>CM076581.1:1240397898-1240929892 GCA_034641835.2 Pinus albicaulis | reverse complement strand
TGCAATAAACGACAGTTATATGCCTTTGCAAAAATGGTCGGCTTACAGAGCAGCGCGAGGAGTAGTTAATGGAGGCACCTTTGTGATTGCGCAAAATTTGGAGAGAAAATAGTAATAATGAGAGAGGCTCCTTTAATTGCATCTTTGATTTGTGAAGGTATGGATTGTCCAGCCTGCAATTCTATGCTGTCGAGAAATACTCGCAATCCTCTGGAAACAAGATTGTTGTGAAGATGCCTGGAGAAGAAACGGACATCGGGTTCACGACTGTTGATGAACACATCGTAGTCCGGCGAAGAAGGCAGCAAGGAGGGTATTCTCGGTGAATGAGGGATGTTGAAATATTAATTTCAACTACCCTGTCCTCTGGCCACTTTCTAAATCTATTTGAATGGCTCTGTCAAACAACCGCTTTATAAAACTGATGAACAGTCAATTTTGGTTTTGAAATCACAGTCCCTGCACACTTAAAAACAAAGCGCTGTATTGTTTTGGAAACAGAGCAATTTAATAGTAAACGTGGGAGATTTTAATACAGAATAACATGGTCCCACAGACCACAGACCAAATCAGCCATCCACGTGGAAGCAGGCGATTCGATCGCGTTATTTTTTGGCCCGCCTGCATTGTGGAATTCCAGACCCGAAACATTATAGGGCGGAATTAATTTGATTTTCGTGTCACAGTTTTCCTCCGTACGCAAAGCCAAAAAACGGACCCAAATTTTTATATGGCGTATTCTATGAAGTTTTCGCGTCACAAATTAGGGTGACATCAGCAGGCTATTTTGGAACGCGAATTTGTGATTGAAATCGGGTTTATTTTTTTTTAAGTCCGAACGTATGATATAGTTTTATTAATATTTTTTTATATGTTTTGTTTCACCGCCCGATAGTTATTTAAACCATTGTCTCATATATAACATATGAGAAAATATTTCACTTTGGGCATTTGTAATGTGGGCCCCGAATACTTTAAATAGGTACATATACATTAGACAGTTTAAAAGTTTTGAGGATTGCACCCCCAGTGCAATTGTTTGTTTAAAAGATTATATGATACATGTGAGATAAAGGTTTATTATTTATCATATATAAATAAATTTTATCAATATTGTACATTTACACTTTTATGAGGTGATGTTATAAGTAAATTCATAAATATCTCTTTTTAATCCTCATTTTACTCCATGAATATGCTTGGAAATGAAATTTCAATAGATTAATTCTCTCCTAACCTATGTATCATCAATATTGTACATTTACATTCTTAATTATGAGGTGATGCTATAGGTAAATCCATGAATATCTCCTTTTAATCTTCATTTTACTCCATAAATATGTTTGGAAATGAAATTTCAATAGATTAATTTTCTTGCTATTATATTTTTTACGAAGATATGGTAAGGAATTCTCTCTTGTTCTTCTTAGAAATAATTATATATAATTTTTTTTTTCAAAATAGATTAAAAAAATTATATGAGAAAAAATATTAATTCATCAATATGTGTGTGTGTGTGTTGTGAGGAATAATTTCATAGTTCAACTTAATGGTTCATTATATAATCATGTGATCATCACCAATGATATATCTTAAAAAGCAACTGAAAATCCATGTGTACAAAATCGATGTATACTCTAGAGAGTGGTTCTCATATCACTATGTAAATTGTTGTATGCTACTTAAACAAAATTATAAGATAAATTGTAATACACATCATATATGCACCATAACAATTGGTGCAGGGTAAAACCCACCTGCCACACCTTTGTACTCGATCCAATTTTCTCTGTCAACTCTTCTAGCTGTGGGAATTTCCTCCAAGGATCATAATACCCCCAAGGCCTGTTATCACCCTAGTAATTCTCAGGTTATGGGATAGGGATTTTTGTAGTTAAGAACACCAGGGGTAACCAAGAACCGCTTTGGGAATTCAAGATCTAGCCTTCTTGAACTCTAGAGATGGATCTCTCCGTATGATTTAGCTTTGTTTTAGTAACAGATATTAGGCTAGCTATGATTGTGTATTTGGGTTTGATTTTAAAAGATTAGTGGGAATAAAGAGATTTCAAGGTAAACCAGAAGGATCTACCAGAATATTGGGCAATGGAGTCAACTCTCTAGGCAAGCAGAACTAAGAAATAAGGCTCAGAGATGCAAATGTGCTAAGGGCAAGATAGGTGACCTTCTAAAGATATGTATAGGCTTGATTTGATGGAGTGGATGGAATCTGAGCAAAAGGGCACTTAAGAATACTTAAGCTACAGATAAGAAGATTGAAGAAGGGGATCTAACTGGGAACCGTAGAACTGCCCATAAGGTTTTACGAACAGGCTATTACTGGCCTACCATCTTTAAGGATGCCAAAAAATTCGTGCAGGCATGTGATAGCTGCCAAAGGGCAGGATGCCCTGGGCAGTCTGATGAAATGCCTTTGAACCCTCAACTAGTGATTGAACCATTTGAACGTTGGGCACTTGATTTTGTTGGCCCTATTAGTCCTCCCTCAAACCAAAAAACATACATCCTAGTTGCAACCGAATATGTCACTAAGTGGGTCGAAGCAGAGGCACTTTCAAAAGCTACAGAGGACTCTGTAGTACAATTTCTTTTCCAAATCGTGCGCTGTGGTCTCCCAAGGGACATAATCACAGATGGAGGACCACAATTTGTAGGTAATAAATTAGCTGAAACATTGCAAAACTACCACATTCAGCGCAAGATTACAACTCCATATCACCCACAGGCCAATGGCCAAGTAGAGAGCATGAACAAAGTAGAAAACATTAAAATGCCAACAAGTTTCGAAACAGGGAGCTTATTATCACTAATCCTGTTTAATTTTTCCTTAGTTGATCAATATAAACTAGAAAAACATAATATGAATGATTGTAAACCTTAAAGAAATAGACTAAAAACAAGGAAAGAAATGAGACTTATCTTGTCACCATGAGAATCCTTAGCTATGATGTCTCTGATCTCTTTCCAGTTTGCTGCTTTCACTAATTGACTCACCAACTTCAATATAAGTAGCAAATAAGACTATAGTTTTCTTGAGAAATTTTATTCACACTGAATACTTCGAATTGTGAAGTATTTATACAAAAAAATGTTTACAAAATATCTCAGGAATTGAGATAATGTTTTAATAAAAAATAGGAAAGAAAACTTAAAAAGAGGGACAGCTGCAAAATAGTTTGCAAGCTGTTACCTTTTTACAAGAAAAAATAGAACCGATTATTCTAATTTTAACTTATTGTTGTTGTGCACTTTAGCCTTGTATTTTTACCATTTGAGGTAACAGTAAAAAATGAATTTCCAAGTGAATTTCCTGTTTTTTATCCATTAAATTCACAGCAGATCTATGAATTCTTGCCACTTTTCTGCAGAGGGGATCTTCATAGTCTTCAATTTTCTGTAACTTTCATCTACCTCTGTATACTTGGAAAAGTTAGGCTTGATAGTGAACATATGCCTGATCTCATTATCTAAAAAGAACAGATTTTCAAAATACTGAAGAAGTATTTTTCCTGTTGGTGATCCTTGAGGCAGTTGTTGTCTCGCTTGCTCTTTTGCATGATTTCTGATTTTTAGATCATAATCTTTCTGAGGCATTAACTTGTCATTAAATGCATGAATATCAGGCAAACCTGCTTCTAACAATGTTTTGTATTTGGCTAAAAATCTTGAGATGGATAAATTCATGTCTTTACACCGGTCCTCTAGATTACTCATTATGTTTCTTTCGTTCAGTACCTTTTTGATTTGAAGAATGGTTTCTGTTCTATCAACAATTTTCAATTCTTCCAACTCTTCCCTGGTTTTACTGTTTTAAAAAGCTATGAGTTGGATTGCTTGGGCTGGTTTATTGTCAATTTCCCTCTTAGTCTTGTCAATATTTGCACTAGCAACTTGAAGTAACTCCCTCTGTTCATAAATTATCTGAATTGAAGGCCATTGAGAATGAATGCCTTCAATAATTTTGGTCCATAAATGATTTTTTATATAGGCCACTTGATCTGTAAGATTTACTTGTGCTTGCAGAATCTTTACCTATTCTTGTAGTCGATCAGCCCTTTGCTCATGTCCTCTAGAAGTAATCAAGGCATCATTTTTGGAATTTTCTAAATTTTTAATAGTTCCTTTCAAACTAAGAATCTCTTTATCTTGGTCTTGTAGTGTGATCCTCTGTGAGGATGAAGAAGAAGAGGCAGAGATTAGAGAAGTAATTGGCACTGCAGTTGCCAGTACTCCTTTCGGTGCTAAGTGTTCTGCCAAAGTAGATGGTATAGCAATGTTTACAGTGGGGATCACTGTAGGAATGACCATTGGTTGTGCTTTTCTTAGTTCTTCATTCTCTTTCATTAGAGCTTCTATTTGACTTTCCATTTTTTTTATCTGATCTGTCATTTGATGTACAAGCTTCTTTAAATCATCATTCTCTGTTTTTTGTTGTAGAATTTCTTTTGCTTGAGAGTTTTCACTCTGAGGCAACTTCAACTGTTTTCTAAGAGCAGCTATATCCTCATTTTTCTGTTTAATTAAGACTTTTCCCCTTCAATGTTGGTTGGGTCACCCCCTACTTCAATCACTATATCTTCTAGTGCTTTTATTCTTAAATTATTAGCATACAGTGAGGCTTTGTCCAACTTCATTTGATGTTGGAGGTTGAGAACTGTTTTCTCAAGCCTAATTGATTTCATAGTTTTACTGACAATTTTGGAATATAGCATTTCAGTATTGCTCCTATGAAATTCAATTTGATCTAATTCATGAATGGCATCTGCATCCAATTCAAGATCTATTTTGGAATAATCTGCCACTGATTTTGGCTCAGCCACTGTAGGCTTCAAGAATGACATTACCAATTTATTGGATGAATAATCAAATGCTGAAAGAAGTCTGTCTTTGTTTCCAGGATTTTCCTTAAGAAATCTAGAATGAGCTTGATTCTTGAGCTCTTCATTCTTCTCTTTAATATTTCTGAATCTGATCTGAATCTCTGACTCTGTATTGTCAGTTTCCTAAGAAGAAGGAGGAAAATCAACAGTAGCCTGGTTTTCCTTCATGACTGTATCTTTTTGTTGTGTTCCAATTTTTACATTTTGAAGCTCTTTTAATGTTTGAGTGACTATTCTTGTTGCTTCATCATCTATATCAATATTTACAACCTTATCATTTTCTTCTTCTGTTGACTTGCTTCTTTTACTATAATGAGTTCTGAATTTTATGTCCTCAATAGTCTCAGCTATGAAAATATCTCCTTCTCTATCTCTTTTATGTACATTATCAGTATCTTTGCTTGTAGAAGCCACCTGTACTGTCTGTTCAATCTGTTTTCCTTTGCCACTATCTACCTTTATTACCTGTACTGCCTGTGAATCATCATCAGATAGGGTGTTTGGCTCCCATTCAATTTTATTTACATATCTTTCAATATGGGGCTTAGGATCATGCAAGTAAATAGGAAACTTACATTTTACCCTTGATGCACTCAAAATACCTTGTGGGTCATACTTCCATGTAAAACTACATGGGAACTTATACTCTTTAAGTTTGACATTTATCTCATTGGCAGCTTCTCTGTTATTCACAATGAATGGCCCAATTTGATTTTTCAGCTTAAATTGGGTCTTTTTCTTGAAAGCTATGAAGTTTATTTCATCTACATTCAATAGTTGTCTCAGATATTCTAAAGAAAATATTCTTGTAGTAACAAATTTGGGTAACTTATATGGGGCTAGGGATGAGCCATACACTCTGATTTCTGTATGATTTTTATATAAATACCAATCTACAGTTTTGTAGCTCTCTAATAACTGCAGAATTCTTCTTGTCTCATCATTGATCCTAGGGATCTCCTCTTTTTCCAAGAGATACATAGTAGGGGCTATAAATGAGTCATTGAAATCTGTAAAACTATACTTTCTGTTCCATTTCCTTAGAATAGATGACCAAAATACTACTGATAGAACTTTTCCTTCTGCATCCACTTTCTCACATTCAATTGGAAACTTATCTCTTTGATAATATAGGAAGAGGTGGAGTAGATAAGAGGAGTATCTGAAAACTCCTTCGTCTGGTAATCTGGATAACTGATAATGCATACTTTCAGCAATAAATCTAGCAAAATTGAACCGAATGGATGGTGATTTACCAACGCTTAGATTTGACAGAAAACCTAGGATAGCCACATCAGTGAATTCATCACTGGCGTATCCTAGTATGAAGGAGAGCATTGAGACAATCTGTCTAGTTTCATCTGGGAAATCAATGGTGTCGAAAGGAGGATTTAACTTAGGAATATCAACTTGATTTGGACAAAAAGTCT
Organism: Pinus albicaulis; assembly: GCA_034641835.2. Classification (NCBI taxonomy): domain Eukaryota; kingdom Viridiplantae; phylum Streptophyta; class Pinopsida; order Pinales; family Pinaceae; genus Pinus; species Pinus albicaulis. Next base: position 1,240,923,561 of record CM076581.1, on the reverse strand, counting down.
GGTATATTTTGAATCTAGTATTGAACTCCAATTCAAGATATAGTTGGGTTAAATCTTCTATTGATAGGGAAGCAGAATTGGGGTCATGATTCATTTGCAGCATGGAATTTATCGACTCTTCAGTGATGTAAAACAGGATATCTTTTTCTTTTTTTACAATACATCTTTGTTCTGGCATATAATAGGCTTGGCATAATATGATAAAGTCAGGAACAGAATGAGTGAGAGGGACAATATATCTAGGCAGATTGGATTCCCAAATTGGAATATCTTTGTCACTCTTTTCCACTAATTTTCCATAGCACCAATTATAGACATCAAGCAGGTTAAATTCTACATTAGGGTCTAGTATTCTACAGTCCAGATCAACTAAAGGGTTGTTCTCTGGAGAAATGACTGGAGGCTGGACTGGTCTGACCACTTCTGTAGAATCAGCCGTGAGTATAGGAGTTGGTTTGTCGATTTTGAAGGACATAGGCTGAGGAATCTTTGCAGAAGACTTCTTTTGAGATTTTGGGCCTCCATTCTTGGGGGTTACCTGTTTCTTGGTCATTTTTAATAATGAACGAAGCAAGATTAAACGGTTTGCTAAGTTCCTTTACGAGAAACAGGGGTTTCTTGGCGAATTTCTACTGAAAATGGGGTTTCTGAGCAGGGTTTTTAGGAAATGCAAGGAATTTAAAGCTCATAACGTGTATTTAAAATCGATTTCAACAGCAAAATGGACCAAGGTATGGAAAAAACTGCGAGAAAGGGAAATTAGGGATTCCAGGGAAATTTTGACAGAGTTTTCCCTGAAAAATGGACACTTTTTTGCAGTAACTTTGGTAATTATTTGAAATCGACAGGAATTTTGAAATCTCAGAGGGAAACTTCGAATAAAAGTACCAAGAGAACCAGTGGAATTCGGTTGAAGACGTTGCAGAGGTGCTTAGTCTTCAATTTTTGGAAAATGGCTTCGCAGAGGACAATGTAGTACTTTGTAATGGAAATTCAGGGCAATGGGCGTCGAAAAATGGTACTGGTAGGTTGAAAATGGCTCTGCAAAGTTTCTCAGGGTTCAAACGGCGTGATTTTGAGGAAAAACGGTTCTGCAATGTTTTTATAGGTTTAAAGCGAAAAGGTGAAAATTTGAATGAAAAATATAATTTTAATGTATTAAATGATGGTATAACCATAGTTAAATGACATTAAACTCAGGTTAAATGGGTGAGGTTTAGGTAATACCACCAGTGGTATTCGCGAGGGTAAATGGTGGTAAGCGGAAACTAGCTTTTCGAACGCGATACAACGGGGTGGCGACACGTAAGCGTGGGTGGTTTGGAAAAACCACCCATTTCACACGACTTTTCCAAAACATCAAACGATTACTTTATGAGCGCGAAAATGTATTAGCGCCGTCGAATCTGGATTCAACGAGCGAACGGCCACGATCAAAAGGAAACGTGCGAGGAAAAGGTAAGTTATCGGGTTCACTTTGGGCCATTGATCTTGGGAAACCGTCGCTATACCGACATTTAAAGAAAAGTGTCGCAATACCGACACTTAGACAAAGTGTTGCAATTGAGACGTTTGGAGGAAGATGTCGCAATTGCGACACTATGCCCCAAAGCATCGCTAGACGGCTGCCTCCAAACGTCGCTATTATATGTTTTATGAAGATATGGTAAGGAACTCTCTCTTGTTCTTCTTAGAAATAATTATATATAATTTTATTTTATTTTCAAAATAGATTAAAAAAATTATATGAGAAAAATTATTAATTCATAAATATGTGTGTGTGTGTTCTGATGAATAATTTGATAGTTCAACTTAATGGTTCATTATATAATCATGTGACCATCACCAATGATATATCTCAAAAATCAAGTGAAAAGCCATGTGTACAAAATCGATGTATACTCTAGAGAGTGGTTCTCATATCACTATGTAAATTGTTGTATGCTACTTCAACAAAATTATAAGATAAACTGTAATACACATCATATATGCACCATAACAATTTCCATACAACTAATTTGTTTTAGGATACATGTGGCATTCTAGGGGTAAATTCTATATGATGTGTATATCAATCTATTAGGTGTTGGTAAGTTTTGAGTATCTAGGAAATGATAAGGAATATCCATACATCATGATCTTGTAATATTATTATAAATTGTGTCTATAATTTCCATAAAATGTATAAATGATTTGTTTAAAAAAAATCAACACAATCAACCCTAAACAATGCTCATGATGTGGAATGTCATTGGCGAAACCAAAATGATGGTCACATGTCCCATTTCTATGGTAATGGTGATCATATATATGTTGTAGCGACACTTGATGAGTAATTAAACAAATCTCAGAGTGTGACTCATTGTGCCATATTTTTTTAAAGCATGATTTGTTTTCCTAGTTTTTACTAATTTGTTAACATATTTTATTCATTTGGAAAGCTAATTAATGATGCTTTAAGTAATTAGGACCTAATGAGAGATCATCTTCACATCTTCACCGAAATATATTTGGTAATTGTAGTCACTATATGGACTGCACATGCATGCTACTTAAGAAAAATTGAAATATAAACTATAATACACATCTTATATATGCCATAACAATTGTCATACAACTTATTTACTTCTAGATACATATGAAATACTTCAGGTAAATTCCATATTATGTGTATACCAATATAGTAGGTGTTGGTAAGTTATGAGGATCTAAGAAATGATAGGGTATCCACACATTAGTAGTGCCCTGGTGAATTTTTTGCATAACTTTCTATTTGTTGTAATTTTGTTGCCTAGATTTGTTATAGATTTCAAATAATATATACAATTATCTACCAATTTTTCTTTATAAAAGAAGAAGTACAATAAGTAGTCACCTAAAAGTAAGCCATGTGAAAATATTGGTAACATGAGTAACCTGGTAAGCTGTAAATGAAAAGTGAATAACCTCCACTCACCAACAAGTGGCAGGCAGGGTTGGAATTTGGATTTCTCTTTACCCGTCACACAAATTTTTTTGATGTTTTGGTCATTATTTTTCTAGTCAATAAAAGTTACGTTTAAAATTTTGCACTTCATTAATGATGTTCTCGTAATAAATTAACCCTTCACCAATAAAATTTTGATTAAAAAAATTGAACGCTCTTCCATTTTCTTTGGATTTTGGAGTGTGATATATCTGTGTCATGGACTTTTAATACCTAAAGTTTCAAGAGAAATAAATGATTCTTGTCAAACTAATATTTCCTCAATATATGCTATGATCTACTAAAAATTACTTCAAAAATCAAGTAACCTTCCAATATAAAGAAAAAAACATGAACAATCTTTCCCTAAATTGCAATAAATTTATGTTTATTATTAATATTGCATAATCTGTCTTATAAAAATTGCATAATCAGACTAAGAAATGTAACTTGACTATCAATCTACTAAACCTCACTTCCATGATTTAAAAAACACCCCCACCTTCTCAGTGGTCCCATCATGGTCCACCTATTTAAAAACAACCAACAAATATTATTTTTTATATATTTTTGCATGGCCATTGGACAATGATTTACTATGGTTTTCCTAGTAAATTCCAATGGATGATTATTCAAAAATATTGAGAATTAGTTTAGTCTCAAGGCATAGCCAAGAGTATTATTGGATAATTATAGATTACCTCTCCATTGGATGATAGTACATTTTTCATCTACTTTTTCACATGAGTTTCAGTTGATGCTAGATCTTTGCCTTCTATTTCTTTAGTGAAGCTAAGAGTTAACTTTGATCTTACATTAATAACTATACTTGCATGAATATCCATGCTTTTATACTTCCCCACCGTGGTCAATGTTGATGTATGGCCTTGGCCCATTGATCTTACAATTAACTCACTATTCATATTCAATTTTCTCCAGTTCAGCCCAATAAAATAAGGAAAACAGAAAATGAAGTCCTGATTTTTCTTTCCAGTGCTCCTACATAATACAAATACTTTTAAAAACCAATTAATATATAAATTGTCATCATTCATGCTAAAATCAGTTTGAATTTTTTTCATGAATCAGCTTACAATTAATAGATTACATTGCTCACAGAATAAGAGATAATCTAGAACTATGATTGTTGAGGAGGTAAATCCCCTCTGCGGACAGAGGCGATCCCTACTAGCCCAGCAGGGGTCTAGCAACAATCATCAAATGCTACAGCGCAAGTTCTTAATTGCGAATAAACAAGCCAATGATGGAGGCCTACCTGGAGTCCAGTTCTATGATTCGTAGAAGAGACAGCGTTCCCGTTCCTCAGCCTCGGCAGATCACGATCCCCACGATCTCCGTGAATGGACACCTGCACATGCAAGAAACAACACGAATACAAGCATAAAATCCATAATACGCAACTATATATCAGTCAGAAAGGATATAACTCATTATTAACATAAGTGAAAAACAGAGTGGAACCATAACCGGTAGTCATTCATTAATAAACAATCGAAAGAGAGTACAACCAATGTTCTGACGCCACGGTCTCCTTCAGAAGGGTCCCCAGTCGTTCACGTCTCGCAAAGCTCACCAGGGAAAGGGCAAACCTCTCTAGAGTCTCTCGACGATAGTATCCTTACTTGAGTCGGCCTTAAGGGAAGAAAGAGGGCTCTTACAGCACAAAGGCTCTTGGGAATTTGGAGATTCAAAGCTTAGGCACTTCAAGACTAGCTTGCAATGGCAATGGGCAAGCTTTTATAGATGGGGAAGGAGGGATTTGGGATCCCTATTATTGTGGGATTGGCCCTATCATCAAGGAAGGTTCCATGAAAGGTGGCAAACCACTTCCCTTCCATGGAAATCCCGTAGCCAAACCTCCCAACTCAAGATAGGCAATGGTTTCTGAGTTTGTTGAAACACAACTTCCGACATCTTTATTTAAAAAACACTCCTTAAATTGGCTAGCGCGACTGCTGCTCTGGGACAGACCGCCAGTTGGCACGGCCTCTTTGTAGGATTTTCCCCATTGGCGCGAGTGATGAACTGTCTGCCCGCGCCAATGCAAAAGGGGATGTTTTCATGGTTTTTTGCAAGGAGATGTCTTTAGGGAAATTTAAGCTCATGTTTAGAGGAATGCATTGATGATGATTTCAAGGCATGAAAATGTTCACAGGTCACAAAATGGGTCCTCCATTGTGCGGGACGGGGAATGGTAGGGACGGTGACAAATTACTGTGTAACAGATGCCCCCTAAAGTATGAGGTCCGAGAGAGAGAGGGGTGAAATGCTTTACGAGAACATGTTCAACTGAAGCCCTGCCATCGGAAAACCTACGTAGAAAAATACAACTGATATCTCAAGTACATGATGTATATGCGGTATGGGCGCAGCCATCCGAAACAGAGTACACTATAATCCAGATCCAGGGTATGGGCGCAGCCATCCAGCGAGGATCAAATAAATAGACTCAGGTATGGTCGCATCCATCCAATCAGTGAGTCATAATGATAAAAATCCACAATCGCAGCCTGGATTACAACAGACACAATCCAGGGTCTTGCGCTCCATCTCGACCCAAACAAAGTACAAGTTCAAGCATGCGAATATGTGAGCTGAAGTCGAACATGCAAGAACATCGTTTGATTACCAGCCAATGATGAGAGTTGTTAATAGACGCGAGAGGAACCACCAATAATGACTATGGCCCTCAAGGTACTATAGGTACAATCTACGGCGTGTGAATCAATGAGCTGGCGTCGAACACCCGTAGAATCACTCGATCGAAGGCCAATGATGAAAACCCCACGTCGAATGCGATGAACCTGCCATTGAGGCATGCAGGCTCCAAGGTACCATAAAGGAGTCTCTAGATCAACTTCCTGGATAATGAGCTGAAGTCGACAGGAAGTGACCTTGATCGAAGGTGGGCCATAATGTTTCCCACATCATCGACACAAGACAGAGGAACGTGATGTTTTGTTGTGAATCAGGATCGTATGAGAATCAGAGGAAGGTTGATATTCGCAGAGGCCAACTTCTCTTGAACATATAAACGGCACGACAATGGACTTGGCAGTATTTGACATCAACGGATCAGAGGTCATGGTGACGAGGCAATGATCAGATGAGAGGTCAAAAGGGATTATCCAAACCCACGAAGGCAAAGTGAAGAAATGAGATGAGATGTCCCCAACCCAACACGAATGCAAACAAGTGCCATGTTCAAGAGCGACATACTGCCAACACTACAATGATATTGGTTCCATTTTTCCCCACCATTTCGGTGAGTACCTTTTTATTTTTACACAAGCTTGAAGAGGATACCATATGCTTGTCATATAATTCCGTCCTTCGGACGAATCCATCCTAGTACATTTAACGAGCCCTAGGAAGGAGGAACTCGAATATCGTCATCACGACTGAATCCAATGTCATCAGGGTTTAACGAGTCTGACAAAGGAAGAACTCGGCATCTTTTCATGTTTAGAGAGTTTGAAAAGACAGCAGAAAAGTAAACTCCAAAGGTCCCTTTTCATAAATAGTTTCTCAGATCAGAAAAGGTAGAAAACAATATCCGAGAAAACCTCCTAGTCGTGATAGGCTAGGGTATTCCTTTTTCGTAAATAGTCTATCCCAGCCCGAAAAAGGGGTAAACGTATACTGGGTAGATGTCGTTTCGTGTCCACTTTAACGAGATCGAAACGACAAGGAACTCTGCAATATTTTCAGTTTTAGAGAGTCATAAAAGAGCTGAAAGATCACTCCTCCTAGAGGAACGAGTGGTATAAAGGGTAGCTACTGGTTCCGGCAATGGTGGAACTGCTCAAAACAAGTAAAGGTTGAGAGGCTGGCTAACAAGACCACTCATCGCAGCGGTTCCTCAGGAATGGGTAAAACAACCAAGTGAAGGCATATGATTGGCCAAGCAGATAGTGACGATGGAGTGAGAAAACCAAGGCTCATCTGGCAACAACAGGCTAATAAAATCACAAGAGGTAAAATGGGCAAGGTTTCATTTTTACACAAGCTTGAAATCAGGAAACTCTACTTGAAGTTGGTTTCATTTTTACACAAGCTTGAAACAAAGATAAACTATGCTTGAAACCGGTTTCATTTTTACACAAGCTTGAAACGGAAACAAACTATGCTTGAAAAATTAAGCATGCCCCCAGCATGGTGATTCAATTCGAGGTACATGCCCCCCAAGCTTCAGTCCATATGAAAGGCAGATGGAGTGAAGGTTCAAGTTACGAGATCAAGAGAAAGACTCGACTGGGATTTTACGAGAACTTATCAAAGACTCGAATTGAACAAAAACGTGTTTCATTGTTTTAACGAGGTTGACACATTAAAGAACTATCCTCAGGACATCTTGTTTCGTGGTTTAAGGAGCTTGACACAAGACAAGGAACTCTGCTCCAACATCCTTGTTTCATTTTTTAAGGAGCTTGACACAAGACAAGGAACTCTGCTCTGATGACCTTGTTTCATTTTCTAAGGAGCTTGACACAAGACAAGGAACTCTGCTCCGACCATCTTGTTTCATTTTTTAAGGAGCTTGACACAAGAAAACGAACTGTGCTCCGATAGACCTTGTTTCATTTTTTAAGGAGCTTGACACAAGAAAATGAACTGTGCTCCAACAACCTTCATCATAATGAATAAGAAGTCATCGCTTCCAAGATTTCCACTTCCGATGGAAGGAAAACATCCTGGAAGTCAGGACCCAATGACCCCAGCACTTGATGCACAATGGCACCATCACTGAGCACAGGCACGGGGTAGGTAGCCACATAGTTGACCTGTGGTGGGGCAGATACAATGGGTGGATAAAAACCAGGAGGGGAGGATGGCGGACCAGCTGCCATGTCAGGACCAAAGAACGATAGCAGATCAATGGTCACGATCCGTCCGTCATGTGGAAAACAGACCACGCGAAAAATGGAAGAGACAAGTGCTCCCATGGCATAGGTGTAATTGCGCCCCAAAAGAAGATTGAAATCCAAGGGGACTGGAATGACCATCACGTCCATATGGACGGTTTTACCTCCCAAAGTAATCGGTAACCTTGGAAGGATCCCCAACGGTTGACTCGTCCTTCTGTTAAAATTCAACAGATTCTGTGTAACAGGCGCAAGCGGCGGCGAACCGAAAGCTTGCCAGGTAGTTGAGGATAGAATACTAACAGAGGCACCTTTGTCTATAATGGTGCTAGGTACAACCAGACCAAGAGCCTGTACTGTGATCTCGAAAGGCACGTAAGACGGAAGGCGGAATCCTGCAAATCGACTCCAATAAAAGGAGGCGACCACACTACTCGGAGGGGATACCATCGAACCGAGAAGGTCTTCCCCTGATGTTATGGAAGAAGAAGCACCCTCCATGACCTCCATCTCAAAGGTAGGAGGGATATCCTCTGGGACTTCGACCACGGGAGGCGGAGGAGCAACTTCTTGAAGTACGGGGACAGGAGAATCTTTCTCGAAGTCCAAGGAATCTGAAGAAACAAGAAGAACCTGAGGGGTGTGAGATCCACTCTCAACGGAAAAGACCTGGTGCACCACAGACGGGGCCAGTTCAACCGATCCCATAACCAATGGTTGGTCGGGGATGGATTCCTGAATTTGAATTTCCGGGGGAGCGGGATCGACCAAGGATGACTCTTGACCAATCGTAGGATCAACTGGTGGAGGACTCAAAGAAAGTTGTTTGTAACCAGCCGGAAGGCACGGCGCAGAAACAGCTGAGTTGTCCAAAAATTGCTTGGCTTCATCCATATACGGACAAAGGTGAATGGCATGGTGCCCTTCACACAACTTACAGGGATTGGTAATCTTACCCTGCTTCTTAGGAGCTTTACCAGCACCAGTTGAAGATGTGCCCCCAACCTGACTCCCGGAAGCCAAAGGCAATGGCGGACGACCATTGGACCATACTTCAAGCACCTTGGGAATGCCAAGGCAATCTCAAAGAATATGGTCTCTTGTGCACAACATGCAAGGGAACTTGACTTTCCGCGGAGGGTTGGAAGGTTTATCAAGAGGAGGTGCATTAGAAGCAGCAGTTGCAGCCTTAGCCTCTCTCTTATTAGACTTCTTCTTCTTTGTCTTCTTCTTCTTCTTAGCCACCTGGTTACTCGAATCCATATTTTCACCAGGCGAAGTAGAAGAGGAGGACGCAGAAACAGGCGAAGAAGGGGAGAGGTCCACCTTGGAATCAACATGATGTTGTTCAGGTGGAGGGACTGATTGACCAGTAGCTGAGACATTCGAGACCACAGAGGTTGAGAACAACCAAACAAGCAACCCAACAGTTAACCCAGGAAGGGACAACGTTGCCATATAAGGAGCGCCAACATTTCCAAGAGGAGGAAAATGACCAGGAGTCCCTTCGGAGGGGATTCCTTGGTTGGTGAACTCCGGAAAAGTTTCCATCATAAACAATCTTCATAACAACACCCTAAGGAAACTAAATTTAACCAAGAATATTTCGTGGGCAGTTAATTTTTAAAACATTGAAACAAAACTCTATTGTTTCATCTTTTAAGAGTCAAGAAACAGGCAAAAGGTGACTCTATCACTTTCAAACTGGAAACAAGCGTGAAAGGACAAGCGCTCGATGACCTTTTCAAATTTAAAGAGTCAGAAAATATCGAAATGAATACTCATGAGTGCTAGGCAAAGGGTGTACCAGATATCCGTGAACTGCAATATACACCTTGGTTTCAAAATGAAAGAGAAATCAACCAAGGACTTTCCGTACGTGCAGGCAATCTCCCCGAATGCTGTGTTCGGTGTATCACAGGTATAGGGCGGCAGACTCGGCTTCCTATGGATAAAGGATTGAAACCTAGATGGGTCTCCCTTTATATACGCGACGGTACGGGGAGCACAAGTCTGTACTAGCGTTGTCTAAAGCCAAAAGGCGAACGACAGCTGCTAGGTTTAAAGACGCCGGAACACGTCTCTAGCCTAGACCTCTAAATGTGTTTCGTTAGATTCCAATGCTGCCTTAGTGTAAATTGAGTAGATTTTAAAGTTGATCTTCAATTATGTTTCAGTTTTCAGGCCCTAACGAATGTGTTGTTTCAAAACTCCTAAATGCAAAACTACATGCCACAGTACATCATTTCGTTCGATGAAAACTAGCTACAGGAGAGTTGAGAGTTTTTACACAAACAAAATGATCGGAAGACAAACAATGAGATCTCTAATGCAACTAATGAAATCAAAAAAAATTCATTCCAATCACTAATTACTAGTAAAATCGAAAAATTTCAATTTTCACTAATCAACCAAAAGCAAAAGAGATTTTTTGTTTTTAATTTTCAATGTTTGATAGCTAGATGCACTAAACAAACTGAAAATAAATGGAACAACTTGAAAAACGATATTGAGAGAGAAAAACAAACAAATTTCACTCAATGACACAAGCAATCAGATCTCAAATCGACCAAAGTCTCTCAAAACCAAGAAAAAGACTCAAAGGCTCCAATGGACCATGTGATCTAGGCCCAAAGCAAGACCAAACGAAATTTGAATGAAGAAACGAGCAATCCCCCAAAAATCGCAACAAAACAGTGAACAACTACTAAGAGAATGCGGAGGAGCAATCAGAGAGTTGACTGGATAAACGAAACACCAAAACTCCCAAGGAGGGCTCGATACACAAAGCCACTAGATGCCCTAGGGCTTAAAACGCGAAATCGATAGATAAAAGCAAACAACCAAAGGACGAAGGCAAATTCCCAGTCAAACAGGACCCCAACACACTCAGGTAGTCGAAAAATCAAGAAGAAAAACACTGATCAGACCTAGAGAGCTCAAAACTGAGCAAACTCAAATACCCTACAGGAGTGGCGCGACTGTAAGGCTGCAACTGGCGCCAGCAAGCAATTGGCGCGGGCGATACAAAAGCAACATGCGCCAATTGGCGCGACTGTCGGGCTAAAAAGCGCGCCAGTCGAGTTTCTCAGCCAAAAACAAAAAATAACTACTCCAGAAGCAGATCAATGTAAACTAAGCAAACCAAGAAGCAAAAAATAGCAAAAGAACCCAGCCCAGAAGGCTAACCAAGCAAGGAAAGTCATAAAAAAATCAAAACGAGACAATCCAAACGAGATAGTGAAAACTAGACGAATCCCCAATGGAGTCGCCAAATTGTTGAGGAGTTAAATCCCCTCTGCGGACAAAGGCGATCCCTACTAGCCCAGCAGGGGTCTAGCAACAATCATCAAATGCTACAGCGCAAGTTCTTAATTGTGAATAAACAAGCCAATGATGGAGGCCTACCTGGAGTCCAGTGCTATGATTCGTAGAAGAGACAGCGTTCCCGTTCCTCAGCCTCGGCAGATCACGATCCCCACGATCTCCGTGAATGGACACCTGCACATGCAAGAAACAACACAAATACAAGCATAAAATCCAGAATACGCAACTATATATCAGTCAGAAAGGATATAACTCATTATTAACATAAGCGAAAAATAGAGTGGAACCATAACCGGTAGTCATTCATTAATAAAAAATCGAAAGAGAGTACAACCAATGTTCTGACGTCGTGGTCTCCTTCGGAAGGATCCCCAGTCGTTCACGTCTCGCAAAGCTCGCCAGGGAAATGGAAAACCTCTCTAGAGTCTCTCGATGATAGTCTCCTTACTTGAGTCGGCCTTAAGGGAAGAAAGAGGGCTCTTACAGCACAAAGGCTCTTGGGAATTTGGAAATTCAAAGCTTAGGCACTTCAAGACTAGCTTGCAATGGCAATAGGCAAGCTTTTATAGATGGGGAAGAAGGGAGTTTGGATCCCTATTATTGTGGGATTGGCCCTATCATCAAAGAAGGTTCCATGAAAGGTGGCAAACCACTTCCCTTCCATGGAACTCCCATAGCCAAACCTCCCAACTCAAGATAGGCAATGGTTTCTGAGTTTGTTGAAACACAACTTCCGCCATCTTTATTTAAAAAAACACTCCTTAAATTGGCTGGCACGACTGCTGCTATGGGACAGAGTGCCAGTTGGCGCTGCCTCTTTGTAGGATTTTCCCCATTGGCGTGAGTGATGAACTGTCTGCCCGCGCCAATGCAAAAGGGGATGTTTTCATGGTTTTTTGAAAGGAGATGTCTTTAGGGCAATTGAAGCTCATGTTTATAGGAATGCATTGATGATGATTTCAAGGCATGACAATGTTCACAGGGCACAAAATGGATCCTCCATTGTGCGGGACGGGGAATGGTAGGGACAGTGACAAATTACTGTGTAACAATGATTTCACAATAATAAATTATCGGGCTCCCACAGGGCAATGAACTTGGTCGGATGTGACCCTTCTACAGCAGCTCCTGAATCTACCTCTTGATTTCATCGTTCTCCAGAACAGAGCACCGATAGATCGGTCCGTTGGGTAGCGGCGCACCTGGGGTCAGATCAATTGGATGCTTGACCTGAAAGTGTAGAGGAACCCCTATGGGTGAGGTGAAAATGTCCCCGTAGTCCTCCACAACCTTATCCATTTGTTGTTGTCGTGCAGAGGAGCCTTGTTTGGAGGTCGTGGCCATAATCTTCTTCTTGCCCTGGGGGCGGATCATCAGGAAAACGAATTTCCTGGTTTGGGAAATGAGCTTACTGCATTGTTTTGCAGTAACCAAAGAGATAGTAGCAGGAGGTGGTACCTCTGGTATCATGTACAACTTATTTCCCAAAGTAACAATAATAGCATGACGCTGAGACTCATACACCGCATGACGCTTCCATAAGTATGGTTGTCCTAATAATACATCAAAAACATCAATAGGAACAACGTCGCATAGTACCTCATCCGTGAAGGGCTTGATGCTATAGGGAAGGAAGCACTGCTGGCTGACGCGGAAATCTCGTCCTTGGTGAAGCCACTCGATGGTGTATGGATGTGGGTGAGCTGTGGTCGGCAAGCCCAACCGCTTCACGGCATTTGCCAAAATGAGGTTCTTTTGGCTCCCATTGTTGACAATGAACTGTACTGGGGAGCCCTTTACCCACATCTGGGAGTGGAAGAGATGTTCCTCCTCCTCTAAATCTTCTGGTTCCTCCTTCTGGATATTTGTAGTGGAAACAGTGGCATTGGGCTCCGCATCAATAATCTGTTTCCCTTTTTCATTCCCCTTATCAGGTTCTGATTCAGAGTCAGAGCATGCATCTAACTCAGAAGCCCGCATCTCGGCCACCAGGGACTGCTTGGCCCGACACTCACTTGTGTTGTGAGTGGAGATCTTATGGAACTCACACCACTTTCACGTGTCCTTCTTTGGCTTTGCGGTGTTGTTCTTTGCTTGTGGCTTCGACAGGTTGTCTTGAGTCACCGTGCCTTGGCTCTGTCCTTTTTTTTGCGGTTTGGGAGCACCTTTCCCTTGCTTTTGATTCGCAGATCCAAAGTCTTGCTTCTTCTGTTTGAATTTCTGCTCAATCTAATTGGCAGCATATCGGTATGCCGTACCAAACGAGGAGATGTCGAGGAACTCCATTACCTCCTAAATGTATCTGTGCAAACAACTGTGATACTTTAGCACCAGATGTTTCTCTGAATCTTTGATACCCAACTTGGTGCATAGGGTATGGAACAGATTCATCAGCTCATGCACATCTTGATCCCTTTGTTGCTACAGCGTGGTCCATTGTATGTACTTGTCCTCATAGCTCCCCACGGGATAGTATTGCTCCTTGATGGCATCTCGGAAAGAATTTCAAGTGGGTAAGACTGAGAACAGAGAGGGTTCTGTCTCGTCCTTTTTCTCACAGTGGGTTTCCCACCAATACTTGACATGGGGGGCAGCTTTGAGGAGTGAAAAAATAATCTTCTCCCTATCGGAAAAGTCATGAACCGAGAAATATCCTTCTAATAGATTCAACCATCTATCTACGGCATCTGCATCTATTTGACCCTCAAATATGGGAATGTCAAAATTTACTTGTACCTTAAAAGGAGTCGCACCTCCAAAGTGGCTGCTAGATGCAGATGCGCCACCGGTGGGTAGCCGTTGAAGGATCTGGGAAAATTTATCCATCATCACGTTCCTTTGTTTTTCGAGGGCCTCCTTGAGCAATATTTTGATAGGATCTCCTACTCCCTCATCTTTCTTTTCATCCCCCATGGGCGACCGTCGAGGTTTGTGAGGCTGATCTTGCAAAGTTTCCACCAGATCAAGCCCTAACTCCTTATACCCCGACCTCGTTGGGGACATGCAAAGAAGGATCGAGAAAAAGTGGACCGCTCTGATACCACTGATCCGGATTTATGCAGGAACGCAACAGAATAAACACATAACCATAAATACAGATATGCAGCGGAAATAACACTTCATTTTATTAATATCAAAGAACTGAAATTTGCTTACAGACATAATGGAAATAAAACTAGCTAGGGCGCTAGTAGCTATCTCTGAGGAGAGATGTGGCGGCTACAGGCCTCTAAAATGAGTTACAATGAGGCTCGAGGGCTTATTTATTATTGAGAAACAATGGAGAACCCTAAACATCCAAAAACCTAACCCTAGGAGATGAAGAGCCAAAACTATGGGCCCCGTTTGGGTAAATTGGTGTTTCAAATTCCCAGGGACGTAACTTTGGCATACTATCTCCGTTTGACGCACATGATACATCATTAGAAAGATCTATCCGAGGACTACAACTTTTGCCATAAATATCATTTTGGAATGGAATGATACAGAATGATATTTGCTGGAGGCGCAATGCCCAAAAAACGTCGTTTAGGGCCTCAAAACGACTCCGGAAGTTTAGGACCTGAAAAACTGCTAAAATTAGTAAGTTTTGCCGAAACTGAAAAACTGAAAGAGACAATTGTGGGGTCCCAAGTGAAATAGGAGGGTGGAAACCAGTATCCTCCTAGATCATTGAGTGAACCAAAAAAGTAACTTTCCTTACTTTTTGAGTACAGCCTTGCAATTGCGAAGAGGACTAGTGTTGCAAAATTATTGGTAAGTGGAAATTAAAGGGCGTAAGAACGTTTTTGAAAAAATTTCAAACATCAAAATTAAGTCTTATATCCTTCCTAGCACCTCATGGAAAACGGGAATCCGCAAATTCTAGTCGTCAAATATGTGCAAAATGCCTTATGACGGGAAAAATGGAGGACTGGTCCTATGCTGCTACATGAGTTAGGGTTTCATGTGGCAACAGGGAACCTTGTATAGTTTTTCAAGGATAGGAAAGGAAAATATTTTCAGTTAATCATCACATGAAACTTCATGACCATTTGAAAATTGTGTCCTAATTTGAAACAATAAGACTACCCAACTATTTCATTATTTAATTTTGATTGTGTAATACAAAAAAATATCCTAGA
Source organism: Pinus albicaulis (assembly GCA_034641835.2). Taxonomy (NCBI): domain Eukaryota; kingdom Viridiplantae; phylum Streptophyta; class Pinopsida; order Pinales; family Pinaceae; genus Pinus; species Pinus albicaulis. Next base: position 1,240,908,259 of record CM076581.1, on the reverse strand, counting down.
TAACTTAAATAATGTAAACACTTTTGCAAAAATTTAGTGGAGAGAACCTTCAATTACATTTATTTTGAAGTTCCACTTGCATTTTAAGCCATTTTAATTAGTCTTTCATGGTTATTCTAGTAAAAATTTCAACCTCTTGTAGAAATTTGTTTGTCACTTGTATTAGAAATGCAAAAATCAAATGTAAATAAAAATGATTTGAAATGATAAAATTCAAATGCGCGCTACATAAAAATGATTTTTTTTAAAACTACATTAACGTCTGATATCACGCGCGCATTCGCCCTCAGCTCTTGCAGAACAGCATTCGCCCTCAACTCTTGCAAAGCAGCATTCGCCCTCAGCTCTTGCAGAACAGCATTCACCCTCAGTTCTTGCAAAATGGTAAGTTCTTATTGCAGGCCCTTCCTCCTGTAGTAGGGTTGACCCTATTTGGGTTTTTTTGGAGTCTCTGAGAATACAAAGGTTGTGATTGATTACGGGGCACTGCCTATATTTGTGGAACTTCTTACCTTTGGGAATGATAATGTTCGAGAACAGGTAGCACGTTCATTTTAGAGGCATAAAATTATTCTTCCCAACTATCTTTATACGTCTGTAATTTTGGAATTTGATTTTAAAAACTACTACCCAACTTTGAGTTCAACTGGTGTTCGTGTAAGGCTGTTTGGGCAACTTTGAGTTCAACTGGTGTTCGTGTAAGGCTGTTTGGGCTTTGGGAAATATTGTTGGAGACTCTGCATCATTTAGGGATCTTGCCCTCAGTCATGGAGCTCCAAGGCAGGTGCTTTCCCAGTTGAATGATACTACCAGAATTTCAATGATAAGAAATGCTACATGGGCTCTGTCAAATTTTTTCCGTGGTAAACCCCAACCACTATTCGAACAAGTAAGCAGAATACATTTTCTGCCTTTTCTTCTTAGTTCACAGATACTGTGGATTTTTTTTATAGATCTTTGTGCTTGGTAGATTTGGACGTAATATGGACCTAGGCGCTTGTTCATTACAATGACTCTGTCATCAGGTTTTAGAAAATGCTCAGAAATTTGGGTTTCACAAGGGGATTACCCTTGCTTGCAATTATCGATTATCAATCACATTCAAAAAAGTCTTTCGTAGCATTGCTGAGCTCTTTGTAGGTGAATTTCCGAGGCAATTTCACAATATCTGAACTAAATTTGTCTATCCTTTTCAATACTCTGTGCTTGTAACAGAACCAGACAAACAATCTAGTGGCCAATGCAACAACAACAACACCTCCTGTTGCAATGCCTGCAATTCACCCTCTCTGCACGCATGAATGACTATGGCACCCTCTTTTGTGAATAGGTACTGGAGCTGAAGGTATTGGTTTCCATTAGGATCGTGGAATTCAACATCCAAAATAGTATCAAATTCCACTGCAATAGTATTCCCCAGCGAGGGCAATAGTTCATTGAGACCTATTGGACTCATCACCCCCAAATAGCCTCCAGGGCTACCCAGAGTGTGATCATCTGGAGCAATAAAAAATGCCCATCCATCCCCAATTGAAACAAGAACAGGACCCACATTGGTTACAGAAAAGGAGAAACATGTTTTGAAAGAAGAAGAAACTTTTGTATTAGGGTCGAGAAATCTAACTGGTCTATTGTACAATGCCCTACCTGCACTTCAAGTTGGTACTCCCAACTCCATGCTAAGGCTCACTATGCCATTCTTCAGATGAGCATCTTAACCTGAAGTTTGATTCCAAAAAACCCAAGTCCCCTGTTCTATGCCCAAGACCTCTGTTACAACGAGTAGAGTTTTGAGCGAAATACTTCACAATAGGAAGCAAAAGAAACATCGCAAAATTGCTCCGCTTTAGACTGATAATTTTCTGTGCGAAAATTCAACTGCGAACAGTAAAAACATAATATCAAACACAACCAATCCACAATGGAATTTTAACATGAGGATTTATAACCACAGAAAACCCTCTCCAGGTTAAAAGAATTCCAGAATGGATTTAAGATTCTACTAATGAGCGCTTACAACACCATAGCAATTACTTTCACAATGAAATATGTTGGAAGCAAAGCCCTTGTACAGTTTCTACATTTCCACAGTGGAAGCAAGAATCTTGCTATCTCTCATGATCTGGTTCTGTGGTCAAATCCTTTGCTATGGTTGTCTTGTTCTACTAAACGTGGATTTGTCTTAGCTTTGGCTCTGGTTCTCATTTAGGATCGTGGCTATCTGATCTTGCTGTGGCTTTGACTATACAAACTTTTTCAATAGGAAAATGTTGACTCTGTTATATATAGGAGCTTCAATGGGTGCTCTCAAACACTTTTTTGGGCAGCTTTGTTTTGTCTCTGATTCAAGGCAGAACTATGTTGGCCTTGGTTTTTTAGTCCTTGGAACTTAGTTCTCTCATATTTGCCATCCTATCCCCAGTTTTCTACCGAGAAATACATAACTTCACGATATCAAAATTGACTATTTTTGGCCATTTATCTTTAGTAATGGTACAGCTTTAATTTGGTGCATTCGTACAGTATCTGAAGAGCACTCTCAAGTTGTTATTCAGTATTTTAGCATAACTACTACATTTAACTGCCATGCTCTAATATTTATATCAACCATAAGAATTCTTAAGGTAGTTCCACGTTTGTGAAGCAGAAGGAATGCTTCTGACAGCTTCTTATCATAGTGGTACAATTCTGTTCGCAGTTTATCTTTTATAAACCTCTAATTTTCCAAACGTAGTAGAGACTACAGTTTGCATCTCAAATTTTGGACAAATCTGTTTAGTATTCTACAGAAAATGCATTAAGAATAAAAAAAGCCCACAATTTGTAAAAAGCCCACAATTTTGTAAAAAGCCCACATTTTATTAAAAATATAAACAATTTGTAAAAAGCCCACAATTTTGTAAAAAGCCCACAATTTTGTAAAAAGCCCACAATTTTGTAAAAAGCCCACAATTTTTAAAAAGCCCACATTTTGTAAAAAGCTCACAATTTGTAAAATGCCCACTTTTATTTTCTTTTTGCTTATATATTGAGCTCCCATTAAGTTCAACAAGTCTTGGGTTTTCTACACCATTGAGAGAGATTTATTGTTTTCTTTATAGGATAATTTGCATCAATGGAAGAATACATTGGAGCTGGAAAAAAAATTCAAAAGGGTGAAAGGGGTGATGGCAGAGTTTATTGCCCTTGTAAAAAATGTTGTATGAGAAATAATGTTAGAGTTTTAATAGCAACAGCAACAGTGCATTGTAGGAAATATGGGCACATTGATGGTGGATCGAATGACTATCGTCCCGTGGTAATGAATTATCTATCTTCATTTTGATTATATCATAAAATTTTATATTATTTTAATATTTTTTATATGCGCACTAATGTTTAATTATTAATGTTTGTAATTTTCATAAAGGAACAGTTGCCCCCCAACTTTTTGCAGATGATGAACCAGCTTCCACAGCTAAATAGTAGTATATTAGATGATGTTGCACCAGTACAAGAGAATATTGCAGCAAATATTAGTATTGGAAATGATGTTGTACAAGGTGAAGAACATGAAGCGAATGATGAAGGTAATTTTAATGATCCCATGGAGGTAGATCATGATAACAGTAATGAGACAGTTAACATTAATGATGGGACAAATAAAATTCTCCAAGACTTGTATGATGAGTCAGATGATGATGGTGGAGATAGCAGTGATGGTATTTATGATGTACCTCTGATTGAAAGGTCAAGTGAACGACTTTTTGAACACTCAAATGCAACTCTTCTCTCTGTGACATTTTTGCTGGTGAACTTAAAGGTTATGAATAATTTATCGAACAGATGTATGACACAACTCCTAAGGTATGCAATATGTATATATGATCACATATATGTAAATGTTGATTATTTTCCCTTTTTTTAGTTGTAATAAATGTGTAAAATAATAACTTATATATATATATATATTATTTTACACATTTATTACATCTAAAAAAAGGGAAAATAATCAACATTTACATATATGTGATCATATATACATATTGCATACCTTAGGAGTTGTGTCATACATCTATTCGACAAATTATTCATAACCTTTAAGTTCACCAGCTCTCTGCTATTGTTACTGGTGAACTTAAAGGCTATGAATAATTTGTCGAACAGATGTATGACACAACTCCTAAGGTATGAAATATGTATATATGATCACATATATGTAAATGTTGATTATTTTCCCTTTTTTTAGTTGTAATAAATGTGTAAAATAATAACTTATATATATATGTGTGTGTGTGTGTGTGTGTGTGTGTGTGTATATATCATAGTTATCAAAACCGGCCAGTCAGGACGGCTGCCGGTTGGAACCGGCCTTGCAACCCGGTCAATAGCCTATTCTCACCTGTTTTCACCGGTTAACCAGACCTAACTGGCCGGTTAAGTAAGGAACCAGCCAGTTTATGCATAAACCGGCCAGTTCCGTACTTAACCAGCCGGTTAGGTGCTCCTCCATGAGTTGCAAATTCCTCAGTGTCTCCTCCATGAGCTACAAATTCCTCTATTATACTAGCAACAAACTTGTCTAATAACTCATACTCAACACCTTATAGTAGCAACAATACACATGATGACTGATAAATACAAGGCTGGCTAGCATAAAATCCCTGGCAGCATGCAACTCATCAAGTGTACTTGATGATAATTTTTGTTCTCAAAACAATCAGCAGCAACCTTATTTCACACTCAGCTAGGAACTGTCAGACCCTCTCTCTCTGCTCACACATAGCAGCAGCATAAATACAAAACCTTTCACACAGCATACAAGAAATTTGATCATGGCATCAAGACTAATGCAAATGGTCTGACACCACTCAAGGGACAACAACATACAACCTAATGAAAATGTGATTGGCAATAATAAATTGACCACTAGAAAATTCCCGCTTGGAAATGCACTAAACTGGCCACTGAGTTTTCTGGGTTTTAATGAATCTTTTCAGTGATAAATTTCATCAAACACATTGTGAGCAGACTGCTGAAGTTGTAATGCTCTCTCAACTTGTTACAAATAGCACTAATAGTGGGTTTCATAAACCAATTCAATACCTCTAAGTGTTGTAGATGTTTGTCTAGAAATATATTGCCAAGCAAACATAGATAATGAATAATACAAGATCTTCAAAATGTTGGTCTGATATATATATATATATATATATATATATATATACTGAACCCAGAATTGTCTTTAAGGCTGATACAATGAATTGACAACAGATCTTAGCAGGGACAGATTGTATATTATAATATTAACTCAGCAATAAAACACAGTGAATAATATAAGAGAAACCTGATACATTACTTCAACAAGTTTGCTTATGTATTTTTCGATAATATGTATTGCATTTGGTGCCATTTTGATATATTCACCTTTGCATGGTATATAAATGAGCAAACTTTTCATATTTTTTCTGTATTGGCTTGGAATCATGGTTGCAAATCTTAGTTTTTTTTTTTTTTTTTTTTAACCAGTTCATTGAGATCTGACCGCTACTGGTTAGACTGGTTCCGGTTCGAAACCCGGTTCATTAGCTCCACCGGTCCGGTCACCGATTCCGGTTTTAATAGTTATGATATATATATATATATATGTGTGTGTGTGTGTGTGTGTGTGTGTGTGTGTGTGTGTGTGTGTGTGTGTGTGTGTGATTAATAATCTTTACAAGACACTACTTTTTGTTTATGTTGTAGATTGTTGGGTGAATATTTGTTACCATTTCCAAATACTTTACCTCGAACATATCGAGATCTACGTGCTATTATGAAACACTTTGGAATGGAATATAACACTATAGATGCATGTCCTAAATATCATATTATATATTACGGAGAACATGCGTTGAAAACAGAATGTCCGAAATGTGGTACCAGTAGATATCGAACATATCAACTAACCAAAAAGGTGCCTCAAAAGGTTCTTCGTCATATTCCCATAATTCCACGTTTGCAGCGAATGTTCAGGTGTAACAGCATAGCACAGTTTATGGATTACCATTAAAAGAATAGAAGTGGAGATGGTGTTCTTCGAATGCCCGTAGATAGTTCTGCATTTAGAGAAATCGAGGAAAAATATGTAGAATTTAAAAATGAACCTTGTAATGTCAGGCTTTCATTGGCAGCTGATGGTGTTAATCCATTCGGAGAGCTTAGATCTACTTACTCAGTGTGGCCTATTTTCGTTATCAACAATAACATTCCTCCTTGGATGTCAATAAAGAGGGAGCACATAATGTTGACTATGATTATTCTAGGTATTTGATACATTATTTCATGTAACATTTTCATTTCTCTCGTTGTTTGCATAAATATATATTTTATTTATTTACTTACTTATATATACATATATCATGGGAGTAATTATTATGTACCGTAATTTTGAACAATTAGGTAAGTACCAGGTCAAAGATATGAATGTATATATTGAGCCTCTTATCGATGAGCTAATGCAGTTATGGCATGGCATCACTATGTATGAAATCACTAAACCAATCAAGAAGAAGAGATTTCAATGTCGTGGAATACTTGTATGGACAATTCATGATGCCCCAGGACTAACACATGTTTGTGGTATGTAATATTTCATTGCACTTTAATATAATACATAATTATCTAAATTAGATATACCATATTGCATGTTTTAAAAATGATCTCATATAATATTAATTGTTATTGATCCATCTATTGCAGGTCTTCAAACAAAGGGTATATTTGCATGTCCAGTTTGTGGCCCTAAGATGAAGTATCGTCATTCGCCAGACTTAAGAAAGATGGTGTTTGATGAGTTTAGGCACTTCCTCCCTAGGAACCATAAGTATCGTACTACTGAAAAACATCTTTTCAATGATAAAGAAGAAACTAGATTAAAACCACGAAGAATGACACCTCAGTTGTGGATGTTGGAATATAACAGAATTAATAATCGTCGAGCAGCCGCTACGTAATTTGTGTGTGTATATATATATATATTATTTGTTTATGTAATGTTTGGAATTTTTGTTTTAACTAATGAATTTATTTTATTGTATTTTATAATTAATATTGTTCTGATTTATTTTATTCTTTTATATCAAGGTCATCGTCGCCGTGAAGGTACTAATATTGTACTTCCACCTGGAATGAAATGTTATCCTTCTCAATTCGCGAGGTTGCCCTACTATGAGGACCTAAAAATAGCTCATTTGTTTGATACAATGCATGTCGGGAAGAATGTGACAGAAATGTTATGGCGAACCATAGATGGTGCACATGATAGAGATAAAATTGACAAAATTTGTGCTGACATTGAGAAATCGAATCATGCAATGAAAAGTGTGATGGGCGGATCAAATAACAATGGAGGTCGAAATTATAATAATATTCCATGGTTATTAACAGAACAACAAAGCAATGATGTAAAAGAGGTCATTAGAAGAATTAAATTTCCAACAGGTTTTTCTTCAAACATAAATAATATCTTAACGAAGAAAGGTGACTTCAGTGGGGTGAAAACACATGATTGGCATACCTTTGTTAAGGTAATTTTTTGGTATACGTTTTTGTATGTTATTGCTTGAATACATATTTTAAATTTTCCTTTTTTCTGTTTAATTTGGAAACCAATAACGATTCATTTTTTATTGTTATAGTATGTTCTACCTGTATCTCTCCGAAACGACTTCAACAACAATGTCAAACATGTTATATATGGTCTTAGTAAATACATGATGTAAGTAGTTTTGATTTATACGCAAAATCTAATTGCTACAATTTCTTTTCGTACTTCATGAAATGATGTATTAATTTACTGATAATGAAATATATATTATGTTTCATTGAAATAACCTTGCGTAATGATTTGCAGATGGTTTTCATTGAAAGAAATCCATCAAGATGAAATAAAGTATTGGAAGAGAGAAATTCCTCGGCTAATGTGTGAAATGCAAAAGTATCTACCTCCAACATTTCTCAATGCACAAGAACACTACTTGATACACCAAGTTGAGGAGATTGAAATGTGTGGACCAGTACACACAAGGTCAATGTGGATGGTCGAGAGGCACTTGAAATCCTTGAAGGCTTTGGTTAAACAAAGAGCACGACCTGAGGGTTCTATGGTGGAGGGATATGTGGTATATCAATCCATGGTGTATATTATTCATTATCTTCCTAAATTAGCTGCGCCAGCCATGAAGGCGGTGGATTGCATTTGGGACGTGAACTCCTGTTGGAAATATGATGCAGAGTGTTGTCCTTGATGGCAACCCACTGAATGAAGATGAAGACGTGCGACTGTTGACATGTATTGTCCTTGATGGCACTCCACCTGATGAAGTTATGCTTGACTTGATGGACTTGTTAAATGATGTAAATCTGAAGTGATATGATGATTGTTGATGATATGATGTTGAGTGTTGTACTTGAAAGGAAACCCACTTGATGAAGATGATGACGACTTACTTGATGAAGTTGTGTTTGATAGAATATGTCCTTGATGAAGGAAATCTGATGTATCTACAGTATTTACAGTAGGCAATGAAGAAAGGATTTCAGAATGTACTCAGAGAATGATAAAAAAGAGCATGTCTCTTAGTATACGCGGATTGGCCTAGGGGAAGTAGCGTATGCACGCGGAAAGGAACGTTACAAGTCGCGTATGGGCTAAAGCGCTCAAAAAGTGCAAATCCAAGGGTAACCACCATGGTATTGACCCATAGTATTGGGTAATGATCCGCCTAATTGACCCCGTCCAGGTAGTTTTGGGCTTATGGTATTGTTTTGGTCCATGGTATTGAAAAAGGGGCTCATGGTATTGAAAAAGGATAATCATATAAAAGGAGAAGAAATTCATTGTGCAAAGAGTGAGTGTGAGTGTAAGGTGTCTGAGCTTGAATGAATACTTCTCTCTGAAGTATATCTGAATGGAAAGGGTTACACTTGAATGATAAATCTGATTGTATGATGCACCAATGATGAAGAAGGGGATCTAGATCTGAAATGCACTTGTATTTACTAGATCTGCTTATGGAAGGCCTAGATCTGTGATGAGGCGAACATCAAGGCGAAAATCTGTCTGAAGCAAAAGGGTAAATCTGAACCGAATATCTGATCCGATGAAGTATGCCGTCTCGGGAATAATTATTGAAGATCTATACGCTACGACGCCGCGAAGCGCGTATATACGCGCCTTCAAATAAGAGAAAGCGCGTATGCGCAATAAAATATACACTCCCGAGGTATACGTTTGTGTGGACGAAAGGCCGTATATAATGGGGAAATCAAAGGAAGTAAAAAGAGTTTCTGCAAACTAGGTTTGTCACATCAATATAAAGATCCGAGCCGTTCGCTCGTGTTTATGCTATCCATCCGTGTTGATATGTGTATCTGTTGGTGATGTATGGTTGAGCTTAAAAGTATGGAAAGGGGTCCAGTCTGAAAATATGATGAAACGTGGCCTGCAAGTTGTGTTCTATTGAAGTGGTTGGATCCAGTGTGGAAATTGATGAAACGTGGTCCATAGAGGTGCTGAGGGTTGTAGCCTTCAGTCAGGGGGTTGTAGCTCCCTTCCAGGAGAGGCTGGTAAACGAGATCAGGGGGTCGTAGCCTTCCAGAGAGGTCGGAAATCAGTCAATGTAGCTCCCTTCCCAGAGGCTTGCAAACGGTTTGTAGTGCCCGCGTGGCCGGGCCGGTCTCGCGCCACACATATGTTGTAAGATGTTTTCTCTATAATAAAATATTGAAGGCTGAGCAACTGCAGCGGTGGTTTTCTCCCGACTTGGGTTTCCACCTAAAAAAATCCTGGTGTTCATGTGTGATGCTTTGTGTCATGGTTTATTCTGTTCTTACTGCACATGTTTACTGCTTATTGAATATCTGATGAATAAATGAAGGAATGTTCTGAGTGATGAATTAATGACATATATAGATATCTGTGTATACGCTAGTTTCGTAAAGGGTATCCGCGTATATACGCAAGTCTGGTTCAGGAAAGTAGCGTATGCATTTTAGAAGAAGAAAAAGTGAAAGTTTTGAATATGCAAGAATATCGATTCACCCCTCTCAAAGATTTTCCCAACAATTGGTATCGTAGCGTCCTCAGGCAGGCTTGATCGCTTAAAGGAGAGATCGGTCTAATGGGAAGTCAAGAAGGAGTAATGTCTATAAAGCCACCTCTATTCAATGGAAGCACCGATTCTTCTCGAAGGTTATCGAGGGAAAGGAGATATCTCAGAAATCATGTATAGCAAAAATTGAAGAAGATGAAACAGATTCTGACGAAGATCTACAAGCACCCATGGCAAAGAAGAAAAAGGAGAAGGCCACTTGTAATACTCTTCTTTGTGCAAACAATAGTAAAGATAGTGAAAGTAAAGGTGTGGATCTAGAAGAAGCTCTCAAGATTAAAGAAGAAGAACTACAAAGTTCACACAATAAGCAAGAAACTATCTATAAAGAGATGATCTCACAAATGAAAGATCAAATAGAAATGCTAAATGAACAGGTGGACAAGTATCAAAGGTTTCATACTTATGCATCCAATCGAATTAAAGATCTAGAAGCAGATCCGGAAAAATCAAGCAAGAAGAATGAAGGACTTGAAGCTGCTATCATCTTTCTGCAAGCAGAGCTAGAAGCATCAAGTAAGGAGAATAAGGAACCTCTACAATCCTTTGAAAAGGAAGGCCTTGAAGCAGAAATTATCTCTCTCAAAGAAGATCTTGAAAAATCAAACAAGAAGAATGAAGAGCTGCAACAAACTTGTGAAGGAAATGAAGATTGGTTGAAGGAAGAGATTCTAAATCTGAAGAATCAAGTTGAAGATGGAAGAAGAAAAGAAGAAAGCATGACAAAGCAATGTCAAGCCTTGGAGGTTGAGGTAAATATTCTCAAAGGTAAATTAGAAGAAAAGGTTAAACTTTTGAGGTTTCATGATAGTAATAACATTTTGGACAATATTCTGAGTAATCAAAGGTCTCCTGCTATCAAACATGGTCTTGGTTTCCATGAAACTGTTAAAGGAGAATCTAGCTCACAAGGAAGTGCCAAAAATTCAGAGGATGTCAATGCAAAACCCGAAGTGTTGAAAGAGACAAAAGCTCAACCAACAATCATGAATTCTCAAAGGAATTCATTCAAGAATGTTGAATGTTTTAAATGTCATAATTATGGACATGTTGCAGCAAATTGCAGGAGCAGATCATTTCAGCCTCAAACAAACAGTTCCTACATAGAAAGGTACTCTGGTTTCTTCAAGGGATATTGTTTTTCATGTAACAAGTATGGACACAAAGCAACTGATTGTAAAAGGAGGAAGAATAGAAATACTCATTGTGATTCTTATGCTTATTTTTCTGGACACATGAGATGTTATTCTTGTAACAAGTATGGACATATAAGAAAGGAATGCAGGTCGAACAGATATGAGAAATTTCAACACACAAATAGAAAACAAATCTGGAAGAAGATGGAGGGATGGAATAAGAAACAATCTAGAGAAGAAAAGGATGTTTATGTTGATGCTCTAGAAAACAATGATTTTCTTGAAGAAAACACTCAATTCAAGATGAAGGACCGATCAGAAACGTAGGGAATTATGACCCTACTGCAGTCATCCGCTTCTGAAGCTGACTTTTCTTATTGACTGCAGGAATGATGTGAGATACATTATGAGATCTAGTAATGTATCGTCACAAGAGGAGCAATGCATGATGACTCTCATGGTTGATTTGATTATACTGGTTATGTTTACTTCTGACAGCGCATCTGATGTGGACAGGACAGGTACAGGAGGTAAAAGCTCTGGAAGAAATGAAGGAAGATGGAAATTTTATATGCTTCACTTTCCATACGCAGGTTCCATTAACTAAAGTCGCGTATACACGCGAATTCCAGAAGACGCAGTCGCGTATGCATTGATGATAAGAAAATTTATCTGATAGCTGAAGATCTGAAGCAGAGGTCCAGGGGGAGCATCAGTCTGACTGCTGATGATTGCACTGTTAGCATCATTATAGTTATACTCATGATAATGAAATGATGCATGGGTTCGTGTGTTGAATATTATGGATGAAGCCTGGTTGCTTTATGATGAAGAGCATTCATTGTTGAGATGAAAGTCTTATAGTTCAGAGATGAGGACAGATCATGCAGAGATTGTTATTGATTACTTGCTGTTGAAGGTATCTCAGATTGCAGAAGTTAAGGAAGAAGCACTGGTTTAGGGGGAGTAGCAGGTTGAATTCTAATGGTTGCATTGTTGGAAATATGACTGCTTATTCTTTGGTCTTGGTGATACTCATGCTCAAATGATGATGACTTGGTACATGGATTATTATGATGAGATTTTGAGCCCTGGTTGCTGATAAGTATCTTTGTGTAGATGATTTGGATATCGCTTGTTTCAGATCATATAGAGTTTGGTTGCTATGGTTGAGATCTTTTGCCTACATATGTTACTTCATGTTACATCTTGAAGATCATGGTGATTTTGGACCACATGGATGATTGCTTGACACATATCTGAAGATGCTGTTCTGATATGATAATCTCTTTTGGAAAGAATGTATTGATGTTGCAAAGGATCCGAAGGCTTAGTTACTAATGGGCTTATGCTACAACCAATGGATGACGCTTGAAGACACAACTACACTATTCTGTTATATCTGTAGTCCAGGGAAGCAGTCAAATATCTCAGAAAGAAGTTGAACACTGTCTTTGCCTTACAAAGAATCAGATCTGGTTGAAACTTAGAAGGTGTCTTGGGATACGTGGGTTTCCTGAAACACAGTCGCGTATGTACGTGAGTTCCTGCACATAAAACCGCGTATGGTTGGTTGCTGACAATTCTTGGTTGGTTCAGCTCTCTTCAGCACAGCTGCAGTGCTGTTTGGTATCTCTGGTGGTGTTCCAGTTCTCATAAATCTGTTTCTACTGTTTTGATGAAGATGCCTTGATGATTTGTTGGTGAAAATGTTCAGGTTGCACAAACTAAGGGGGAGCCTTAGTCATATGAAAAGGATGCATGGTTGCACAGATTCAGGGGGAGCATTAGCTTTGTTGACTATAATGCAGTGTTGGCATTATTATGGTTCTGAAATATGTCCTCTTTCTTGAGGACTTTCTGGTGTTGGTCATAAATGATCATATTTATATTTTGGTGAAAAGGTCTTGTTGAGACCCATGATGTAAAAATTGTAATATTCAGTCATGTAAGGACTTGTCATTTTTGTAAACCCACTTGGTTGGGTAGCTGAGTCAAATTTTGTAAACCCACTTGGTTGGGTACTTGAGTCTTATATGTAAATCCACTTGGTTGGATATTTGATGTAAGTATGAGTCTTTGGTGATAGGAAGAGTCATGTACTTTATTGAAAAATATGTTTGAAGATTCAGCATGAACTAAGGGGGAGCTTGGCCACTTCAGCATATATCAGTTCTACATAATGTTTCTTCCACATGAGGAGAAAAGGGGGAGAATGTTGGTTTTCATCCGCTGGTTTTACCCTTTGCCCTTGATGTCAAAGGGGGAGAGTGACATGGTGTTTGAATAAAGAGAAGGTAATGATGTGACATATTTGGGAGAGTGACATGGTATCTATCTGCCGTGGTAACCAAACACCATCGTGGTTGCCATCAAGTCCAGAGGGGGAGATTGTTGGAAATATGATGCAGAGTGTTGTCCTTGATGGCAACCCACTGAATGAAGATGAAGACGTGCGACTGTTGACATGTATTGTCCTTGATGGCACTCCACCCGATGAAGTTATGCTTGACTTGATGGACTTGTTAAATGATGTAAATCTGAAGTGATATGATGATTGTTGATGATATGATGTTGAGTGTTGTACTTGAAAGGAAACCCACTTGATGAAGATGATGACAACTTACGTGATGAAGTTGTGTTTGATAGAATATGTCCTTGATGAAGGAAATCTGATGTATCTACAGTATTTACAGAAGGCAATGAAGAAAGGATTTCAGAATGTACTCAGAGAATGATGAAAAAGAGCATGTCTCTTGGTATACGCGGATTGGCCTAGGGTAAGTCGCGTATGCACGCGGAAAGGAACGTTACAAGTCGCGTATGGGCTAAAGCGCTCAAAAGTGCAAATCCAAGGGTAACCACCATGGTATTGACCCATAGTATTGGGTAATGATCCGCCTAATTGACCCCGTCCAGGTAGTTTTGGGCTTATGGTATTGTTTTGGTCCATGGTATTGAAAAAGGGGCTCATGGTATTGAAAAAGGATAATCATATAAAAGGAGAAGAAATTCATTGTGCACAACATGTGTGTGGGTGCAAGATGTCTGAGCTTGAATGAATACTTCTCTCCGAAGTATATCTGAATGGAAAGGGTTACACTTGAAGAAAAATGTGAATGTATGATGCACCAATGATGAAGAAGGGGATCTAGATCTGAAATGCAATTGTATCTACTAGATCTGCCTATGGAAGGCCTAGATCTGTGATGAGGCGAACATCTAGGCGAACATCTGTCTGAAGTAAAAAGGTAAATCTGAACTGAATATCTGATCTGATGAAGTATGCTGCTCTGTAATGATTGAATATATATTCGCTACTTCGCCGTGGAGGAAGCGCGTATATACGCGGCTTCAGCGAAGAAAAGGCGCGTATGCGCAATGAAATATACACTGAGGTATACGCTGGTTTGTGTGGACGGAAGCGCGTATATACGCGACATCAGTGAAGGGAAAGCGCGTATGCAAACTAGGGTTTGCTGAAGAAAGGGGTATGAAATATCTGATCTGTTCTGCTGTGTTTCTGCTATCTGATCTGTGTGGATATGTATCTGTTGGTGATGTATGTTTGTGCTTAAAAGTATGGAAAGGGTCCAGTATGAAAATATGATGAAATGTGGCCTGCAAGTGGTGTTCTATTGAAGCTGTTGGATCCAGTGTGAAAATTGATGAAACGTGGTCCAAGGTGGTGCTGAGGGTTGTAGCCTTCAGTCAGGGGGTTGTAGCTCCCTTCCAGGAGAGGCTGGTAAACGAGATCTGGGGGTCGTAGCTCCCTTCCAGGAGAGGCTGGTAAACGAGTCAGGGGGTTGGAGCTCCCTTCCAGGAGAGGCTGGTAAACGAGCGCAGGTGGGTGCCTGCGTGCTGGTCAAGTCTGCGCCAGCACATATGTTGTAAGAAGTTTTCTCTATAATAAAATATTGAAGGCTGAGCAACTGCAGCGGTGGTTTTCTCCCGACTTCGGTTTCCACCTAAAAATCCTGGTGTTCATGTGTGATGCTTTGTGTCATGATTTATTCTGTTCTTACTGCACATGTTTACTGCTTATTGAATATCTGATGAATAAATGAAGGAATGATTTGAGTGATGAATTAATGACATATAGAGATATCTGTGTATACGCTAGTTTCGTAAAGGGTATCCGCGTATATACGCAAGTCTGGTTCAGGAAAGTAGCGTATGCATTTTAGAAGCAGAAAAAGTGAAAGTTTTGAATATGTAGTAAATACTGATTCACCCCCCCCCTCTCAGTATTTTTCCCAACAATTGGTATCAGAGCGGGTCCTTGTGCAGAAGCTTGATCGCTTAAAGGAGATCCGTCGCAATGGGAAGTCAAGAAGGAGTAATGTCTATAAAGCCACCTCTATTCAATGGAAGCAATCTGATCTTCTGGAAGGTTACTCGAGGAAAGGAGATATCTCAGAAATCATGTATAGCAAAAATTGAAGAAGATGAAACAGATTCTGACGAAGATCTACAAGCACTCATGGCAAAGAAGAAAAAGGAGAAGGCCACTTGTAATACTCTTCTTTGTGCAAACAATAGTAAAGATAGTGAAAGTAAAGGTGTGGATCTAGAAGAAGCTCTCAAGATTAAAGAAGAAGAACTACAAAGTTCATACAATAAGCAAGAAACTATATATAAAGAGATGATCTCACAAATGAAAGATCAAATAGAAATGCTAAATGAACAGGTGGACAAGTATCAAAGGTTTCATACTTATGCATCCAATCGAATTAAAGATCTAGAAGCAGATCTTGAAAAATCAAGCAAGAAGAATGAAGGACTTGAAGTTGCAATCATTTGTCTTCAGGAAGATTTAGAAGCATCAAGTAAGAAAAATAAGGAACCTCTACAATCATTTGAAAAGGAAGGCCTTGAAGCAGAAATCATCTCTCTCAAAGAAGATCTGGAAAAATCAAACAAGAAGAATGAAGAGCTGCAACAAACTTGTGAAGGAAATGAAGATTGGTTGAAAGAAGAGATTCTAAATCTGAAGGATCAAGTTGAAGATGGAAGAAGAAAAGAAGAAAGCATGACAAAGCAATGTCAAGCCTGGGAGGTTGAGGTAAATATTCTCAAAGGTAAATTAGAAGAAAAGGTTAAACTTTTGAGGTTTCATGATAGTACTAACATTTTGGACAATATTCTGAGTAATCAAAGG
Organism: Pinus albicaulis; assembly: GCA_034641835.2. NCBI lineage: Eukaryota > Viridiplantae > Streptophyta > Pinopsida > Pinales > Pinaceae > Pinus > Pinus albicaulis. The sequence goes on along the minus strand of CM076581.1, from coordinate 1,240,891,826 downwards.
TCTCCTGCTATCAAACATGGTCTGGGTTTCCATGAAACTGTTAAAGGAGAATCTAGCTCACAAGGAAGTGCCAAAAATTCAGAGGATGTCAATGCAAAACCTGAAGTGTTGAAAGAGACAAAAGCTCAACCAAAAATCATGAATTCTCAAAGGAATTCATTCAAGAATGTTGAATGTTTTAAATGTCATAATTATGGGCATGTTGCAGCAAATTGCAGGAGCAGATCATTTCAGCCTCAAACAAACAGTTCCTACATAGAAAGGTACTCTGGTTTCTTCAAGGGATATTGTTTTTCATGTAACAAGTATGGACACAAAGCAACTGATTGTAAGAGGAGGAAGAATAGAAATACTCATTATGATTCTTATGCTTATTTTTCTGGACACATGAGATGTTATTCTTGTAACAAGTATGGACATATAAGAAAGGAATGCAGGTCGAACAGATATGAGAAATTTCAGCACACAAATAGAAAACAAATCTCGAAGAAGATGGAGGGATGGAATAAGAAACAATCTAGAGAAGAAAAGGATGTTTTTGTTGATGCTCTAGAAAACAATGATTTTCTTGAAGAAAACACTCAATTCAAGATGAAGGACCAATCAGAAACGTAGGGAATTATGACCCTACTGCAGTCATCCGCTTCTGAAGCTGACTTTTCTTGTTGACTGCAGGAATGATGTGAGATACATTATGAGATCTAGCAATGTATCGTCACAAGAGGAGCAATGCATGATGACTCTCATGGTTGATTTGATTATACTGGTTATGTTTACTTCTGACAGCGCATCTGATGTGGAAAGGACAGGTACAGGAGGTACAAGCTCTGGAAGAAATGAAGGAAGATGGAAATTTTCTATGCTTCACTTTCCATACGCAGGTTCCATTAACTAAAGTCGCGCATACACGCGAGTTCCAGAAGACGCAGTCGCGTATGCATTGATGATAAGAAAATTTATCTGATAGCTGAAGATCTGAAGCAGAGGTCCAGGGGGAGCATCAGTCTAACTGCTGATGATTGCACTGTTAGCATCATTCTAGTTATACTCATGATAATGAAATGATGCATGGGTTCTTGTGTTGAATATTATGGATGAAGCCTGGTTGATGATGAAGAGCATTCATTATTGAGATGAAAGTCTTATAGTTCAGAGATGAGGACAGATCATGCAGAGATTGTTATTGATGACTTGCTGTTGAAGGTATCTCAGATTGCAGAAGTTAAGGAAGAAGCACTGGTTTAGGGGGAGTAGCAGGTTGAATTCTAATGGTTGCATTGTTGGAAATATGACTGCTTATTCTTTGGTCTCGGTGATACTCATGCTCAAATGATGATGATTTGGTACATGGATTATTATGATAAGATTTTGAGCCCTAGTTGCTGATAAGTATCTTTGTGTGGATGAGTTGGATATCATTTGTTTCAGATCATATAGAGTTTGGTTGCTATGGTTGAGATCTTTGGCCTACATATGTTACTTCATGTTACCTCTTGAAGATCATGGTGATTTTGGACCACATGGATGATTGCTTGACACATATCTGAAGATGCTGTTCTGATATGATAATCTCTTTTGGAAAGAATGTATTGATGCTGCAAAGGATCCGAAGGCTTAGTTACTAATGGGCTTATGCTACAAACCATTGGATGACGCTTGAAGACACAACTACACTATTCTGTTATATCTGTAGTCCAGGGAAGCAGTCAAATATCTCAGAAAGAAGCTGAACACTGTCTTTGCCTTACAAAGAATCAGATCTGGTTGAAATTTAGAAGGTGTCTTAGGATACGCGGGTTTCCTGAAACACAGTCGCGTATGTACGCGAGTTACTGCACATAAAACCGCGTATGTCTGATTGCTGACAAATTTTTTGTTGGTTCAGCTCTCTTCAGCACAGCTGCAGTGCTGTTTGGTATCTCTGATACTGTTTGGTATCTCTGGTGGTGTTCCAGTTCTCATAAATCTGTTTCTAATGTTTTGATGAAGATGCCTTGATGATTTGTTGGTGAAAATGTTCAGGTTGCACAAACTAAGGGGGAGCCCTAGTCATATGAAAAGGATGCATGGTTGCACAGATTCAGGGGGAGCATTAGCTTTGCTGACTATAATGCAGTGTTGGCATTATTATGGTTCTGAAATATGTCCTCTTTCTTGAGGACTTTTTGGTGTTGGTCATAAATGATCATATTTATATTTTGGTGAAAAGGTCTTGTTGAGACCCATGATGTAAAAATTGTAATATTCAGTCATATAAGGACTTGTCATTTTTGTAAACCCACTTGGTTGGGTAGCTGAGTCAAATTTTGTAAACCCACTTGGTTGGGTACTTGAGTCTTATATGTAAATCCACTTGGTTGGATATTTGATGTAAGTATGAGTCTTTTGGTGATAGGAAGTTCATAGAGTCATGTACTTCATTGAAAAATATTCAGCATGAACTCAGGGGGAGCTTGGCCACTTCAGCACATATCAGATCTGCAGAATGTTTCTTCCACATGAGGAGAAAAGGGGAGAATGTTGGTTTTTGATCCGCCCTTTGCCCTTGATGTCAAAGGGGGAGAGTGACATGGTGTTTGACTTTGAATAAAGAGAAGATAATGATGTGACATATTTGGGAGAGTGACATGGTACCTATCTGTTGTGGTAACCAAACACCATCGTGGTTGCCATCAAGTCCAAAGGGGGAGATTGTTGGAAATATGATGCAGAGTGTTGTCCTTGATGGCAACCCACTGAATGAAGATGAAGACATGCGATTGTTGACATGTGTTGTCCTTGATGGCAATCCACCTGATGAAGTTATTCTTGACTTGATGGACTTGGTAAATGATGTAAATCTGATGTGATATGATGTTTGTTGACAATATGATGCTGAGTGTTGTCCTTGAAAGGCAACCCACTTGATGAAGATGTTGACAACTTACTTGATGAAGTTGTGTTTGATAGAATATGTCCTTGATGAAGGAAATATGATGTATCTACAGTATTTACAGAAGGCAATGAAGAAAGGATTTCAGAATGTACTCAGAGAATGATGAAAAAGAGCATGTCTCTTGGTATACGCGGATTGGCCTAGGGGAAGTCGCGTATGCACGCGGAAAGGAACGTTACAAGTCGCGTATGGGCTGAAGCGCTCAAAAAGTGCAAATCCAAGGGTAACCTCCATGGTATTGACCCATAGTATTGGGTAATGATCTGCCTAATTGACCCCGTCCAGGTAGTTTTGGGCTTATGGTATTGTTTTGGTCCATGGTATTGAAAAAGGGGCTCATGGTATTGAAAAAGGATAATCATATAAAAGGAGAAGAAATTCATTGTGCACAACATGTATGTGGGTGCAAGATGTCTGAGATTGAATGAATACTTCTCTCTGAAGTAGATCTGATTGGAAAGGGTTACACTTGAAGATAAATATGAGTGTATGATGCACCAATGATGAAGAAGGGGATCTAGATCTGAAATGCACTTGTATTTACTAGATCTGCTTATGGAAGGCCTAGATCTGTGATGAGGCGAACATCTAGGCGAACATCTGTCTGAAGTGAAAGGGTAAATCTGAACTGAATATCTGATCTGAAGAAGTATGCTTCTCTGGAATAATTGAAGATCGATACGCTACTTCGACGCGGAGGAAGCGCGTATATACGCAGCTTCAGCGAAGAGAAAGCGCGTATGCGCAATAAAATATATACTGAGGTATACGCCGGTTTGTGTGGACGGAAGCGCGTATATACGCGAAATCAGTGAAGTAAAAGAGCGTATGCAAACTAGGGTTTGCTGAAGCAAGGGGTATGAAATATCTGAGCTGTTCTGCTGTGTTTATGCTATCTGATCTGTGTTGATATGTATCTGTTGATGATGTATGGTTGTGCTTAAAAGTATGGAAAGGGTCCAGTATGAAAATATGATGAAATGTGGCCTGCAAGTGGTGTTCTATTGAAGTGGTTGGATCCAGTGTGAAAATTGATGAAACGTGGTCCAAGGTGGTGCTGAGGGTTGTAGCCTTCAGTCAGGGGGTTGTAGCTCCCTTCCAGAAGAGGCTGGTAAACGAGATCAGGGGGTCGTAGCTCCCTTCCAGGAGAGGCTGGTAAACGAGTCAGGGGGTTGGAGCTCCCTTCCAGGAGAGGCCGGTAAACGAGCGCAGGTGGGTGCCTGCGTGCTGGTAGGAGTCTGCACCAGCACATATGTTGTAAGATGTTTTCTCTATAATAAAATATTGAAGGCTGAGCAACTGCAGCGGTGGTTTTCTCCTGACTTGGGTTTCCACCTAAAAAAAAAAATCCCGGTGTTCATGTGTGATGCTTTGTGTGATGGTTTATTCTATTCTTACTGCACATGTTTACTGTTTATTAAACATCTGATGAATGAATGATGGAATGATATAAGTGAAGAATTAATGACATATATAGATATCTCAGGTATACGCTAGTTTTGTAAAGGGTATCCGCGTATATACGCAAGTCTGGTTCAGGAAAGTAGCGTATGCATTTTAGAAGCAGAAAAAGTGAAAGTTTTGAATATGCAGTAAATACTGATTCACCCCCCCCTCTCAGTATTTTTCCCAACAACTCCATCAAAAAATTTGAAGTGGAGCACCTATTGGGAAAAGGTAGAATGAAGAAAGTGAGAGGTAAAAGATTTATTATGTATAATACATATAATGTTTCATTTTTTTACATGATGTATATGATCATTATATTCATTTAGGTCTTATTCTTTCATAGTTTATTAATCAATATAATTTACCATGGCCATAAGTTATATTTATTAATATTGGTGAATTATTGTTTTTTTTATTCAGGTGCTCAAGATTATGAGGCACTACTTTTATACATTGCAAACAATATTGAGTGGGCTTTTAAATAGACCTTTGGTTCCGGCCCCACATACATAGTCGACGGCCCAATCAATATAATTTAAAAAACTGGAATTTGATAAATATTATTCACAACCTTTGGCAATTAAATATATAATAGAACTTTATAGTAATAACCAGCGCTTTTATCAAAAGGCTTTTAAATAGACTTTTGGTTCCAGCCCCAGATACATAATCGACGGCCCAATCAATATAATTTAAAAAACTGGGGCCCATCGCTTACGATCATTTCCATCCGACGGCGGAGAACACATCGCTCGGCATCAGATGATCTGACGGATATCATTCGTTGATGATGCACGGATGATAACGCGCGATGGCGCGTCGTACCTTGGGTAACTTTCGCGCATCTATAGCAAATGAACACCGTCCGATGACCCCTTCCCAGATCAACGGTGCTTATCAATATCTCTGGGCATCCTGGCTCGAGCAATAACGCGCGATGGCGCGCAGTGACAAGCGGTTTTGTGGAGTCGTACAAGGACGTGTGTCGCGCGTTCTATGGAATCGCTCCCAACCTCTTGAAAACTACTTGCCCGTCGAAGGTGGTGCGATAGAAACCACAAACCACCTTTACTGTTTTCTCGGTCACGGTTCCGCTCTTCCACGCAGGGTTCCGTCGCGCTTCCGTTTGTTATGTTCCACCTCTTTCCTTTCAGGTTCCATTCATGATTCAAAAGGGTTAGTCCATGTTCCACCAAAAGTTCAATGCCAAATACTCTTTTTTAGTTCTTTCGCGTTATAACTGGTTTTCTCTCGCTCCTCGTTCCTTTCTCCATGAAAGCCAGTCAGATCCTTAATAATAGCGTAGACCCTTCCATCATATATTTAACGAATATATATAACTCCACTGTCTACCAGTTTGGATACACTGTCAACTGTATTAACATCGGTTCCTCGATCAACATATAGAGCACAGGGTTTCTTACGGATGTCAATTATCCTTCATCAGCAGGATGCATACATATGTTCACAGATGAATTAACCTGTCCTTATTTATATGGATTCTCCATTAAATATGGAGCTTTCCATCAAGGACAATCATATAATATGATACAGGAAACATATTGCCAACATTGTCTTTAAATAATTTACTAATTATGCGGGTTTGTTGCATGTTGTTTATTATTTCAAACCAATAAATAATGGCCTTACTATTGTTTATTATTTCGCAGGATTCGCAGGATTCATTTGATTCTATGGTCAGGTCTCTGAAAAATCCAATTAAACACTTAAATAGTCAAGATCTAGAAGACAGGCTTTACCCCCACCATAAATTGCTGAAAAACCGGCCTTCAGTTCAGCTTGCTGTGCTGAAGACGAGGGTGGATTTGCATGATCAGTTGAATGAAAATGAATCAGATATTCGGGATGCTTTTGAGGGCATATCCATAATCCCCATAGATGAAGATCCCATTGCTGCAGAATTTCTATCTGCGTTGAAGCACAAGTATAGTGTTGTATCGGAATACAAATTAGAGGACAACTATACCAAGTCTAAATCAACTGAATCCAGTTCTAGTGCTCTTGAACTTACCGAATTAAACCTAGAAGCAGGATTTACAATCTCTAATGGGAATGGGTATGGTAGTTCCAATATTGGATTGGATGTCCGGAGCTCTGCAATAGGCACTAGACTTGATCGTAATGAACCCCAACTAATTCAATTTGATGAAAATATGGACTTTGATGATGATCAGGAAAACAAGCCAGAGCATTTTGGCAATATTGAAGAAACTGAAGAGGTTTCCTGTGATCGATTGAATCAACTCGGCCATAAGACATCTACTGCAGGCTGGTTTGTATCAGAAGGAGAATCGGTTTTGCTTTCCCATGATGATGGATGCTGCTCTTTTCACGATATAACAAATTCAGAGGTGTGGAGGTTTTAATTATTGTACTTAATTTTGGGGTTTATGGGTGTTATAATTTATACATTTTGGGATTTTCTATTAGAAATAGGGAAAAGCCTAGGGGTTAGATTATTCTCATGATTTAAATTTCTATATTTGAAATAAAATTCACCAATTTCTATTTAAAAAAATCATTTGCCTAAATATTTGATGTAGTTTAAATAGGATGTAGTTCATTTCAAAGACTGTTGAAATTTTCTAGAAACTATGATTGGGATTTCAAGAATATTTATGCACTCTTTAAATTTTCCCTTAAAATAAAGGGCAGTTGATGTATGAGTAATACTCAATATTGTTTTTTTCCAATCTCCAGGAGAAGGCTGAATATAAATCTCCATATGGGCTTACTCCAAACATGTGGGGTAATTGTTGGTTGATCAGAGCAGCTGGTTCAGATGGTCGCTCTGGTAAATATGTTGTGGTAGCATCTGTAGGTTGTACATTGCTCAGGTTTTTGTTCATGGGACTTTTATAATAAATAAATTATGGCATTCCATACTAAATCAGAGGCCTTCACTTCAACATCCAATACCATCTCTCCAGTTTTGGTAGAGAGGGATGTCTCGGGGAGAAATTTTGGCTTTGCAAATGTTGTGCCAGCGAATCAGCATTGGTGGTACAGGCCATGTGGGCCTCTTATGGTATCTACTACCAGTGCCCAAAAGATAGTTAATATTTATGATATTCGTGATGGAGATCCTGTGATTTCAATGTGTTTGTTTTGAAAGTTTAGGTTTCATAGTAAATCATCAATGGGCTCTAAAATAAGGCCACATTGAAATCTTGGATACATGTTTCATGCCAAAATCAGTTGTATCTTCCATAAATACACAATCTTGGACCACTCTGTATAAATCTGCTTCTCGGACAATATTACATCTCCCTCATTATACAAGTGGTGTTCTTACATGCATAGCAAAGGCATTTTTTTGGCAATCATTATTTAAGTCACTAGATATTGTGGGTACAAGGATCTAGGGTCTCCACATGAAACTGTGTTGCCCGGAGACTCACTTTGCCTGTCCTTAAATTTGTAAACATAGTAGTATGCCAATGCTTCTCTCATTTTGTATGCATAAGACGATTTTTTGTCAAAGTCCATAATTGTTTTTAAGTTTTATCCATCCCAGTTTTGTTGTGAATGCATAGGTTTTTGGCTCAACACATATCTGTTATATCTTTGTACTTTTCCTTTACTAACTATTTGAAATTTCTAGTTATATTTAGAGGTGTCTTTTAAGGGATGAGGGGAATTACTTGGATTTAGTGCTCCCATGCTTATCATTTATTCTCCAAATGAAGCCCTGTAATCTGTAACACTATATGGGCATGCGGCTCACTTGTTAAAATATAGTTGATACAATATGTTGTACATGAAGCCTGGAATTGTGTACATTCCTGGAATATATTAATTTGCAGGCATGCTTAAAAGAGAGATAGGGTTTGATAAAATCAAAAACCCTGAACATGAAGAAAAAAAGAGGCAATTATTTTATACAGATAGAACCAAGACACTATCTCCTCATTAATAACAAAACCTCAGTCCAAAAATCATATGTACAAATTCTAGAAGTCGAAAGTTGAAAATTTTTGAAATGGAACCAGGCCATTTTCAAAAGAATAAATTTAGTAAAAACGAGGGTGAAGAAAGTTATCTTATCAAAATTTCCACATACCGTGTTAGCAAGGAATGACTCCGAGTCCTGAGCAGTGAGACTGAGGAATTGCTCTTTTGCTGCAGGTTGCAGTTCTCTTCTCTAACACGATGAAAAGAAAATTCTTAGCTTTGGAGTCTGAAGCCCGAGTCACAACTTGGAAGTTGGTAAGGAAAATTATCAGGGTTGTTGCCACTTGGCTTGGAGTTCGCAGCCTCATTAATTTTCTTTAATGCATTTCCTTCAATGTTGCAGTTGTCACTGGCCAGCAACCTTTACAATAAAATTTATTAGACCCGTCACACTACGAGGAAAATTTGACGTGATCACTGATCATTGATTTCTTATTGTGATAACAAACATTGGAGATTTACTGTCCTGTTTTAAAGTTTCATTTTTTTTTTTAAATTGAAACCGCCGTCGGTATACCGACGTCTTGTAAGCATCGCTCTTTTGACGTTTTGAATGATTTCCATTTTTTTCGGTCTTGTGACGTCCTTCGATATTGCGACAATTCTAGAAACGTCGGAAGAGTGACAGCACAAAGACGTCGGAAGGCGACGCTCAAAATTTCGGACCACATTTCGTCGGAATTGCGACAGTTATTCCTGGCGTCGATATTGCGACGCTTCTGGAAAGCGTTGGTCTTGTGACACTTTTGCAATACGTCGGTCTTCTGACACTTTTGTACGGCGTCGAAAATGCGACATTTTTCAGACGTCGAAAGAGCGACAGTATAAAGACGTCGGAAGAGTGACGTTCAAAACGTCGAACGAAATTTTGTCGGAATGGCGACACTTTACAAACGTCGGAAGAGCGACGTTAAAAACGTCGGACCAAATTTCGTCGGAATGGCGACACTTTACAAACGTTGGTTTGGGAAATTTCGGAAGAGCGACGCGTGTTTGGAAGCGACGAAATAAGTGTCGGTAGTGTGACACTTTGTAAATGCGTCGGAATTGCGACCGCATGACAAACCACGTTTTTCTCGTCCTCGAACTGTCGCTCTTGCAATGACTGTGTGTCGGAATAGCGATCATTTGGCCGTCGGAAATTGCGCCAAATTTTCTAGTGATGGTTTGAAGAATGTGAATATGATAGGGTGAAATAGATAGATCACATGTTTTACAATATCTTTCTTATTACAATTTCCAAAAATTTTAACAAGTTAAAAAGTTTAAGGTTAGTTTTACCTCAATTTTACCTTTTGAAGGACTTTAAATGCTGAAGTAGGAGCTATACGTGTTGATTTTTCTCCGGTACGCTGCTCCATCGCTTCGACCTTGCTCCACAAAATGTACCATTTTCATGTAGCAGACTTGTTTTTCCAATTTCTCTCAAATGGTAAATCAGATTCTCCTGAAATTTTCTGAGGTTGTTGCCATTAGTTTTATTCATCTTCCCATAAAATATCTCATCCAATGAGTGCATGGATCTCGAGAAAAATGATAAATGGTTGTAGGTTAAAGTGGCCAATTTATTGAAAAATACACACTGGAATTTTATGAATTTTTGTGTGTTCATTTACCCTACCTCAGTTCATTTACCATATAAATTTCAGAACCAACAGATGCATGGTTTGAAATTTATGATCAAATCAATTTATGCCCTCTTTCACCCTTCACACTGCCCAATATTGCAACAAAAACATATGTCGCAAACTCATTTTAAGGCCAAATTGAGTGATTCAAAAGGGAAACCGTGTATTTTTACCTTTTCCACTTCCACTTGCTTTCATAATTTCATTTTGATGAAGAAAAGGCACTGTTGTGTGAAAATGCCAAAATCTGCCCTAATCTGTCCATAATGGTGAAAAATGAAATTTAGCCTTAGAAACCCACTTGAAATGCCCACTGAGAAAACCCAAAAGTTCAGAATTTTTTATTTCTACTCCAATCTCTTGCAATATTTGTGCCAAAACTGCCTCTCGAAAAAGTTGCAACAACAAAAACAGGCTGCTCTTGCAAAAAATGTCAATTTTTGCAAAAAAAATTGTTTTCTCTGAGTTTGAACCACTGATTTTAATTGTGTACTGCCTGCTGAAGTAGAAACGATGAAACATAATGCATATTGACTGAAATAGGCCCAAAATTATTGTTTTTCTTGAAAATGAAATGATTGGAAAATGTTGTAATGGTTCCATCATGCTATCGTTGAATGAAAAAAAGATAAGCATGCTGCTACAAGAGACCAATAAAATGTATTGGTCCAAGTTGTTTTTGGTTCCATAAAACCATTAGTCTTCATTGAAGCCAAAATTCATGGTAAAATTCTTACCATGCGAATGAGTGTATCGAAGACGAGCATGGGTAGAAATCATTGGATTACTGATCAATGATGAAAATCGTTAACCAATGCGAGACAACTCACCGATAATGTAAATGAGTGTCAAGGTACCTGAGTGCATCTTGACCGGGATGAATGAATGTGTTGAATTTGAGTCACCTGCAAGATCTAACAATCTAGAGACATTGTTGTATTCCCATTGTTGTCGATGAGGAGGCTTGCCATTGATGTATGCAAGTTCCAAGGCACTCCAAATAATCTCTGAACTTGATCCCAGATAAGGTGTTGAGGTCGATGGGACCAAATCTGTTGGAAGTTGGACCTTAAGGAATTCCACATCATCCAACTCGAGCATAGAACCAAAAATTATTTGAATAACCATACTAAAAGATTTAAACCATCATGAAATTGCAGAACTTATTGTGAACTTTGTTCGCCAGTTGCCTGGTTTTCAAGAAAAGCTCATGTCCAATTGCGCGAGCAACCTAGTTTTCACAATAGGACTTATTTTTCTCTTTACTTTATTATTATTATTATTATATCTCCTACTCTACTTGAAAAATAAATCTTATTCAAGTATATGAATACATCCAATGGAACCATGTCTGTAACAGGATGATAGATAAACTCATATGCAGGTTTGAAATATACTCTTTGATATGTACTAGTATATGAGAGACCAATTGCCTTGATTGGGATGATGTCAGAAGATACTGAAGAATTGAGCATTGGGATCCGATGACTCCCCTGAACCAAGATTCAATGTAATCTTGTATTCCTTGGCTTCCTGCTATCATGTCATGCAAGTCTTCGGAGATATGATCTTGATTCATAGAATATAGTGATAGGCAGCCATGAAACTTTTTAATCTCTGGTTCCAAAAACTTCTCCTTATCTAAAGGTATCCATGATTATTATAACTTATCTAAGTCTTCTTCTTCTGGTTTTTGTTCTTCAATGATAGACCAGTGAATCATTTTTCAATACCTCAAAATTGTAAGTTGATTGAGGTGTTTTATTGTTGGGAATATGAAGTGGTTGTGCAGGTAGTGAAGTGGGAATGGATCTTTGGGGTGCTTGTGTGGATGGTAATGGGAAAGGTTGAATTGAGGTCAAATGAGGGTGATATTGATGTTGTGGTGGAGGTGAATAGTATGGACAACATTGATGATGGTATTGAGGATAGAGAGGGAAAGATTAAGGATATGGTGGTTTTCCTTTGTAGGGCATTTGCCAACTTTTTTACCAAGATTGGTTTTGAGGTTGGGATTGAGATGGCCAAGGTTTCCAAGGTTAGTTTTGAGGTTGGGATTGAGATGTCCAAGGTTTCCAAGGCAAGGGTGTTTTCCAATTACCTTGATATTGTTGTGCATAACCTTGAAACTGTGCATCAAGATATTGCATCATATTGGGTTGATGAGGCTACCATAGTCCTCTTGGAGCTACATAAAAAAGTTTCTCTTTTGCTTCATTTGCTCCATTTTACTTATGGTAAACTTCCTTCAACCCTATTAATGATGGGAAATCTTTAGTAGTATGTGATCCTGCACAAATTTTACAAATTTTAATGTTATCAAGTGGACATTCATGCAAAGCATGTTTCTTTCTAAATTTAGGGAAAAATGTAAATGAAGCAACTTTTTGCTTGTTTTGCGTTCTTACCATGTCAGTTTGTTCATTTAAATTACCAATAATGTTTAGCAAATTGTTAGGTTCAGTTTGACTTAACAATCCTGATGTTGAATTACTTACTCTTGTCATAAATGCATCTTGAGGGGATCTTACATACTTTGCTTTTCCTCTTGATATGTTCTTGCATAGTTCACAAATTTATTGAAATGGAAATATATAGGCATCTCCTTTTCCCACCAGATTAAGAAGATCAATCTAGTCATCCTTTATAGAATTTAGTAGGAGAGTTTTTAATGCGTCTAATCCTAAATTATGCAATTTAGATCTTTTGATATTATAAGTAAATCTCTCCACTAAATCTTCTAGTCTTTCATCCTCCTTTTGGTTCATCTTAAAGACTTAATTTCTAAGGTCATGGTTTATTCAATAATATTTATATTTTTCCTAAAATACTCTTTTCATATCATCCCATGTCCTTATAGAATTTGTTCCTAAAGTCATGAACCATCTAATGTAGAAATTTTGAATAACTGGGATATTATTCACCGAGATTCTCCTGATCACACACTATTTTAGCTTCATGCATTATACAGAATCTCTTCTACCATTGATCATCACATGCGGAAATAAAATCAATTGCATGCATACATTAAAACCACAAACAATCACACATATGAACACAGTATTTAATGGGAAAGATTAAAGCTGAAAACCCCAACTATCTATATATTATATTTCATGGAGATCATGTAACAATCATAGTACAAAAGCTCCTCACAAGCTCTCATGCACACCCTCAATTGCTACACACTATCAAGCTAGATCTAGCAAAACACATGCTCCAATATTTTGCCACTTGATAGCCAGCCTCTATTGCATAATTAATGCTATGGGATGGCTTCATTAAATAGATAAACCACCTGGCTTGAACTGCGCAATCCTCATGGGCTACTCCACCTATCTGTGTGTTGCAAATAGCAACAGTATAGTCACAACTGATAGTTAACCTTCTCTTTCACCTATTATTGCACTGGTCTCCACTGAAATTGTCCATGCACTGAAGTTAACTGATGCATTCTTTAGTTGATTTAGGAGTTTATAATTAGTGAATTAATTAATAATTAATTCACACCACTCTCACTAATTGTATCAATCAGTTAAACTAGATACAAATAGCTCAACTATGTTTAGATTAGTTAAACTGAACACAACTCCATTAACTTCCTCAATCAACTCCACCAAACTCTCTCACATGAGTTCTAACTGAAGTATCCATGCAATAGCTCCACTTAACCCTCAGGAATAGCGTAATTCCTTCTGTCAGCTCCTGTGCCACATCCGTGCACTTAACTGAAGTGCTCCAAGAGAATAAGATAATGTTTATAGTCCAAATATTATTAAGAGCTAATAATATTCGACATATCTATTTTTAGACTGGCAATCTAAAAATAGATTCCGCACAATATGTCTAAAAATAGAAATCCATCTATTTTTCCAACTTGACCAACCATCCACAAATAGCATCCCGCAACTCATAGAATATGATCGACATGTCTAAAAATAGACATAGTCTAAAAATAGACTTTGCGACAAAAATCACCTGTGTGGTCCCCACCTAGTTTAGGTGATCAATTTCCAACTAAGATCAGGAATGATGTTTCAGGGTGCCTCCTTTACTGTTTCTTGTTGCAATCTTCAACATATAAGAGTTCTATCCTTCAATGTTTCCAGAAAAAAATTCAATTTTTTAATCTGCAATGAGTAGCCATAATATCTACAAATTATTTCAAATTAAAAAATAAAGGTTTTCAGGTCTTCTGATCTCATAAATTTGAAGTTAGGAAGTAAGAATGGATGAATTTTTTTCATTTGAACGTTGATATCATTTTCTTGAATGGGAAATCCAAAAAGATCTTCCTCATTGTCATCATCTCCATCCATTTCTTAAACCCCCTTTGTCACCTCTTCTTCTACCTGCAAAAATAAGAATTCATGATGTGGATGTGTGGCTCTTATTGCACCACATGATATAGTGGGTGTGGTAGGTGATTGATTTTTTTTTTAAATGAAAATAAAAGGACTCCTATAAACACTTCCTCAGCAGCGACACCAAAATGCTTGGAAATATAATTTTTCTAAATTGCATCATTTATTGTCAACCAGGGCTAGTATGCTTGTGAAGTGTTTGTGCACAATATGTGCTAGAAATCATGTTTGTTAAAGTGATTAATGGATTATGAAATTTATTAATGTGAATGTTATATTTGTGGGGATGGTGGGAAAGCTTATCTCTAGAAGGAGCTTTGTTGTTTTAATGGTTTATATGGATTAATCTACTCTTATTGATGAGTTGTTGTTAAAAACAATTATGTTAAAATATCTATCTATGATTATAAATCCATAAAGTTATTTTTAATCACAAAATGAGATATAATGTAACGAGATCTACTTACTATCCAATCCAATAGCTCAAAAATGTATCAATTTAAAAAATAAGTTGTTAAACTAAATCATACCAAAATTATTCCTACTTTATGCTTTAAGAACTAGATTAAATTATGATATTAGAAACTATGTCTAAGATTGGAAACAAAGCTACACTATGTTGAAAGAAAAATTATACTATGCTTTTGAAAACATAACTAAATTATGTTTGAAAACATAATGGTTCTATGCTTGGAAATAAAACTGTACTCCAAAGAGATATAATCTAAACTATTGAAATCAAATTCATTCATTCTAAACTAAGACAGTGAAGCACATGTACAAAAATAAAATCATTGTGAAATCAAAACTAACACAAGCAACTAAAATATGAAATCAAAGCATATGCATGCAAATTGAAGAATTTTAATTGAGCTATGTAACCAAAGTGCACACACAGTAAATTCATACATTTAAATAGAACTGAATTAAAAATCAAAACACACATCTATGAAATCACACTACAATTGAAATAAAATTATAACTTGGAAATGGAAGACCTTCTGTTTGTGGGGGCCCTTTTGCATAACATTCAGTTTGAATGCTCAATTACTCTATCAGAAACACATCGAAATTATCTTCAAACTTTTATTCATAAAACATAGTCATAGAAACAAAGCTTTCGTGATGAAAACAGAGATATCCATCTCCTTGTCAAACACAAATTTATAATAAGTTTTGAGTGCAATGTTTCAAACTAAAGGTGCGTAACTGAAATCTAATTCAAGCTTAACAAATCCTTGATCAGAATTTCCTTGATCAGAATGTTTCCATGGATTTCGGATCTGGCTTTATCATCTCAAATACATGGAATTCAATCCCTTGGAACGCTCATTCGAACCTTTGATTGATGATTTGAGTTAATCACATGGAATTAAATCATTAAGAGGATGATTTACCAGCTGACCATATCTCTCTTTCCTAATTTGGCGTTCACTGGCTTGTCAAACAATGGAGGTAGCTGCAAAAACGGATCAACTCACGCAATCTGCAAAATAGGGGTTCAAAGAACCTGAAATATCTCCCAAATGGAGATGAATTGCTCATAGAAAACTAAATTGGGCCCATGCCAAACAAAACCCATGTTTTTTTTTCCTAATTCACTTTTTTTTGCCTAGAAAATACATTTGAAGTTGACTGATCAAAACTGTTACGATTTTCCCTTGATCTTTGCTTGGAGGTCCACATATGCGAGCTGGGTGGAATTTGATCACTCACAATCCATATTAGAGCTTCTAGAAACCATGTCCAAGTGTCGGATTTCATTTTAGAGTGGTGCTACTACCTTAACCATAGATATGGTTACAGAATCTTGACTGAGCTGCAGAATCTAGAACTTGTCAAACTATCATTATTAAAACCCTACAAAAATCTTCATAATTCTTAAAAAATAATGGAAATAATAATAATAAACAATGTAAACATGTATGCAGAAATTTGGTTCATTTATGAGTAAATATGGTAAATAATGATGACAATGGGTGAGTGGAATGATGCGAAAATGGATGGTTTGATTAGAAAAATCATGACAAATTGGAGGCCAATTGGAGGCCCAAAAAAAATCATATTAAAGCATGATACAGTTATGCCCTATCTCAAGAATTATTTTCTTCTACTGGGAAAGGTAAAAAATTTGTTCCATGCCAACCTAGACTATTTGGAATTGACTCAACTTCGAACCTTGTATGAGTTGTATAGTAATTCTCCTATGCCTTCAGCGCTCCTATGGAAGAAATTTTATGATTTTGTTCATCCTCCCACTCTTCAAGTCGTACAACCTCCCAGAACAACACCACAATACTCACCAGTAACTTTGCAGTCTTCAAAGCATGCGCCGCAATCCTCCAATCAACCTTCATTCTACTCGTGACAAGCCTCGCATTCTCTAATACAGCTTCAATTCAAATGAAGTTTTCATGATGTGGCCTATATGGAATTTATTTATTTTTAATTTTATTTTTTATCTTTATGGTTTTCAATTACAGTTTAATGGAAATTAATTTGTTTGTTTTTCCGTTATTCAGTTGTCTTGAAGGAATGCTTAATTTTGTTATCATGAATGTACTAGAAAATCAAGAAAGAATATCTAGGTGAAGGACCCTCTCTAAGAATTCTATAAATAGAACAATTTGAAACAAAATATAGGTTCAGAATTTTTGTCTTTAATTTTGGTTTATGCCTATAGCCAATGTATCAACATTTTTTCCATGGAATGTATAATTTTTGAAGATATCTTGACCTATAAATGTTCAGCTTCATTCTGTCTTGAATATGAGTGCAGTATGTATTTTTCTTGATGTGTTTTATTTACATTCATTTACACTTTACTTATGAGATTTCATGTATTGTAGCAACCGGAATTACCTACCTGCATTCATGAATTTGTTTTACTTTGTGAAAGAGGATAAACACTCGTGAATGATAGATAGATATCAATACCTTAAAGGCGCTCCATGAATATGTTTGTTCCATATTTCCTTTATTTCGTCTTTTCTTCTATTTTTCAATGCGTTAGATCTCTAGATCAAATTCAAACTAATGCCCTGGAGGTGGAAGAAAACTTCACTTCTACTGGAAAATTAAAAGGGAAAAAAGATCATGGAGAGAGAATAAGAGGCAAAGCAGAGGCCAGCTCTTCCAATCATGAATGAGAAACTCAAGAACAAAAGATGGAAGAGTTGAATAATTTGATCTGGTACCTTTCCAACATGCTAGGAAAGCTAGAATTAGAAAGTGAAGGTTCTCCACCTTGCCAAAATAAAATGATTCCCAATCGAAGTTTCAATCCACAATATAGGAGACCTCCACTTTAGCTATTGCAAAGAGAAAGGAAATAAAAGTAAGATTATATCAAACCTCCACTGTATTTAGTAGAATAATTGGAAGGAAAATTTAATGAGGTTACAACTACACTGAAGAATCAATTCTTTCCTTATTCTGATGAAGAAGGTGAAATTGCAATGCATCAAGAAGATGGTGAGGAGTCAAATATTCCCCCACATGACAATGATATTGATATCTATTGCATGAAATTTGTGTATTTCATGCAGCCTTAGTTGTATAAGACGTATGACCTCAGGTCTTCGAGAAAGAGGTCTCGCATGTAAGAGAAAACTAAAAATACAGGGCCTCGAGGCTTCCCATATGAATTCGACAAGGGAAAGATGCCACTAGATAAATATTTCCATAAACCCAGTTCACCACTAAACCTGTCAATGTATAGGTCTGAAGCTGCGAAAATTGAGAAATCACCTTTACCTCCTCAGCCCATAAATGACCGAGATAGGGAACCTGCTGAAAACTCCTCTGCTGAAAAAGTCCCATCACGCTCAACCTACAAAAATAATTATAGAATGTAAATATTCGTGTGCCACTTGCAAAGCTATTGAAGTAACCATCGTACAAGGCCCAAGTGTCGCATTTAATGTGTCCTTCTATTGTAGTCCACATCTTGGATAGTCTTAATCGCCAAAAAGAAATATCTATGGTAGTTTTTTGGCCTCACGTAGAAGAAGAAGACCTTTCTAATCCACCCTTTTATGTGACCTTGGTAGTGCATGACCTATTAATTCATAACTAGAGGAAAAATTCGGGAGCTTCGCACAAATTGATGCCTCTATAAATCATGAAACAGCTAGGACTCTTGATCACATGGCCTTACAAATACCTTTACTCTTTTGACTCCAAGAGAGTCAAGTGTTTGGGGATGATAAAATATCTGGTGGTAAACTTGGCCCAAATCCAAAAAAAGGTGTGGTGATGGATATCGTGGTGGTAGACATACCAGCTAGGTTTAGAATGTTGTTATCCCGATCATGGGGATAAAAAATTTTAGGTTCCATAAATCTGGATCTAACATATGCCACCATTCTGATTTTCGAAGGGGAAGAAAGGAGATTGTAAAGGGAATTGAGATTTGTGAATATTCTCACAAAAGTGGATGGCTCTATAAAATATATTATATACAGTAAAGATAGTGAATTCTCCTTCTCGCTACTGGAGGAAGACAACTTCATCCTATAGGAAACACAAATCCTACCCCTGATTCAGATAAATCAACAAACCAAAAAAGTAAGTGAGATATGGACATTACAATTCGATGGAGCCTGCTGCAAGGAAGGAAATGGAGCCGGCGCATTTATAATCTCACCAGAGGGTTGTTTGATAACTCTCTCTTTAAAATTTTAATTCGAATTCACCAACAATGTGGTCAAATACGAAGCTTTACTCTTAGGGCTGTAGGTAGCACAAAACTTGAATATCCATAGCCTGAAGGTGTTTGGAGACTCATAGTTGGTGGTGAAATAGGTGATAAATCAGTGCCAAAAAAAACATACATGACTCAGGACCTACAGGAACGAGGTAATGGATCTAATAGAAAAAGATTTCTTGGCTTTCAATATTCAATTTATGCCCCCTGAAAAAAATCAAATGGCGGATTTGCTAGCTCTAGTTGCTAGTAATTTCCAACCCCCATAAAATCCTCTCCTTAGATATGAAATTGAAGTCAAATACAAGCCCTCCATCCCGAAAAATGTCAAACATTGAAAAAAAATTTAGGATGAGGAAAAAATAAAAATAAAATTATGGAGACGGTACATGAATTCTCGAATTCGGTTATTGAACAAGAGGAGGAAATAGTGGCAGAAGTGCATGGCTCAAGCTGGGAAGAAACCATCGCTGGTCATAAGGTTTTACAATTGAAAGGGAATACTATTTCTAGAGGTCTTGTGCCTTTGGAAAGGCTTATCAACACAAATGATGTGCCTTTTGACCCTTGCAGGCCAGAGCTCGATGAGCAGGTGGAGGACCATAACATTGGTTGAGAAGAAGACTTGAAATTCATTAAATTGGACAAAGGGGTCCTAGAGGAATTCAAAGCTAAGTATATGAATCTCTTCAGAACTTATAAAGATGTCTTTTCCTGTTATTACGAAGACTTGAAAAATTTTGATATTGATATCATACAAAATAAAATCCATTTAAAGGAAGGATCAAAACCTCACAAGAAAAAGTTGAGGCAGATTAACCCACTCCTCCTTCCTGTCATAGAGAAGGAAGTGAAAAAATTATTATAGGAAAATATTATTGTGCCTCTGAGATATTCAGAATGGGTGGCCAATATAGTACTGTTGAGAAAGAAGAATGGTGAAATCAGGTTCTGTGTGCACTTCATGAATTTGAATAGAGCCTCCCTGAAAGATAATTACCCACTACCAAAGATGGATGATATTTTGTAGAAGGTAGTAGGGTCTGCCTAAATTTCCATGATGGATGGATTCTTGGGATATAATAAGGTCGCAGTGCACCCAGGCGATCAGAAGAAGACTGCATTCACAGCACCCTAGGGAACCTTCATGTATGCCAGGATGCCTTTCAGTCTCATAAACGGAGGATCTACATTTCAAAGGGCTATGGATGTTGCCTATGTTGGAGACCAAGACAAGTTTGTGGTAGTGTATCTAGACGACATCAGTTTCTTTTATAAGACTGATGAAGAACATATTAAGAACTTAAATCATACCTTTGATAAGTTTATAAGGTATGGATTATCATTGAACCTCAAGAAGTCTCATTTTTCCTTGCATGAAGGAAAATTATTGGGACATATAGTGGCAAGAGAGGGAGTCAAAATCGACCCGAAGTGGGTTGAGATTAGAAATAATATCTCATTTAAACTCAAAAATAAGAATGAAATCCAAGTTTTCTTGGGTAGAGTAAACTTCCTGAGAATATTCATACCGAATTTTGTAGAAATAGTCAAAAACATCACAAAGATGTTAAAAAATAACAATGAGGTAAAGTGGACTGCACATTCTTGAAAATCCTTTACTAGAATTAAACAGGCTTTTGCAGAAGCACCGGTGCTAGTCATCCCATACTACTTAAAACCTTTCTTTATATTTTCCTTCGCTTCTCCTCATAAATTAGTTGTTGTGTTGTTGCAAAAGAATGAGGATTGTCATGAACAAACCATCGCATTTTTCAGCCAGGTACTAAGGGAAGAAGAACTCAAATAAAAAATCCTGGAGAAGCAGTCGTATGCCCTAGTCAAAGCCCTCAAATCTTTCAAGACGTATGTTCTACAGTCTAACATAATAGCTTATGTACCTACTATTATAGTGAAATATATCCTGGTACATGTGGATATCAAGGGGAAGAGGGGTAAATGGATATCCAAAATACAAGAGTATGAGATGGAAATCAAGCCCACAAAGTTGATGAAAAGGTAGGGTCTAGTAAAAATCCTATTAGATTCAAACTTCAAAGAATTGGGAATCGGTTTGTTGACTGAGACTAGCAGGGAAGGCAATAGAGAGGGATCACAATTTGGGAACGAGACCATGATGTAAAGGACTCATATCAAATTCCTAGTCTCACCTTGGTAAAAAGACATATTCGAGTATTTGTTGTCTTTGATATGCCCACCAAGATTTGACAAGGTGAAGTATCGATTCATAAGGTTGAGATATAAAAAAATTGTGGTCACCAATGACTAGTTGTATTGCAAAGAACCAGTAGGGATCTTGCTCCTATGTTGGACAGAAGAATAAACTAAGTGGGCGATGGATGAATTTCATGATTCCCTGTGTGGGGCACATTATAGTTGGCAAGCGATTGCTTATAACATACTCAAGGGTGGTTTATTCTAGCCTAAGTTATTTATATAAATTCAGGCCTACATCCTGGCATGCAAGAAATACCAATTGTTTGTAGAAAAGAAGAAATTCACCCCCTTTCCTCCCATCATTGTGCATCTGGAAGAACCTTTCTGACAATGGGGACTTAATTTCATTGGTGAAATCCACCCTGCATCTAGAAGTCAAAACCGGTGGATGTTGACTGCTATTGATTACTTCACGAAGTGGGTAGAGGTCATGCCTGCCAAGAATGCCACTGACATGGTGGTCATGGAATTCATGGAGGAAAACATACTCCCCAAGTTTGGGTGTCCATTGAAGATAATAACTGAAAATGATCAAGTGTTTAAATCTGCAAAGTTTTTGAACTTTTTCCAAAAGTACAATATCATGTTGGGGTATTCAACCACTTAATATCCACAGGGTAATGGACTAGCTGAATTCTCGAACAAGACCTTGGTAAGGATATTGAGGAATACGATAGCAGAAAATCAAAATAACTGGGATTCACAGTTGATATTCGCTCGGTGGGCAAGCTGAGTTACCACCAAAAGATCCACTGGGAAATCCCCGTATGAGATGGTCTACGAAAAGGAATTAGTATTCCATATACAGTTGGCATTACCAATGGTGAAGTTCTTGCAAGATAGTGAAGAAGAACCTAACACTAATGAGAAGGATAAATCTGCTCATGGAGCTCTAGGAAGACAAGGAAGAGGTTAATCGCAGGATGATTAGTTACCAAGACAAGATGAAGTCTTTGTTTGAAAGGAAAGCCAAGGAAAGATGTTTTTAGCCTAGGGATTTGCTATTGAGATGGGATGTAAGGAGGGCCGACAAGGGAAAGCATGGAAAGCTAGATCCCCTTTGGTTCAGACCATTCAGGATCACCGAAGCAAAAGGGAACAATACCTTTATTCTTGAAAACTTAGAAGGAAGCATATTGGAGCTGCCAGTTAAGGGGGAGTTCCTTAAGTTCTACTTCCAATACTAAAAGTTATTCCTGCGTTATTGTAAATACCATCTGATTGTAAATATTTACTTTTCAGTTATGTATTTATCTTTTTATTGCTCAGCAATGTTTTCAATAACATGATGCCATGCCCAAAGAAACACAAAATCCAGTCTGTAGGTTCTCCAGGTACCGCCCACATCACGTTGTTCCTAGGTGGAGATGATGTTGGTACCAAGCCAAAAAAATTCAAATATTAGTTGCAAATGGAAAAGGTAGAGATGGTGGGGAGTTATACACCAAGGAAACAAAGTCCCACCCGTAAATCAATTTGTTGGTCTATCGTATAGTGCACTTCACAGACCAATCAAAGCACATGTCAGCAGGGGAAGGAGAGTGAGCTTTAGCGAAACTAGCCCCCTCAAAAAATCACATGTTAATGCAAAGATCCATGGCTCAGGTACGTTCCAGGGAGTGACCTCCTCTTTTCATTGTGACTTCCCAAACCATCAAATTACTTGTTGAGGACCACCCGCAAAGAGACACTGTAATATTCATGTCCAGGTAAGGAAGGTAAGGTAAAGTAAAAATGTTGTTCCACGTGCCTTCCACATACCCAGCACCACCCCTCCAATCCATAAGCGACGCGTGTTGACCTGCTAACATCACCCTTACGTTAACCCTCCAGTTTTTGTCCTTTATCCTAAAAAACCGCATTTCCCCTGCATAATTTTCCCAACCGTTGTTTTTTACTATGCAAACAAATAACATTTGGAAGCTAGTGCATAACCATGTTTGATCCATTTGTCGCTCCAACTTGTCTCCTTATGTCGCTTTTGACCACCAGGTATTTAGTCGGTCTCGTGTGTTTGTATTTACAGTTCCAACTTTTCTTATTAAAATGAAAAGACTACACCTGAGACCCCACAGGCTCGGGAAGTTGGGGCTACCTCTGGTCCTCAACCTCTGATGGATTCACAAGCTCCTATTCATGACCCTATCTATCCTTTTCATGTGGAAGAAAATATATTTAACATAAAGGGGTTCAAATGGAAAGGAGAGGACCTATTTAGGGTAGTTGACTTAGGTTTATATTAACATATTTCCACTTTTGTCCACCATATTCCTGAGTTCATCTCCTATCTCTCTGAAGCTTACAATGAACAAAAGGAGTACTTTGTCTCCTCTGAGGGATGCAAGATACTAGCAACTACTCCTCAACTCATATATAAAGCCCTATGTTACCCTACTTCCCTCGTCGATATGGATTTCATTGAGGTAAACCTAATTTTCTTTTTCACAAACCTCCCCACTGAAAAAGGAAATCCCTCCTTCAGATGATAATGGTTTCGAAGCCACTGAACCTCCCTTCAGCAGATAATTTTCCCCTTTCTATATTTTTCGACCATGTTCAACTTATCCTCAAAATATATCTTTGAAATGTTTGGGGAGGACGATGCCAGTTGGGTCAACAAATATTTTCTAGGGTTTTTATACCAAATGATGCAACCACATACTATTTTTTAGATTCCTTCATTTTTGGCCTCCACCATAAAAGTCCAATTTCAGCATCTGAAACTTCAATTTTCTTCAGATATTACTCATTTTTGTTTTATCTATTCCTATTCGTGCATGCTGAAAAATTTGAAGGTGTGGGCCTCGATAAATTCTCTAGGAGAGGAAGAGAACTCAAATCTGTGTTTGAATGGATCACCTATGTTCATCAAAATTCTCTAGGAGAGTTATCAAGATGAGGGTTATTCAAAATTTATACCAAATTTCATGTCCAAAGCCTAAGAAATCATACATGGGACACCTCCACCTCGTATTTTTCCTGAACAAAAGGAGATGCTTCAATTCAATGAGGAAGACTGTGTAGGATCTTGGTATCTATTTGAATATCACAATGAAATTCGACTGTATGGATCTGAGCTTCCCCCTATTCACTTGTCGGTATTCATGCCCATGATAATTTTTTCTCTAGAGTTTATCGGACAATCCCTTGGCTCAGACTAGGCACACTTTGTGCCAACAAAGAAAGGGTATATCTTTAAACTTATTAATGTAATAAGCCCTTTCACTATCAACTCATGACATGCCTCTCCTCTGATTGAATATCTTCTCTAGTAAATGAATTTCCAGCAAGGGGATGTCTGGAATTATGGGCCTAAAGGGGTTATTTCACAAATAAGAGGAAATATCAAAGCCTATATTAGTGTCAGTATTTGCATACTTACACCAGGGATCAAAACACATTTGAATGTGCATCTTAGGTGTCCCATTCTGAATAAATTTCTCATCATTCCATTAGGTCATGATTTAAAATTGTTCCACTGGTGGTTGTCCTGGTCAAATAAGCTTATTTCTCCCTTAGAAGATCATATTGGCTAACTCATTATCATGTCTCCTTGAGCATAATAACACCTATGGAAATGATTTTTTCACTTGGAAGTCTTTAAAGTCAAAGTATCATCCAAAATTCAGGTCAAAAAGCAGTTCCATTAGGTCATAGGTCAAAATAATGAAACTTTGTCATTTCACCATCAAATTCATCTTTTGAAGGAGTATTAATAGTCAAATGTATTCAAAATTTTCAGGTTATAAACTATCATTTCCAAGTAAGTCCCTTTTTTTATCATATTTGTCTCTCAGTTGTGCTTGGAAAGCTCATTTCCCTCTCCTAGGGTTTTGAGGGAAGTTTTCTTGGTCTCATGACTTCCATGGTTAAATAATAAAAAATACTTGTATCTTGATTCTCTTATACTTCCCCTATCATTAATATAATTTCCCAAGAACTTCCCATCACTCCTATCCCTCAAAATCATCCTTTTTACACAAACCCTAGAGTGTTGCTACAATTTAACACTTTTCGAGAGTAGGCATGTGTTTTTCCCTTTTGGACCCCTTCCCCTCACTCAATCCTTGAAATTACACTTCCCCTTACTCTCAAACATCTATCCCTATCCCCAAAAATTTCCCCAAGAATTTAGATAGCCCCTAACCCCTTCATACCCCTCCCTCTACAAGGCAATCCTAAAATCCCCTGTTTTTCTTACATCAAACCCTAATTTCCTCTCCTACTAAGCTAGGGTTTGCTATGGAATCATAGACATATGAGTAGAGGAGGAATAAGGGAGGTAATTTTAGCAATTATGAACCCATCCCAACTCATAAACATCATGCCTCCATCATTTTCCAAGAAATCATTCGAAGGGACAAACCATTTGCCACTCATAGGGCCAGGTTTACTTCAAACTATGTTTTTGAACAAACAGAGATGAGTTTGAAAAACATGAGAGAGGTTTTTTTCCATCATAGGTTCAAGAAGAAAAAACTACTTCAGGTTTTACACAGGTGTCATGGGTTTATAGAAATGTCAAAAATACATGTGCCATAGGAGAGTTGTTGCACTTCTGGAGTGACCTTCGGAAAATCGTTTTGTCTCATAGATGGAGTGTCCAAATGACTTGCTTGATGAGTCAAATGACAAATATTCTAGAATATATTTCCAATGAGCTATCATGTGCTCAAATTTGAGTTTAGGAAGGCCTCCAAAATTTTCCTACACCAACACTCTGCATTTCTGCACCCTCATTCAGCACTTTTTGACCAGTCTTGGGAAAATCAACTTTTGACAAGGAAAATCAACTCTAATCAGAAAACCAAATGTAGATTTGGAAATTAGACTTGAAGGGATTTCCAATGAGCTATATTGGGCCCAATTTTGACACTGGGAAGGTAGTAAAAAATAACCTTCAAGTTGGGGGTAAAATGGCAGTGCGCTGCATATATAGCAATTTTGAAAAAACAAAGGAAAATTTTCCCTATACGTAGCATCTTGGCGCTGCGCTTCTTCTTGGAGCATCCAATGGAAAAAAAGACAGCATAAGTTTGTTCATAATGATTATTGCATTCCCCCTGTGCTTTTTCTAAGAATTTGGAGCAAAACTAGTCAGGAAAAAGGGCCAAAAACACCCAAAAAATCATGTTTCTGCCTCTTTTCTAGGATGGCTTTGCGCATAGAGGTAGTCCTGGGAGATTCAATTTTTGATAGTGGACGTTGGCACCATTTTTTAAAATAGAGGCATATTTAAAAACTAGACTCAGTGAGATTTCCAATGAGCTATCATGGAGCTTATTTTGACACCTGGAAGGCCTCCAAAAGTTGCTTGCAAGAGAGGCTATTTTTTCTGGTCAAGGCGTTGCGCTTTTGCCAGGAAAATGCAATTTTCACAATCTTCAACGAATTTTGAATTTTTGACTTTTTATCTTGGGAAATGAGAAATTAATAATTTAAAAGGTCAAGATAAACATAAATTTCATGTTTTTATTTTTATCTAGGGTAGACACATTAGATAATTCCTTTAGAGGTCAAATGAATCAGTTTCCTCTCTTTTAGAGACAAATTGTTGGGTCTTCCTAGTCTTCAGATTCTTGTTTGGGAGTAGGTGAAATGATCCCTATCTCATGGATTAGACTCCCTCAGGCTAGGGAGAGTGGTTTTTAATTCTATATGATGTATTTCCTCAGTCATTTGTAGAATTTGGATTCACTTGGAGCTTTGGAATCTCAAGAGAGACATTTTGTATCAGTTTTGGCTTGGACATTAATCAAATTTGTAGCTATTTTTATGGGATCCATGTGGTATTTTTTTTAGTTTCATTTTCTTCTACTCTTCTCATATTTTTGAATGTTTTGTTACTTTTTCCATCATTTCATTGCTAATAAGTGAATTTTTTCAAGTTAGATGAACATAATCCATAATTGTTATGCTATGTTTTGGGTTAATATTCATTGTTTGTAATTTCTTCAGTTTAGAAATAAATCATGAGTTCACCATTCTCTTCCTAGATCATTACCGGTCTTGATAATTATATCATTGAAAAACTAAAGTGCTAAACATCGTACCTACCTGCCCCATAAAACACCCTGCAAATCTTGACCTAATATCCTTGCCCTAACTGTTTGACTCCTCCTGATCCAGCAAAACCCTATACAATAAAAATCAAAACCCTGAGCTACTATACCTAGCCTAATATCTTATTTCCTCAGTAATTTTGGTTGTGATCCTTATGGAGAGAGCCCTCTCCTAGCCTAGTAGGGCTAGCTACTTGGCTAAGTGTGGTTTGAGTTTACCTCAGAATTTCCTTTCTCAGCCTGAGGTTTAATCTGAGTGATAACATTTTGGCGACTCCACTGGGGACACGAAAGATCAGATCTTCCCTGGGAAAGAACAACAAAGATTTATATCTATTTGTTGATGGTGAAAAATATTTTGACACATATGAAGGCTAAACCATTCACCTGGCGACTCCAATCACTGAAAGATCTAGAAAATAAACACCTTATGGTGACTCCACTGCATGAATATCAGTAACTTCAATATTTTCCAAGATGGAAACTATTGCAAGAAGGTATGCTCCCATGAGCTGAGATCACATTCCAAGTTTCCCAAATAAAATTCCTTAGGTAGATTGGCAAAGGAATTTGCCTATGTTTAAAGATCATGATAGGAATGATGTTGCTTTACATATGGTTAAATTTCACATGCATACACGCAATTTTAAGGTTGAATTTCCTGAAGATTTTCTCTTAAAGATGTTCATGGCTTTTCTTGAACGAAAAACACGATCTTGGTATGAAGGTTTTCCACCTACTAGTATTTGTTCTCTTAGAGTTTTCCATTCAATAGTTTATGAAGAATACAAGGAATACTATCCTTCTTTGCCTCTAGTTAATATTTTTTGTGATCAATTTGAGGTTTTCATTCAAAACCTAGAGGATTCTTATGATGATAATGAGTTCATGGATGGAGAGAACTTGGAGGCTTTGCATGACAGTCCTTTTCATCACCAAAAAGGGCAAGTGTTTTCTCTGATGGAAGAAAAATATGATGTATATTGTCTTGATGTTCATAAATACTTCCCACATGAGACAATTCTTGCAGAAGTACAACAAGTTGATCAACCAAAGGTTAAAGAAGATCTTCAGCATCCTTGTGAATCTTCAGGAGAGAAAGAAGACAATTACTGTGTTATCAAAAGTAAATAAAGAGTACTATCTCCTCTCCCTGAAGATGAGATAGATCAGCTCCTGAAAAGTCATATTATAGCCCAAGCTGAAGCAGGTTTGCAGTGTTCACATAGTCAAGAAATCGTTCGTGAAACTTCTTCCATTTTTTAAAATGAAACTCTAAGTTTAAATCAATAAAATCCAGAAACTAGATTTATAGATCATCATGAAGAAACACAATATCCTTTTTCAATGTTCATATTTGATGAAGTTTCTCCTGAACCTGATTTTCTTAAGTATGATAAATATGAAGGTAATTTCAATGAGAAGTTTGATGAAACTATACAGGAAATGGATGAGAAACCAATTTATGATGATGATTCCCTATAAGGATATGAGCAAGTAGATACTGGTGTCTTTCATGAAGATGATAGGGCTGTCATGTTTGATAATTTTGAAGAATGTTTCTTGTTTAAGGATGACATAGACTGTGAATTTGAGGAGTATGAGCCAAAGAGAGACAGTATGCCAGAGAAAGAATCATATTTTCTCATGCTTCAGGAATTTGTAGCCAACACTCAGACAGCAGAAAGTCATACTTCCCTATGCTATTCTATGGATCAACAACCCAGTGTTCTTTCAGATTAAAATGAAGAGTGTGCTTGTGTTTTTGTCGAATCTCATGACAGGGTAACATTTCATATTTTTTAATATCCTTTTACTGATTTGCTACAGTGAGAAGGGAAGATATATTTTCTTGTTTTCATGGACTAGCAGCACATGTTCTGTAAACACTTGGAGTGGCCTCGTTTTTTTTTTCTTCCTACTCTAGGAAAGTGAGAGCATAATTCAAGCAAGTAACCATATGTTGGATTGGTTACACTGAAAGGATCACTTCACATTATTGTTCATATGTCTTTAGTAGGTAGGTGGTTGTCAACAGGATTTCAAGCCCTCAAGTCTCGATGATGTACTTCCATCAATAAGTAGGGTAAGTCGGTTTTTTAGTCTTGTTTCAATCAATTCAAGTCAAACTAAGTCAATTTATTGAGTCAAATTTTCAGTGTTCAGTTAGTCTTTAGCTATTGACTCCATGCCCAATGGATAGGCACGTGGTCTACGATGTTCTTGGCACATAAAAAGAGCTACCATCCCCAACTGGAGCCAATTTTAGTGTCATTATTTGCATACTTCCACCAAGGATCAAAACACATTTGCATGTGCATATTAGGTTTCCCATTCTGAATAAATTTTTCATCATTCCATTAGGTCATGAAATAAAATTGTTGCACTGGTGGTTGTCCTGGTCAAATAAGCTTCCTTCTCCCTTAGAAGATCATATTGGCTGACTCATTCTCATGTCTCCTTGAGCATAATAACACGTATGGAAATTCTCTATTCACTTGGAAGTCTTTAAAGTCAAAGTCTCATTTAAAAGTCAAGTCAAAAAGCAGTTCCATTAGGTCATACGGTCAAAATTATGAAAATTGGTCATTTCACCATCAAATTCATCTTTTGAAGGAGTAGTAATAGTCAAATGTATTCAAAAATTTCAGGTTCTAAACTATCATTTCAAAGTAAGAGGCTTTTTTTTTTTATCATATTTGTCTCTCAGTTGTGCTTGGAAAGCTCATTTCCCTCTCCTAGGGTTTTGAGGGCATTTTTCTTGGTCTCATGACTTCCATAGATAAATAATCAACAATAATTATATCTCGATGCTCTTACACTTTCCAATATCATTAATATACCTTCCTAAACACTTCCCATCACTCCTATCCCTGAAAATCATCATTTTTCCACAAACCCTAGCCTATTGCTACAATTTGACACTTTTCAAGACTAGGCATGTGTTTTTCCCTTTTGGACCCCTTCCCCTCACTCAATCCTTGAAATTCCACTTCCCCATACTCTCTAACATCTATCCCTATCCCCAAAAATTTCCCCAAGAATTTATACAACCCCTAACCCCTTCATACCCCTTCCTCTACAAGGCAGTCCTAAAATCCCCTGTTTTTCTTACACCAAACCCTAATTTACTCTCCTACTGAGCTAGGCTTTGCTATGGAATCAGAGACATATGAGTAGAAGAGGCATAAGGGAGGTAATTTTAGCAAGTATGAAGCCATCCCAACTCATAAAAATCATGCCTCCATCATTTTCCAAGAAATCATTCTAAGGGACAAATCATTTGCCACTCATAGGGCCAGTTTTACTTCAAACTATGTTTCTGACCAAACAGAGATGAATTTGAAAAACCTGAGAGAAATTTTTTTCCATCATAGGTCCAAGAATAAAAACCTCCTTTATTTTTTACACAGGTGTCATGGTTCTATAGAAATGTCAAAAATACATGTGCTGCAGGAGAGTTGCCACACTTATGGAGTCACCTTAGGAAAATCAATTTTTCTCATAGCTCGATTGTCCAAATGACTTTCTTGATGTGTCACATGATAACTAGACTGGATTATATTTCCAATGAGTTATCATGAGCTCAATTTTGAGTTGATTAAGGCCTCCAATTGTTTCCTGCACCAGCACTCTGCATTTTTGCACCCTCATTCAACACTTTTTGACCAGTCTTGGGAAAATCAACTTTTGACAAGGAAAATCAACTCTAATAAAAAATCCAAATGTATATTTGCAAAGTAGACTTGAAGGTATTTTTAAAAAGCTATCCTAGGCCCAATTTGGACACCGAAAAATCAGTCAAAAATAGCCTGCAAGTTGGGGGTAAAATGGCACTGAGCATAGAGCAATTTTGAAAAAACATAACAAATTTTTCCCTATGCGCAGTGCCTTGGCGCTGCGATTCTTCTTGGAGAATCCAATGGAAAAATGGAAAGCATCATTTTTTTCATAATGATGATTACATTCCCCCTGTGATTTTTCTAAGCATTTGGAGAAAAACTGGTCAGGAAAAAGGGCCAAAAACACCCAAAAAATCATGTTTCTTCCTCTTTTTCAGGATGGGGTTGCACATAGAGGTAGTATTGGGAGATTCACTTTTTTTATAGATAAAATGGGTACCATTTTTGAAACTAGAGGCATATTTGGAAACTATATGTAGAGAGCTTTCCAATGAGCTATCATGGAGCTGATTTGGACACCAGGAAGGTCTCGAAAAGTTTCCTGCAAGAGAGGCTATTTTTTCTAGTCATGGCGTTGCGCTTTTCCAGGAAAATGCAATTTTCACAATCTTTAGAAAATTTTGAATTTTTGACTTTTTATCTTGGGAAATGAGAAATTACTCATATAAAAGGTCAAGAAAAATGTAAATGTCATTTTTTAATTATTGTTATCTAGGGTAGATACATCAGATAAGTCCTTTAGAGGTCAAATGAATCAGCTTCCTCTCTTTTAGAGGCTAATTGTTGGCTCTTCCTAGTCTTCAGATTCTTGTTTGGGAGTAGGTGAAACTGATCCCTATCTCATGGATTCGACTCCCTGAGGCTAGGGAGAGTGGTTTTTAAGTCTATATGATGTATTTCCTTAGTCATTTGTAGTGGTTGGATTCACTTGGAGCTTTGGCATCTCAAGAGACACATTTTGTATCAGTTCTGGCTTAGACATTAATCAAATTTGCACCTATTTTTATGGGATCCATGTAGTATTATGTTTAGTTTCAGTTTATTCTTATATACTCATATGTTTGAATGTTTTTTTACTTCATCAATCATTTCATTGCTAATAAGTGAATTTTTTCAAGTTAGATGAACATAATTCATAATTATTATGCTCTGTTTTGGGTTAATATTCAGTGTTTGTAATTTTTTCAGTTTAGAAATAAATCATGATTTCACCAAGATCTTTCTAGCTCCTCACTTGTCTTGATCATCCCATCATCAAAAACCTAAAGTGCTAAACATCGTACCTACCTTGCCCCATAGAACACCCTGCAAATCTTGACCTAATATCCTTGCCCTAGTTGTTTGAATCCTCTTGATCCACTAAAACCCTATACAATCAAAATAAAAACCTTGATCTACTATACCTAGCCTAATATCTTCTTTCCTTAGTCATTTTGGCTATGACCCTTACAGAGAGATCCCTCTCCTAGCCTAGTAGGGATAGCTACTTGGCTAAGCGTAGTTTGAGGTTACCTCAGAATTGCCTTTCTTAGCCTGAGGTTAAATCCAAGTGATAACAGCCTCAACATATGTAGATGAGCCCAAAACTTTTTTTTAATGGAAATATAACTATGACTCATGGCCTTTCGATATATAAATGGATACCGAGACCCCAACCAGAGACAAGCAACCAAAAAGAGTCAGTAATCAGGAAAATTTTAGAGAGGAGGATGAAGAGGAACTTGAAGGGCATGTTCAAGAGTAAGAATATGATATGGTCCTTGAAGGACATGTTCCAGAGCAAGAATATGAGTTGGTCCCTATTTTGGTAGACCGTCGGTCAAATTGACCTGGTTTTCAAATCACCCTAGAGAGTTCTCCTTCACCCACATCATCCATCTCTTCATAGGAATTCATCTTAGGAGAGGGCCCTTCAGGTACATGAATAGGTTGGTACATCGGGGAATAAATCAGGGAAAGAAATCTAAAATAAAGGGAACAACTGAAATCAGACATGGCCCTCCATATTCATAAACAGCACACCAAGATTTTGGCAGCTTTGGATGTTTAAAGAGATCAAATGGTGTTGAATTTTCAACACCCTCCCTCTCATCCCTTGCCCTCAGGAGCATGGTATCAGTCATTGGATGTTATCTTTTATATGTCATCAATTCTTATGGATGATAAGATGAACCTCCATGCAAAAATTGGACATATGCTCTACAATGAAATCAGAAAGTATACTATGACTGTGGATAAGGCTCAAAACTTGCTGAAGAAAACTATTGACATGTTGAAGTGAGAAAGGGAAAATTCCAGAGCCCTTGGATTGCATATCGAGGACTATAATAAAATGGTCACTGGAAAAGGGAAATCCATTGAAGGACCGTCTACTATGGAGGCTCTCCTCAAAATATCAGAGTAAGAAGTCTAAGAGATGAGACGTAGAATTAAATTTCCCGGATCAGAACATGTTCAACCCACGGAGCTATCTCGTGTGGAAAAGGGGAAGGATATTATGTCTACAAGCTTTCTCCAAATGAGCGATGAAGTCACAGAGTTGAAAATTCAGTTGACTGAACTGAAGAAAAAACAAGATACTCATGTATGTCTCGTGCTTGTGCCCAATAATCCCCAAAACCCTATGAACCAGCTGATCAGGGCCTTAACTGAACTAAAACTCTCTCACGGGAAAATGAATATGATGCGAAGAGATCTCAATGCAGCTCAAGAAACCTTAGACCTAAAATAAAAGTAGATAGTTTCAATCAAATATGAGGTAGATCTTGTTAGTAAAGAGCTGCAAGCAGCAATAAAAAGGTTTCAGACCTGAAAGCCCAACTCAAAGGGAACATGTCCCTAGTCGAAGCTAGACAAATGGTCTAAGATGAAATCATACTAGAAATGAAAGGCCATTGGGAGCACATTATGATGATAAACGAAAAAAGTGTCACAGTCTGAGACTAAAAGGATCAACTCGTATCATGTCAGTGAAATGGAGCTAAGAATGTTCTTATAGCTAGAAAATATATTCAGTTTGTGAATGAACTTCTAGCTAAATATTGATGATATAGTAAAGTTGTGGATCACTTTGACACAGTTATGAAAGTGTTAATAATGATCCAAAATGATGATGCATGGTGAAACCTGCAAGGTTTTTGGTGCTAGTCGCTAGGGGAATCGAAATGTTTGATGCAGATCTTGGAAAGGTTTTCAAAGCAGGGTTGTGTACCTGTTGGGATCAAGAAGGGGTCTTAATACACTGGGATTCCTATGAACAAAATTTGGTTTAGATTAAGAGCCAGGTCAAACCTTGTTTATGAAAAGACAACTAGATTAAAGGTTGATATAGTTGTGGCATGTCTCAAGAAGGAGTTTCTTCTACTGGGAAAGGTAAAATAGTCGTTCCACTACAACCTAGACTATTCAAAATTAACTCATATTCGAGCCTTGTATGAGTTGTATAGCAATGCTACTATGACTCCAGTGATCTTGTGGTAGAAATGTTATGCTTTTGTTCATCCTCCAACTCTTCAGGTCGTGCAACATTCCATAATAACTCTGCAACAATCACCAATAATTTCACAATCATCGCAACATGCAACATATTTCTCCCATCAGCCTTTGCTACAGTCATGACAAGCCTCTCATTCTCCAATACAGTGTCGCCCGAAATGAAGTTTTCATGATGTGGTCTATATGGCATTTAGTTACTTTTAATTTTACCTTTTATCTTTATGGTTTTCAATTAGAGTTTCACGACAAATACTTTTCTTGTTTTACCGTTATCCATTTGTGGTGAAGGCACGCTTAATTTTTTTATCATGAATGTACTAGAAAATCAAGAAAGAATATCTCGTTGAAGGGCCCTCTCTAAGAATTATATAAAGAGATCAATCTGAAATAAAAGATAGGTTCAGAATTTTTGTCTTTAATTTTGGTTTATTCCTCTAGCCAATTTATCAGCATTTGTTCCATGGAATGTATATTTATTGAAGCTATCTTGATATATAAATGTTCAGCTCGATTCTGTCTCGAATATGCATGTAGTATGTATGTCTCTTGATTTTTTTTATTTACATTCATTTACACTTTTCTTCTGATATTTCATGTAGTGTAGCAGTTGGAATTACCTACCTGAATTCATGAATTTATTTTACCTTTTGAAAGAGGATAAATAGTCGTGAATGATATATATATGTGGATACCTTAAAGGCACTCCATGAATCTGTCTATTCCATATTTTATTTATTTCATCTTTTCTTCTAGTTTTCAGTGCGTTGGATTCTTAACAGGTTAATCCCAACACATTAAGAATTACCTCTCTCTCTTTATCTTCATCACCCTTACTATCAACCTAAGCCTTCATGCTCATTTGTGTATGTCCCTATTGAACGTTATATTCCAATCCCTTATTGAAGCCCAGTCCTTGATAATTTAGTCTATCATTGATATGAACCAAAAGCACCAAAGTTTCTGAACCACCATTTACATGTCTTTACCATTAAAGATCTAGGGTTTTATGAAACAAATATTCAAGCCCCACTTTTAAGATGTCGTAGTCACTAGTTTATTCATCAACCCAGAGACTATCTCTAGGAGTTACAACATTACTATTCTCCCATAATTATTAAAAAACTTGCGATAATACCCTGTCAACCTGAGAAATATTCGAATATTCTTTATGGTTGTGGGGATTTTCCATTCCTTAATGGATTTAATTTTGTTAGGTTCTACCTTAACACCCTCATGATATACAATCTGACCCAAATATTCCACGTCATGTAATCCAAATAAACATTTGGATGTTTTTTCATATAATTGTTTCTCCTCCAATAGTTTGAGCACCATGTGAACATGTTGAACATGATCCTTCCAATACTTGTTGTAGGTAGATTAGTATATCATCAAAAAATACTAACACAAATTTTCTAAGGGTTTGAAAATGCAATTCATCAAACCTTGAAATTTTGAAGGTGAATTATTAAGGCCAAAAGGCACGACCAAATATTCATAATGAACCCCATGAGTAATGAATGTTTTTTTTGGAATGTATTATGTATTAATTCTAATTTGATGATATCCTGAACGAAGATCCAACTTCGTGAAGTAAATTGCTCCATTTAATTCATCCAACAATTAATCAATGATAGGAATGGGAAATTTATCTTTAATAGTGATCTTATTGAGTTCCCTATAATCTGGACACATACGCCATGATACATCCTTCTTGTGCACCAATACTACTGGAGCAGAGAAATAAGTTTGACTAGGTTGAATTATATTAGCCTCTAGCATTTCTACAACCATATGTTCAATTTCAATCTTTTGGGAATAAGGATATATGTAAGGTATGTTTTTTGGAGGAACACTTCCTAGAATCAAATGAATAACATGATCATCATCAAAAATATGTCGAAGGAATTTTGGATTCTCAAATACCTTGGAATGATTTTCTAAGACTTTTTGGAGATCTGGATAAATAAATGATTTTGATGTTTGAACCTATAGTGAGCATAATTATGCAATTATGAATCGTTTTTCTTTCTTCAAAAGTTGTGTCATGCCATTATAGTTGATTATATTTCATGGTTACCCACGATACCCCTTAATTCAACATCCTTTCCTTCCCAAAAAAAAATCAAGAAAATTTCTTGAAAAATAAAAGCTATCATCCCCAAATGTTTTAACCATTGGACTCCTAGTATAAAATCAGCACCACCCATTAGAATGGAAATAATTCGAATATTCAATATATATTCCCCCATGGTTAGCTTTATATTATGGCACTTTATAGATAAATTTATAGTTCCTTCATTCATCACTTGACACTCTGGTGCTAGATATAGGAAGAAATTCAATTCCTTGGCTATCTTACAATGAATAAAATTATGAGTACTACATGAATCAATCAACACTATTAGCTTTTTATTCTTGATATATCCTTCTATATTTAGCATTTGGGGAGTGGTAATTCCTACCATTTCATTAAAAGATATGGTCATATTTATTTATTTTGTCTCAGGAGTTGGTTCCTAGCGTATATCCTCCTCTTTTGATGTTTCTTGTTCCTTTTCTTCCTCACCTTCACAATCTATGTAGAATAATTTCTTCTCATCACACTTATTATGTTTATTGTATTTTCTATCACAACTATAACAAAACCCTTCACTATTTTTTCCTCCAATTTTTATGGCATAAACCTTGTATATTGTCGAGGGATAGGAGAAATGACACTTCCATCTTTATAGTTGTGAGTGGTAGACTTCCTTGTTTCCATAATTTTGTTTTCAACTTTTTTTGCTGCCCTGAAAGCCTTCTCCAATGAATCAGGTTCTAAAAGGTGAACCTGATGTTGAATTTTATCCTTCAAATTGCTTATGAATACGTCAATATTATTCTCCTCTATAATATAAATTACCCTAATATTCAATTTTTGGAAGTCCTCAATGTGCCCTGCCATTGAACCCTTTTGTTTGAGATTTATCAATTGGATAAAGAAGGTGTTTCTCTTTGTACCCTCATAGTGTGCAATCATTTCCTTCGTAAAAATTGACCAAGTGACAATTTATTTACAAGAACAAATCCATCAATACCATACAAACTGATTGGGTTCTAAATATAAAGTTTCAGTGTGTATATTTTATGTGTGTTGCACATTAGAGAGATCAAAATATTGCTCCATATGTAGTATCCATGTTACCGGATCCTTTCCATAAAACTTCCTCATATCAATATTTGGAATGTGGTGGTTCTTAAATCCAACATTGGAGTCCCTAAAATCATAATTCATATACCTTTTTTCCTCACCTTGATTTTCATCAATTACCTTGTTACCACTAGGAAGCCTTTCTTGTAATAACTTTGTCCACCCTTCCAATTTGACATTCATCACGTCCATTTCTACTTTAAACCTTCCATGTACCCTTTTATTTTTAATTTTAAACAATTCATCTAAACATTCATGATCGCTTCCTCTTCATAAATCATGTTTCATTTCTTCCTCCTCTTCATGCATCATAGAAGAGATTTCTGGTTTCTTACTAGGTGTGTCTATTTTTTTGTTTCGAGGAATTTTGGAATCAAACAATGATATATATGCTTCACTTTTCCATTTGAATCGCTTCAAAAAGATTTTTCAAACAAAAGTTATGCAAAGATTTAAAAAATGCACACTATTTTCTTTCTTTTTGAGATCTCGATATTGAAAATCTTACACCTCTATAATTTAGGATCTCCAAGAGCTGAAATTTTTTCTTTTGCTCTCCCTATAAGTCCTCTTTCCAACCCCACAATTCAGACCAATATTGGATTCTTCAAGAAATATTTATGTCCAATTTCCCACAATGACTTAATTATATATTGATTCAATAGAGATAACTTGTACGGAGTTCTATGTGTCATTGTTTCGACCTTCAACCCTGAAAATGATACCCAAAAAACTATAGTCCATCCTTTTTTAGTCACATTTTACAAAATTAAAATCCTATGCTCAGAGAAAGAGTTATGACGATTTTCCCTAGGTCACCTGTTTGAGATGGAATTCTCGAGCCTGCAAAAACCCTAACTTCCTCGGATCATATCTCCGAAAATATAGCATAACAAGATCAAAAATTCATACATGAGATTCACCAATATTTAGGCTCCATCTGGTTATAATTTCAACTTCTATTTTTTTTATAACAACATTATAATGAAAATTCCAAGATGACCTGTTTCATGAAGAAAAACCCTAGAATCCAAAACTTTGATACCAAATGTTATGCAACCAACTCAAAGAACAGATGAAAAGATAGATCAATGACTTAAAAAGTATCCTCTTCGATGGGGAAACATACTTTAAATTAATTAAATGAAAAATTCTTGGATTATACAAATATAAGGATTCGTTGTTATATATAGGAGTCTAAGGGGTCACAATATAATCAGAGCTTACATAACAATAATAATGTAAGGTCCCAATAATAAAAATAGTGGAATTTTATGGGGCACAACAATAAAAACATGGGGGATACATGGGTGTATCAATAACAATAAGGGGCTACACTAACAATAAAAATAAGGGGAATGTACTTGTATTATAGGGACCTAACAATGAAAATCACCAAAACATCATGGGGTAGTAAGTTCAAAGGAAAAGATCAAGAAATGGTTAGTTACATTTGTTAACAATAATGAAGACAATTTTTATTATTATTGAACAATTACGCTAAAATTAAAAGGGAATTGAAGTAGAAATATTTCCATCAAGGGTAAAAGAAGATATAATTATTCTATCTATGAGGAATTATATTGAAGAATGACTTTGAAGATCATTAAATGCAGTTGTTCATCCTTAGTGAATTCCCTAGAGTTTTCATCAACAGACATACAAAGCCAATACATACTTTTATGTATAATGTTGCTAGAGAGAGATATTAATGTACAAATTTGTGACTGTTTTATATTATATTTGAAACAATTTCTTATTCTTCTTCAT
Organism: Pinus albicaulis; assembly: GCA_034641835.2. Lineage (NCBI taxonomy): Eukaryota > Viridiplantae > Streptophyta > Pinopsida > Pinales > Pinaceae > Pinus > Pinus albicaulis. Next base: position 1,240,852,326 of record CM076581.1, on the reverse strand, counting down.
TTTAGTCTTAGATCACCCAAATTTATGAATCATATTATAAAATAATGAATCCAATCCTTGGTTGCATTATTTTATTTTCCTGTAAGTCACTATACTATTTATTGGTCCGTGGGAGACCCATACTAGTACCTTAGGGACAAATTCATTCAAGTTTTGTTTATCATAAATTTTGTGGGGTTCTATAGGAACTTTCTTTATTCAAACAAAAATTTCAAGTCTGTAATATCATTTTAGACTCACAAAGAGTTATTTCCAGGAGTTCATGTTATGAAACCAGCTCACAAAATAGAAGGATAGATCAATGACTTAGAAACAAGCCTCCTCAAGGGGGAAACCTCCCTTACATTACATAAATAAAAAATTCTTGGATGATACAAATGAAAAAACCTCCTTTCTATATATAGGAGTCCAAGGGGTCACAATATAATCCTAGCCAACATAACAATAAAATGTAAGGGCACAACAATGACAATAGTGACCTTCTATGGGGCACAATAATAAAAATATGGGGACTACATGGGCACAATAATAGTAATAAGGGGGCTACACTAACAATAACAATAAGGGGATACACTAGTATTATAGTGACCTAACATGCCCCTCTCCTTTAAAAAAGTGTTGTCCTCAATGCTTGAGTAGTTCTGGATGCTTTTGTATAACATTCTTATCCTCCCATGTCGAATCTTCAATGGGTAAGTTCTTCCACTTGATCAGATACTCTGAAATTGATCGATTTCGTAGTTTTCGAGTTCTTGTTTCCGTGACTTCTTCAAGTTCCAATATTATTTTTCCTTCCTCATCAAGTTCTGGTAATATTTTTTGAACTAGCATCTTGTCACCTATAACCTTATTTAAGCATGAAACATGAAAAACTAGGTGCACTCAGGAAGATGACGGAAGCTCCAATTTGTATGCCATAATACGAATATTTCGCAACACCTTCTAAGGATCATCATAATTTGGTGATAATTTATTATCCTTATTAGCTTTCTTTAGGGACATATGTTTGTATGGTTGTGGCCATTAAAATACCCAGTCACCTACATCAAAAATTCTTTTGTTGCGATGTTGATCTGTATGTTGTTTCATTCAATCTTGCACCAAGGTGAGGTTATGCTTCAAGAGTTGGAGAAATTTTTGTTGGTGTTTGTTACAGACAAATGACCTCCTCATCATCTCAGAGGAGAAGGTAACATGGAAGGAAGAAAATGACCTAGACATGACCCATTTTTTCCAAGATAACGCACCCGAGAAATAGCTAGGCAAATTTATAACGCACCTGAGCCATGCCAAGGGAGCGTTAATGCCTAGGGTAATGCTCTGTCTTTCCCAAGGGGTAGCATTATCTATGTTTGAATGTGAGAAGGGAAATATCTTGCAGAAAAATGACTGGAATTTCTAGCTTTTTCTCAGAAAAAGTCAGTGCAAAACGAAAACTAAATGGCACAAACCTTTTATTAGGCATTGCCAAACATAACTGAACTCCTATGGAAGGAAAAAGCAAGGAAAAGAGAGGACACATATAGATATTTCCCGATTTGAACTAGTTGAAAGAGTTGGCAAGGTTTGTCCTCTCAATCTCCTATAAATTGGAGTTGTGGGCTCTTGGTATAAGGTCGAAGGTTTGATTCTACGTGGAGTAGAATTTCATTGTTGTAGTGTGAGGCTTGAAGATCGGTGAAGTTCATTGAGGAATTTCTGCCTTGAGCATCATCACACTCGTAGATAGAGAAAGACAGAGAGGAATTGGAACACTGAGGAGGGTTTGGTGCAATTGATGGTTTTAATCCTCCTTTTCATAAATCAATACAACTATATCTATTTTGTCTGTTTGATGCATCGGTGTCAAAATTGTTGTTCAAATGTCTATGTAGCATGATATGAATGTCTTAGGTCTACATTGTTTAATGTTAGTTATATGATAGTTTAATTGATGGAAAGCTATACTGTTGTGAAGATTACACATGTGCTTTTATTGGTTGAAGGATCTGGATTTGGAGCCGATGAAGAAAGACTTCTACTCCGCTGCTTGGTGCTCTCCATAGGATTTGTCGTCTAGAAAGAGGTAATCATTCTGAATCTTTCTTTTTCAATTATATATTAGTATGAACATGCATGTAGTACCTTTGGAACTTTACAGATAATCTTACATTTTTCCTCGAGCACTAGAAATACCTGAGAGGGATACCCAATAGCTACCACCCAAGCATATTACCCTATAGCAGAAATGGAAACTTTGAAGGGGAGTAAATCCCAAGTTTTTGGATTTTTCCTATGAATTTACCTCTTTCCCTCTATTCACATATCCTTCCGACCAGTTTATATGCTTACTAATCATCTCAAAAGCTCACAAAGTCCAAATGAGACCCTGCTTAGCCATATTTACAACTCTACCTTGAGTGACACTCACTCTGAGAGTGTTTCAATGCGTTATAATGATACTTATGCTCAGATACAGTGCATTAGTCTCAATATTAATGCTCTATAGCCTCTTCTTGCTAGCGTTACCCAACCAAAATCTGTTGTTTACACCCCTATTGTGTTTCCCTTTGGCTGTGGATTTATTGACTACCAGATTAGCTTCTTTTGCTAGATCCCTGTGCTTGATTACCAGTTAGCATTTTTTTTTTAGTTCTTCTTTAAAAAAATTAATGTTAGTAGCATCTAATTTTTGAAGAATAATTTTTTTTTTTAGTTTTCTAAACCTAGCTGAATTAATTCTGATTTTTTTTTTTTTTAAAGTTTCTAGAGAAGATAGATAGATGTCTGAATATTTAAAGTTGAGTTGTATTACTTGAATGTTTGGTGCATGGATGTTGGAAAAAATAACTCCCTGTAGAATAAACTCTTCATTTAATTGAATATTTAGAGCATGTTTCTGCATGGTTTTTGAGTCAGAGTCTCATCACATTTCATACGTCCACTCCCCCTCCACAAGACTAATAATAAAGTGCACTAAGAATAAAGTGATAATAAAATTAATCATATAATTTTTTTTGAGCTCAGATCAATAGTAGTTCAAACTAGGATCTTGGGGTAGGAGAAGTGAGAAAATCCTCCAAGATCTCAAAATTTGAAACTAGAGTCATTAAAAAGTGAAATCCTACTGCACTCATATTATCGGGACCACTCCACTACCACCAGAGTTAATTGTGAGAAAAAACCAAGGTTCATGAGAAGGTAGCCCACCTTTGAGTGCATTCAGTGGGCATGCTATATATTGGGGTTCCCTTCGGGGATGTCGAAACTAGATCAAGGATCTAGGTGTTCCTCCCATATAGTGTGTTTTATACGACCGTGACCCCCTTGATGATTTTTGCGATTTTAGTTATCTTGAGTTGCCATAATTTTTTGGTACTTACACGAGGTGATTGGGACAGGCTGCCCTGGTACCTAAAATAGATAGACCTACTCTGTCTTCCATCTTTGGGAGGGTACACATCTCCACAAGAGTGCTTACACCTATTATCTGAGGTTTGGGTCAAGATCTAGAGTAACCGTAATTTTATTTTCGACCAACCCTCTCTGTATGCTATTGTGATACTGGGTTTCATCTCCAGCAAACGATATTACTCAGATGGGGCCACCCTATTCTGGCTTCTTGTTGATTGATTTTAGAAATTCCTTTTTTATTTTTTCTTTTTTTAGGTGTGTGGTTATTATCACTGAGACTTTATAATACATCACAAATAATTAAAATTTGATAAAAGTAAACAGGTCACCATGGCATCCTTCAACCCTCATCGTCTGTCTTGACGACAGCGAGGTATCCCTCCATTAACACCAGAGGAGGAGTCGAGTCTTGGTGAGCCAGTGCCTTCTTCGGAAGAGCAGTCTCCAGTGACAACCACTGATTTTCACATAGCCCTGTATCATACGGAGTTTTCAAAGGATCCTTTTATGGAAGGAGTCATACCTCCTTACAATCCTCCTCTCATTGACTCGGTGGGGTCAGTTTTATTTCACATTACACCAGGCCAAGATATGTCTTTGGCTGCACCAACATCTATTTCACAACCGATGCCCATGGGGTCAATGCCAATGGTAAAAAACTCTGGTCCACCACCATCTTCCCTTCCAGTTGTCAGTCCTACGCTAATGATTGGAAACCCTAGTAGTCAGGAAATACCCGTTCCCAACAATCTGGTCACCACAACTATCAGTGGACCTCCAAACCCTTCGGGATTTTCTCCTATTGTGACTAGAGTAGGACCCACGATTTTCGCTCCCACTAGCGGGGCTACTTCAATTCCTTTTAACAACCCTTTTGGTTGGAACCCTTTGCTGAGTTCAAACCCCTTGGCAATCATGCCAAGGGGCAATGTCACCAACATATATATGTCGGGGGGCACATCAGTACCCCTACAGTCATTAGGACAAGCAGGAGAGCCTATTGTTAAATTTGGTCCTTTGAGTGGTCAAAATTCTGGTGTAGGGTCTATGCCAATGCTTAACTATGTGAATAGAAGTATGCCATTGGCTAACTCTATCACGTCCATATGGGCGAACCAACCCTAAAGTTAATTTAGGCAAGGGGGAAACTTTTACACTGGGGGAAACCAACTGTTTGCCCTTCAGTACAACATACCCTATGGACAGCAACCATCCACCCCTACACCCCCACCCACAAGGAAATTTTATCAACAAATTCCTACTTATCCCATTGGTAACACATTGATCGGTAGACCCTACGGTCTAAATGGTTAGCTAATACTTCCTTGGCTAGATCCGGAGGCAAACATGCAATTTCCATTTTTGGCAGCTCTAGACATCCTCGACATCTACAAACTGACCAATGATCCCATCAACCACAACCCACTCTGGCCTCCAGTACTGCACAAGATTTCGTCTGACATCCCTAAATTCGATGGGAAACAAGCGGACGATCCGACTACACACGTCACCACCTTTCATCTATGTTATGTTTCTAACTCCATGGTGGATGATAGTATCTAGCTTCAACTTTTCCCCCGCTTTCTCACATGAAAAGCTTCCAAATGGTACATTGAGTTCCCACATGGGGTGTTCAACACTTTTGGCAGCTTAACTATGGAATTTCTTAAGAACTTCCAATTACCTATTACATACGAAACTGACACGGAACTCTTAACCTTGCTACGCCAAGACACCGCCACCCACATCTCTAATCACATTCATGAATGGAGACGTAGGTGGAGGCTCATTAAAGCGCCAATCACAGATCATCTCTTATCCAACTGGTTTTGTAATTTACTCTTACCACCCATAGCTAAGGACATTTTCTTTCCCGGTGCGGTCACGGAAGACTGATCCATCTATCATGCATATCATTTAGATCTAATCTATTCACAATATAGCACGTTGTATGATTCACTTCCCCATGCCCCTGGAAATCTGAATCCTCCCGCTACTCAAAAACCCGGAGTGCATGGTGATGGCCTCGTTGGTGAAATCTCCAATGTAGCCATAAAACAGCTTAGTGGGCAAACCTCCCAACCATCTTTGGTTGCCACCACCCCTAACCAATCAACTAATATTCCTATCTCTAAGGAAAATTTTTTGCAATTTACACAAAAACCTAGCAGCAAGAAGAAGAAGAACAAGAAAAATACCTCTTCTTCTGAAGAACAATCTGATACTCAGGCTAATCCCAATCAAAAAAATGTTGCTAAGAATGAAAAAGGAAAGGAGAAACCCATGAAATTTCCTTGCAGAATCTATGCAGAGGACCATTTGACATACAAATGTCCTCGGTTGCAGGAATGCACAGATTTTATCACAAACAAGGAATATGGGAGGACACCTACCATTCTTCATAATCCCTTCCCTAATGCACAGCAAAAAAAACAACACATGGTTTCAAACCCACCACAACCCTCGCAAAGGGGAAACGGTGGTACTCATCCTTTCGGTGAAGGAACATCTGCCATTTATGACATAGAAAGTGTTGAACTCCAAACATGAGACAAACTCTATTGAAATCATGCCATTGATGCTCAAGAACCTGGTACAAATTTGAATCCACTTCCGCCCAACGATTTTCATATCGAAAGGCCTGCTACTGACCTCGTGATTAGTCCCCCCAAAGGGACACTTCGACGCACGACTCATAACACCTCTGCACGTGCCGCCCAAAACTACAATATTGCAGAAGATTTGGTGCAATCATGATTAGCCATGTCTACACTCGAAGTATTGCAAAAATTCCCAGCGCAAAGGAAAGCTCTGCTTTCAGCCATTGGTGGAATTGACCCCTAGGATTCTACACTAGCCATCTTCGACATGGAGAAATCTAAAACTTGCCTCTCCCACCAACTTGCGTTCTAGGTACAAGTTGTGTTGAAAGGGAGACCAATCCATCACACTGTCATAGACGAAGGTGCCTCGACCTACGTTATGTCAACTACACGTTGGCTCACTTTGGTTTCTCCTAATTTTTCTCTACCGTCGAATTCCCTTAAATCTTTCAATGGCCACACTTTCCTCCCAAAAGGCTACCTTGCTAGTTTTCCCATTTCTCTTAGTGGGAAAACGATAATGGTGAACATAGAAGTCTTCGATCTTCATCTCAACTATAATTGGTTAATGGGTCGCAGATGGTCTTACGCAATGACTAGCTTTGTCTCTTCAGTATTCCGATTCATCCTCTTTACATTCGATGGGAAAATAGTCATAATGGATCAGTTATCCTTTTTCACCCCTGATTATTCCACATTACCAAGTATCACTGTACCACTAGTAGGAGGTGTTCCTGACTCGTATGTCAACGTCGGTACCGATATTATGAAGGCATCTTCCCTGATGGGTTTCTTTCCTCTTCTGCCACCTAAGGTTCCACATACGATTGCAACGATATCCACGATTTTGGATGGCTCTATCGATCCATGGATCCTATCGGTACCTTCAGACATTGATTCCTATGGAGATCAGATGTCACTATCACTGGCAGAGTTGGTTTATCAAGCCATCCAAATAGCATCTGAACCCTCCACTACTTTTTTTTCGACCAATGGTACCACCCTCTCGCCCATCACGGTCCATTCTAAGGATCTCCTCGATGAAGTCCTACCTACGAACAAAGCTATTTGAGAGATCATGTCTCTAGAAGAACGAACTTGGGGGGAGTTCCATCATCGCACTTCAATGTTTGATTCAGACGCTATCACTACTCAAATCCCATGTTTTGACCCACTTGATATCATTCCCTCCGCTTACACGAATATTCAAACTATCGATTCAAAAGGGAACATGGGAGATATTTCCAAGACTATGCTCATAGATATCTCAGTCAAAATGGGTATTGTGGAAAATATTCAGATTGGAGCCGATTACAATCCCAAGGAAATTGCACACTTCACATCCCTTTTTAAGGTATTTCGCGAAGTTTTCACTTGGTCTTATGAGAAAGTTCCCAACATAGATCCTTCTATTGATGAGAAACAGATCAAGAAATTTCGAGCATTCTTTTTATGGTATTTTTCTCGCTCCTTAAACCGAAAAACCTCGAGTTCTCTTCTTCGAGCTCGTTAAACTTACATGAAGAAGCAACGAGCATTATTTTTATGGTATTTTTCTTGCTCGTTAAACCGAAAAACCTTGAGTTCTCTTCTTCGGGCTCATTAAACTTACACGAAGAAGTAATGAGCTTTCTTTTTAGGGACATTTTCTATCTCATAAAACTGAAAAAATCTCGAGTTACCTTCGCTGGGCTCGTTAAACTGCTACAGCGAAGAAATATGAGCCATTATTTCCATATTTTTCTAGCTCATTAAAAACTCAAAAGTAATCGAGATTTTCTCCATGGGACTCGTCAAAAATTCACAAAGATCATCGAATTTTTCTTCGTCGAACTCGTTAAAATTTCACAAAGAACATTGAGTTTACTCTATCTCCTCGTACTCACAACAAAATGAGGTAGTTGTCCATTGAACATAGGTTTCTCAGTTTATCCGGATTCAATGGACTAACTCATGAAAAATGAATTGTTTCAAGCTTACTATTCTCCCTTCGTCATGCCCGATTATCAAACATGACAAAGGTACCCCCTGGAGCTATCTTTTACAATGTTTTTCAGACTTGTTGTAGCCCCTACAACACCCTCCAAAAAGACCACCTTTTCAAATTTTGGAGCCCCTTGAGACTAAAGAGAAACCAAGTGAGGAACCCTTAAGGCCAAGTCACCAAGTCGCCAAGTCGCAAAGTTAAACTATTGATGAAAACTGCGACCTCGCGACCTTGCGACCCCGCGACCCCAGGTCGCCAGGTCGCAAGGTCGCAAATCTCCAATTTTAATGAAAAGTGCGACCCAGCGACCTTGTGACCCCGCAACCCCAGGTCGCCAGGTCGCAAGGTCGCTAGGTCGCAAAACTCTGGAATTAATAGATTTGCAACCCAGTGACCCCACATTAAATGCCCGCACGTGCGACCTTTTATATAAAGGATGTCACTAGGTCGCATTTTACACATTCAGCGATTTGAAAGAAAACGCCTCTGACAGCTCGACTAGCGTGATTTTCCCGGGTAAGTTGCCATTTCCTCCTGCTTTTTCCATTATGAGAATTTCTTACCAAACCCATGTCCCCTTAGGCCTTTAAATTTCCCCTTGTCTGAGCTTTTACATTTTTTGTTTCAATTTAGGAGTGTTTTGTGACCCTGCTTTCTCCACAAATGTCCAACCTCACCACACTTCTGGTTCAAACTCTCATAGCCTTGTCCCTTGCTCTTAAAACCATTCCTCAGCTCTGCTTGGACCTAGCTAGATTATAAATTCTCAAGAGGAGGGAGAAAAGAAACCTTACGGCCGCGCGCGCGCAAAACCCCCCGGCAAGTCTTATCGTGACCTGCGACCCAGCGACCTAGTCGCGAGGTTGCAAAGTCGCATTTTCTTCAGATTTCTAGAATCTGCGACTCAGCGACCTAGTCGCAAGGTCGCAAGGTCGCATTTTCCAATTTTCCGAAGAGTTGCGACCCAGCGACCCAGCGACCTGGTCGCGAGGTCACAAGGTCGCATTTTCCTCTATGTTCGTAATTTGTGACCCCGCGACCCTGCGACCTAGTCGCAAGGTTGCAAAGTCGCGCCTAGACCTCTTCTTACAATCCGCGACCCTGCGACCCAGTAAACCAGTAACCTAGTTTTACATGTGTCTCAGCTAAATTTCATCACTAAACTGTAACTGGTTTTATATCATCATGTCGTTCTTATCTTGGGATTCCTTTATGAATTTGACAGGTGAACTTCAAGAAGACATAGAGTGCATACCTGTTTTATCAGATTCTAGTGACATGGCACCCCTGCTATCCCAGAAGAAGGACAAGCAAGTGGTGGAAGAAATTGATGAGCTGGACGTGGTATCTCCACCCCCAATATACAGGGATACACTATGTACATTTTCAAAAGAAGAGAGCATGCGATGGTACCAAGTGTATCATGAGTTCGCCATACCGGAAGAGGAATTTCCAGAAGATCTCCCAGACCGGGAAATATACTTGGCAGTAAAAAAGTCCAAACTACATCTGGCAGGGGCGCATCCAGCCATATTTCCATGTCCAGAGGTTATAGATTGGATCATACAAAAGACGAATCCCAAGAAGTTTGTGATCCGAGACAGCGAAGGCAGGGCTTTCGCTACGCTCGTAGGCTCGGACGCCCACCTTTATTACTCGTTGCCTCGCCCAGATGAGTACTTCACACCAGAATGGGCTATTGCTCACGTTGTTCCGGTAGTTGATACTATTAAACAATGGTGGGAGGAGCCCGAGAAATTTAAGGTCAAGAAAGACCAAGAATATCCGGTGGCTAGCCTGAGAAAGGTTTATAAATTAGTTTCCGCCATGCTTTGCAGGCTTTACGGGCGCCCGGATTGCTCCACTTTCAACGGTAGTTGGGCTACTATCATGGAGTATGTGACAACACATGGCACCCGTTTCAACTGGGCCGACATATTGATGACTTCAATGCAGACCAACTTGTCCGCGGCATTGGCCCCAGATGAGGGAATGCCTTCCAAATTTTACATGGCCTCTTACCTATTGGATGCTGTCTGCGCAAGATTACACTTTGAGGGATGGGCACACAACTGGGACTCTGAGCAGTCTCGTGCAATTCATCTACAAATCAGGTTATTTTGGGAGTCCAAGTACAAACAGGATATAGAGCAGATCTCCCAAGTATTTATCCCCTCTCTATATAGAAACTTATTTGGCCAGGACACCCCCTGCATGTCTTGGCGGGCCAAAGAGACTCTAGTCAAAGTGGCACATTGGTTCCCTTTCCCCAGATATACCTTCATCCGAGTCTTTGGATCTTACAGGGCACTACATGCTATGCCTCGCTTTGTTACGGAAAAAATGCTCATTCAGGAGGTATGCTTCCAAATGTCTCAAGGCTTCTCCAGCGTCTTGTCTAAAGGAAAAAAGAAGCCGTGGCCCACGCTGCCCTTCACCATTGGCGCATACACAGTTAAAGACTTCAAGGAAGTAGCAGCGGAGGGAGAAACGATGAAAAGCTATCAGCTTGGGGCGCTAGAACACCGAACATATGATCCAGAGAGAATAGTTCCTGAACACTGCCTGAAAGCTAAATTCAAGTGGACTTATCAGCATATTGAGCGCCCGACAGAAGATGAAAGAAGGAACTGGTATAACGCCGAGAGACAATTTGCTCCAGGAGTAGACTTGGGCCAAGAAGATCCAGATGATCAGAGCCTGGAAAATAGAAGACATCAGTTGGGAGGTTCCTCTTCCTCTTTACCCAAGAAGTCTCGGATCAGCACAGGGCTAACTACATCTATCCAACAGAAAGAAGCGGAAACAAAAGCCCAGCAAGAAAGAGAAAAGAAGATAAAGGAGGATGAGGAAGAATGCCAGAAGAGTGCAACGGCAACGCAGAAGAAGAAGCAGGCCAAGGAAGCTAGGAAAGAAAAAGAGGAAACGGAGGCACAGGACGCAGCAGAACGGGCACTCAAGGAAGAGCTGGACAAAGCAGAAGCTGAGCGCCAAAAGAAGGCCGAACAGGTTGCGGAAGCTGAGCGCCAAAAGAAGGCCGAACAGGCTGCTGTAGCTGAGCAGAAGCGGAAGGCCGAAATAGAACCAGCGGCAGAAACTGAACACCGGTGAAAGGAAGAAGAGGAAAAGAATAGAGGAGAAAAGGAGGATGACATGCTAGAAGACATCGAGGTGACTCCCCTCGAGATACCTCTGGGCAGTACCAAGCTCTCTGAGGTTAGATCCCCCCAGGGGCAGGAAGAGGATGTATTTGATCTCACCAGACTTACATTCGATCAATTCTCTTTCAAAATCCGGCAAGAGAAAAGAAGATCTCTAGCGCAAAGTCCCTCTGCCACATCCACAGTTGCAACAGGCAAAGACATAGTCCTTGATACCAGGACTAATTCGGTAATGATAGCATCGGCGGGCACTACTTTCGCCGCAGCCACGGAAGAGAACGTAACTAGAATGAGTAGAGAAATAGTCTCTCTACAAAATAGACTGCAAGCAGCTGAGCGGTGCGAGAAAAGAGCAGAACAGGAGAAATCAGAGTTGAGAGCAGAAGTTCAACAACTCCGAAACCAGACTCCACCGGTAAATGAAGTCCCACTGGCCATTTTTAAAGAGTGTGAAGTGTTAGAAGTAACCATGAGGCAGGTGTATGGAGAAATGTTCACCATCAAACAAACAGTCGCCCCACTTGTAAGAGAACAAGCAGAAACCAAGCAGAAGCACAAGCAGCTCAAGGAGGCCTCACAAGCCTTAGACAGAATGATGGGCTGGACAATACAATACCCTCAGGCACCTGAAAATTTGCCCAAGAGGGATTGGATTCATACACATGATGCTAAAGTTCAGCTCCGTATGGCAATACAATCTAAGGACAAACTATCTAAGGACCTGGACAAAGTAATGTCTTCATACAACCACCTGATCAGCAGTATCGACTCGATGCACACTTTGCACCACATTCCGTCGCTTGGGGCATTGGACGAAGAGAAAGCCTGGGAACAAGTGGATCAGGACATCCAGTCATTTTTGCAACCTATCAAGCAAGCCACTGCTACTCCCGAGCCCGCAGCATCTCAAGAACATCTGAGTCAGTTTATTTCCACTCCAGTTCGGATTTATACCAAACTTGCCTCTCTGTCAAACCAGGTCTCACAGAAAAGGGAAACCCTTGTGCCAAATGCTTTGGAATGCTTGCATCGGTTGAAGGAGGAGGTCCCTTTGGTTTCCCCCATAGCGGCAGAGTACCAGACATGGAAATATTTTCTCAAGGAACAGCAGGTTGATGCCCCTGACCTCAACATTGCACGTCCATCTCCGCAGCCCGGTAGCAGCAAGTCATGAGCAGCAGTTAAGGGTAGGTCGCAGGTCGCACCACCCGGACAAGTCGCAGGTCGCACTGTCTATTTAGGTCGCAAGTCGCACATACCAGACAGGTCGCAGGTCGCAACCTTTTCAAGGTCGCGAGGAAACTCAACAGGCAGGCAGGCGAAAAGTCGGGAAGCCCAAAGGGAAAGTTTTGTGCTATAAAACTCCCTACGGGGAAAGTGTAAAGGGCTTTTTCTTTTTGGAAACTCAAGAGCTACATGGCATTGTATTGAAGGATTATACTCTTGTACATATGAATACAGATTCTTGTTAAAACACCCTATGGTTATGATGTGTTTTGCTGTGCGAACACTATGTGTATTCCTTGTACAGTTTCAGAACATCCTATGATTAATGAAGCTGCACTCTTCATGTCATCATTTATGCGTCACAACTACCTGTGTTGTATTAATGATGTTCAAGTTATCATCTGCTCTATTAATGAATGTTAATGAACTATTTTGTTAGCATTTCGTTTTATCTTTCAGAAGTAAAGGGATATCTCATCATAAAGAACTATTTCTTTTGTGGTCAGACTACCTTATAAGCATTACCCCCAAAGATGTGTTACTAATGACATCTCCTGAGGTGTACATGCTTTATTTATAATCTTTCTACGCATAGTGTTTGATTCATGTTTAACGCATCAATCCTATATTTTGTATCATGTGAATAAGTGTATGTCCACAAGTTCAATCAGTTTCTTTTGAGACCTAAGGGAAGGCGTCTTAAGCGGTAGCCGGACCCACACCCCGGACGGGATCCCTACTCCAAACGGTTCAAGGTCTAATTGGGACTTTCTACCAGGGAGATCCCCTACTGTTGGCCGAACAAATTTTCCCGTCAACAAGACTCTATAAATATGAAAAGTTCACCGAGTTTACCAGTCTTGACTCATTAAACTTAATCAGATGGGGAAAAATTTGGACAAAGTGGATACTTATTCTGTTATATTTTAAAGGTTGATTTGGCAGCAAACAATCTTGAACATGGCACTTGTTGGACTATATAAATCACTTATCAAATGACTGAAAAACACACATTTAATTATCAATCTAGGGACGTCTATTTATTCCAATGACAGTTTCACTGTCTATGCTGATACACCAACCAGAGGTAATTTCAAAGAAAATAAATCGGTGCTGAAGTAAATGCTAGAAATAAATAACTCATGCAGAAATAAAAGAATCTACAATATTGAAATCACACTTCAATTTATCTGTCTAGCTCGCCATACAATAATTACCCAACTGGTGTCTCTATTATCACATGTGTAACAACATATAAAGTATTGAAATCGAATAATATATATTCTCAGTTGAACAGAAGCAACAACACTCTATTGATACATACACTAAAATACAATTACATACACACAACTACTTTAATCATTGCAATCCTTGCTAAGAAGGAGGGCCCTTCCTCCCTAGCAGGGCGCAGGTAGAGAAGGAACTTTTAACGGAAACTAAATAGAATCACTCTTGTAACATCACTAACAGGATAGTTTGTATTAATCTGAACACAATTACAGATCCAAAACAACATTGTTCTATGCTAACCTCTCGACGTCTAGGGCCAAGAATTATATATTGGTTACATCAGAAAATCCTGGGATAGATCAGTCATGAGAATCTTATGATTCTCATGTTGATCGAAATAGAACACATACAGTTATAACCACTTCCTAATAGAGTTCTGACTAGAAAATAAAATATTACAATCGAAACTGCACTTGGGTTGTTATCCCAAAAATACAACGCTAACAGCTCCTATGGCTATCATAATGGAAACACAGCTGTAGTGCAACTGCCAGAGGACAAATCAGCAACAATATTGACGAGATCATTCAACGGTACAACTATATCAGCGATTCACCAACAAGTCTGTAACAGCAGAGTGTACCAACAGTTTGTCGGTGGGTCTGTAACAGCAAGGTGTAACAACATTGCTTTGTTGTAACAACACTATCCGAAATGCTCCTGTGAACTTCGTGCTCAGGATATTTGGTGCTACAAATAACATCTGAAAAAGACAACACAAAGACCATCGATCTTCTCCAAACATTCACGATAAATTAGTCATAAAAAGGTATAAAAGATCATAATAATTGATGAATTGGAAAAGTGACGAAAGGAAGGTGAAACAACACAAGTTAGGGTAAAATGGTAGGAAAAAAGGGTAAATATACTCCCATTGGTTATGGTTATGAGGAAAAATAAGGAAGATAAGTGTAGGAAAAATGTGCAAAACGAGCACCCAACATCTCCCCCCAACTGAAATACTTGCATGTCTTCATGAAAACTCATCTCTCATGGGAATATCTTTGGTGCAGGTTGGTGAGATCATAAACACCAGCTGTGTCTTTATCTGTATAATTGTATCCCTGATTGGCCATCAATTGCCATACCCAGGATTCTGACTCATACTTACTTAATTCGTAATTGATCTGGTAATCCTCAATAGGCACCAAAGCAAAGGAAAATTGAACTTCAATCCGAACCACAAAGCACCAAGGGATTGTACAATCTGTGCATAGGCAAGTACATGTGTAATAGCCACCATGAAATTCTGGAATGAGAATGGATCTCCCTTTAATAGCTCAACACTACTGGTTTCCGTGCATTTTAAGCACCCTGTCAAAGCTCGGCTCTTCATCATTGCGAACCGATTGAGGCAGAAATTCACAATACTTATTCTATAAGTGGTAGCTAGTTATTAAATCCCAAGGGTACTCAACATTCTCCTAAATTCTCGTCTCAACTCAACAGCCCGTCCTGGTTCTGCCCGAACCCACAATGTTGTCTTCTCCTCATTAGTGTCCATAGATTTAATGGCTAGATTCCATTCAATCTGATTCCTCATGAAGGACACAAAAGCCCTTAATTGAAAATCTCCCGTATAAGATAATATTGTCACAACCATCTGCATACTCACATGTTCACAAATAATGTTGTGTAAAAATAATTCACACAACAAACTTTTCTCATCAAAATCAGAGGCACGGAAAACATCCAGAAACGTACGAGTGGAGGAACATAAATAAGGTTTTTCCTCCATAATAGCTTTCAATTGAAACAAGAAATAACATTCCCACAGAAAAATAGGATAGGATGGAGAAGGCCGCCTACAACCCAGCAAGTTGAGGGTGAGGTCATGAAGTTTCTGCTTATCTACAGTGAGGTCTCGAATATCCTCCTGTAACTGCAAAATTTGTTCTTCTTGTTTCTTCAGAGCTTCCTTCTTCTTGTAATTCTCCCACCCTTTCTTCAACTATGCTTCCATCCATATTTTATGTAAAATGTCAATTTCTCTCTGATGTTCCTTTAGCGAAATCATCCCATCCTGAAGGGACATTGGTTCTTGTTTCCATTTTTGTAACTAAAAAATTAACAAGAGTTTCTTAGAATTCCATCTCGAGGTGGGACTCGATGTTCTCCTACATTCAATACCTTCATCAAAAATAGGTGTACGAGCCTTTGCTTCATGGGGTTGTTCCACATCTGCTGCTGGTTCTTGTGTAACACAAGCCTCTTCGGTGGGTTCTTGTGTGTCAACCCCTTTTTTTTTACCTAGAGTTTCCTCTGTGTCCATTTTTTTTCATCTACAATGGGAGTGGCCTCCATAGGTTCTTGTGGTTCGGCTTCTAGGTCAATTATTACAGAAGGCTCTGCTTTAACTGTTGGTTCTTGTGTAACAGTAGTATCATCAATAGTTTCTTGTGTAACAACCTCCTATTGTTCTGTTTCTACTTCCATTGGGCTGATATTTTCTCTACGGGCCTTATATCCCACTGCTATTAATTCTTGAAAACATTTCATGCATACAGACATCAAGATTTCCTTCCCCTCAGATAATTTCCACTTCAACTCCTCGTTTCCATTTCTTATTTTTTCAATTTCTAAAAACAAGGCATTGGTTTCATCCTTACCTAATGAGGAAGGTTTCCTTTATTCTTCTAAAACTTCTGCTTCCATCTGCTTCTCAGCCATAGGCAAGGGTTCTACAGGTATGATTACCTTCACTCTTTGTTTCAGTCTTCTATCCCCAATTGGTTCATCAATAGGCTTCTTCCCAATCCTAACTTCAATAGGTTGAGTCTGGGTCTCCACCTCTGCCTGACTTCCTCCTGAAGTCGTGGTTTGTTTCCCCTATCTTGTCCTTGCTCTTTTTCTATTGAATTCTTCCCAAGTTTTTCCTTGCTGGTCTAGGGCATCAAACACAATTATCTTAATGAGTTTGTGATTAGTCACGCATGCCTCCGAGTGTGTTTTTGTTTTCACTGTTGTCGCCATATGCTTGATGTTCCCTAGCAAATAGAATGGAAGATTGATTCTTTGTCGGTGCCAAATGTAGTTAATCAGAGGAAAATGATAGTTGAACATTATCGTGGATATCCCCCTGCAAGTGATATATTTGATCAAGCCCAGGGCAACATCTTTCCAAGGATGAGGAAGTGACAATCTGTCAATTCCTCTTCCTTTCTTTTCCAGTTTCTCTTACCCTTCTAGGAAATCCTCTTTCAAGGAGGGGTCGTTGATTTTTCAGTTAAACCACCTCTTCCCCTCTATTGGTAATGAAGTTACCTGGGAAATTACCTCTTCAGTCACCTCCACTTGCATGACCCTTACTCGGGTTTGATTATTGTTCAAGTTCTCAGCAAATTAAATTTCCACTGCCTCGTCTGAGCCTTCAAGGTTCTGGAAAAACTCAACCCATCCAGCACCTCTGAATATTTGATAAGCTTTTGGGAAATTCTGCAGAGCATCCATGGAATCCGGCTCATGCCTGACCGTTGCTCTACCCATCTCTGTTGTTTGTTTCTAAATTTTCTTATTAATGTTCGAAAACACTATAATGTCACTAAGTTTCTGAGTTCACTTATTTGTTGTTTAGTCCTGCTATAACATCACTATGTCTTTGAACTAGTTGCTGCTCGGCACCTCTGTTTATCCCAATCAATGAGTTTACAATGAGAATGCAAGGTTTCATTCAAGGAGGTTGATGGAAGGTGACGAATTTCATGGATTTACCGAATCGTACCCTACACTAATATTCATAAAGGCTTATTATGGAAAGTAATGGGATTTCGTACACACGCTATTTTCCAACCGGATTCAGTCATCATTAGCAATTCTGTTATTGATTAGGTCCATGCGAATTTAATACATATTTATGATTAAATCCTATTTGCAATGATTTCAAGTCATATCCCCTCTCCCAATTTAATGGTGACGTTCGCCCATGACCGTCACAGGAGCATCATTACTTTTCCAATTAATCAATGAAAATCATTTACCTTTTTGATGACATACTTGAGGTGATGTGGAGGAAGACTTGAGTTGACAGTGTCCTGCTTGCAGTGCTCATTTTTTTGTATTTAGCCAACACAGTTATTGTTGTTTTTGGAATGAATCACAAAGAACAATATTTGTGGTTGTCGGTTGTTACATGTGTAACAACCAAGACAACTTTTAAATTATTCTCAAAAAAACATAATAATTAGAAGAAATTGGTACAGAAAATGAAATTGCATGAATATCACCATCCTATGACATAGATCAAAAAGGGAAGATGATATTACAAGAAGAAAAACATGGGTGTAACAACCGCCACAAGAGTGGTTTTCAACTGTTACTAGCTATCTGACTGCACCCCAGAAAGGGGTTTTCACAGTTAAATTTATTTTTGTTTTTCTTTTATTTTTTATTTTTATGTTTATTTATTTATTTATTTATTTTTTGAACAGGTGTAACAACTTCCACAAAGGTGGTTTTCAACTGCAACACTTATTGAAATTTCAACTTTTAAGGCTACAGAGGAGAATGTTCCCCTGCTATTGTAACATGAATATTAGAGTCCACGACAATGTTGAAAAATGATTCCTTCGAAGCAGGTTGATGATATAACCTTAGATGGTGTCCATTAACCAGTAACAACGTATTAGCACTGCTAATAGTGACCAATTGTAAAATCCCATTGTCAAATACCGTATCCACTTCGTAAAGACCTAGCCATATGGTGTAGAGCTTGCCTTTGAAATCTTTGAACCTTGAATCATAAAAAAGAGCCTAATCTCCTTTCAGGAAATTTTTCTTCTTAATAAACCCATCATGCCATCTAGCTCTTTGCTGCTGAATGTTTTTTGTCTTTTGAATGGCAGCCAGCCGTTTCTCTTCCAACTCATTGAGCTGGTTCAATCTTTGAGTATGTGCTGTACTCAAATCTAGATCGACCTACAATGTTGTTCTTAATGTCTTTATTGCAAATTATATGGGGAATAAGGGATTCTTGCGATACACCAGTTCATATGATGAGAATCCTGTAGTATTCCTCTATGTTCTCCTTTAAGCCCACAGTACCTCTGGAAGTTTCTTAGCCTAGTTTCTTCAGTGGCTAGCTACTGTCTTTTTTAAGATTCCCTCAATGAGTTTATTGGTGCTTTCTACTTAACCATTTTCTTGTGGATGATATGGTGTGTTGATTCTGTGATGGATTCCATACTTTTCAACCAAATTCTTGATCAAATGAGATGTGAACTGAGGATCCCCATCTGTCACTATCTCTCTAGGTATCTCGAAGCAAAAAAAAAAATCTTGAAATGGGAATTCTGAAACAGCCTGCTCTGTTGCTCTAGTTAGTGCCCTTGCTTCGACCCATTTTGTGACATAATCGGTGCAGAAAAATATGTATGATTTTTGTTGTGATGAAGGATTAATTGGCCCCACAAATTCTAGGGCCCATTTCTTGAATGGTTCTATTACTATCTAAGGCTATAACAACATCTCATCTGATTTTAGAGGCTGGCCCATCCTTTAGCAACTATCACATCCTTTCACAAACTTCTTGGCATCCTGGAATATATTTGGCCAGTAGTACCTTATTGAGAGTACTTTATGTCTTGTCCTCTTCTCAGCAAAGTGTCCTCCACAAGGTTCCTCATGAAAAGCCTTTAGGATCTCAAATACCTCATCTTCTCTAACACATAGCCTAATTTAGAAATTTGGCCCAGTGTGATAAATATTGCCTTCTATCCAGGAGTATGTAGAACTCTGTTGTATAATCCTCCTTCTTTCCTTGGAAGACAATTGGTGTGGGAATTTTACTGCAGCAAGGTAATTGAATATATCTGCATACCATGGTGAGTGAGTAGAAATTGAAAAAAGATACTCATCTAGAAACAAATCCTTAGTATTAGTGCACTCATCACTTATAGTTAATCTATAAAGGAAATCAGCAACTACATTATATTTTTCGAGTTTATATAAAATAGTAATGTCAAATTCTTGTAATAGAAATAACCATCGTGTAACTCTACCATTAGTAACAATCTTGTTCATTAAAAATCGAATTGCATCATGGTCAATATGTACAAATACTTGGTACCCGGTGATGTAGTGCCAAAATTTGTTGATAGCATGAACTACTGCTAGGAATTATTTCTCAGTAACAATTTAGTTAAGTTCTACTGGAGTTAAGTTCTTACTAATGTAATAAATGACATAAGGCTTTTTATCCTCCAGCTGCCCCAAAACAACACCCATAACCATGTCAGATGCATCTGTAGCAATATGAAACGAAAATTCCCAGATTGGTCCTCGTAAAACAGGTGCTTCTATTACACAGTTCTTCAAATTTAAAAAGGCTTTCTCACACTTTTATTCACACACAAATTCTGCATATTTCATATGTAGTGAAAATAGAGGAGATGCAATCTTTGAAAAATTCTCTATAAATCTCCTATAGTATCCTGCATGTCCCAAAAAATTATGTTCCCTTTCCGGAGTCTTAAGGGTTGGGATTTTCGAGATTACCTCAATTTTTATAGGATCTACCTTGATTCCATTTTTTGAAATGAAATATCCCAGCACAATTCCCTCAGTCATCATCATGTGGCATTTTTCCGTGCTCAGAGCAACATTAGTTTATTCGCAACGTTCCATCACTTTCTCCAAGCTAGATAATGTTGTCTCAATGGCATCCCCGTAGGGTGTAAAATCATCCATAACGATTTCAAGATAATAATTCAAAAGATCAGAAAAAATACCTAATATTTCCCTTTGAAAGGTTGATGGTGCATTGCAGAGACCAAAGGGGAGGACTCTGTATGAAAAAGTACCTCATGGAAAAGTAAATTTTTTCTTGTCTTGATCTTATGGAGCAATCTGTATTTGATTATAGCCACTAAACCCATCTATAAATGAAAATAATTTTTTTCCAGAAAGAGTGTCCAAGACCTGATCAATAAATGGTAAGGGAAAATGATCTTTTTGAGTGGCTTTGTTATGTTCTCTATATTCGACACAGACCCTCCATTTTCCATTATTGTTCGGAACTATGACAAACGGAGACACCCACTGACTGTCAGAAATGGGGTAGATGAAATTAGCATTAAGGAGATTCTGCAATTCTTATTTTACTATCTCCTTAAGTGCAGGGTTCATTCGGCACTGAGGTTGTCTAACAGGTTTGCAATCTTCTTTAAGGTAAATGTGGTGAGTGCATAGGGTCAGATGGATTAATTTCATATCAGTATAGTCCCATGCAAATGACTTTTTGTATTTCTATAACAGTTGTATCGGCAATTTTTTTTGTTCAGCAATCAGGTTAGGATTTATGTTTAAACATTTTCCAAGTTCGATTTCAACGGGACTACTGATATTAGTGGAGTTGTTTTCATATGTTCAATAATTACATCATCTTCCTCATCTTTTCCTCCCAAATATCTACTGGAGGCAACGGGGATTGAATTACTAATAAAACCATTAATAATATCATCCTTTGTTTCATCCCTAAAGTATTGTGCTTTTCCAAGCCTGAAAAGAGGTAGGGAAAGATCAGATTCAGGCGCAAATTCGTCCCACTAGAAACTATTCGAATCCATATGAGGTTTTGCTGGGGGATAAAGATTCAAGTTCTGAGTGGCCTGTCCATATGAGATCACCATAGATCTAGACCTACATCCGATATATGAATCTACAGTGGCTAGCCACGGTCTTCCCAAGATTAAAGGATGACCCCCTAGATTGGATTTGGTTTGTAAAATGAGAAAGCCAGTCGGATAGTTCTAGGAGGCCACACTGATAACCACATCTTCAATCATTCCTTCAGGCTTAACATGAGACCTATTTTCTAGTTCAAACACTGTAGGTGTAGGTCTAAGTCCATGAATCCCTAGGGAGATGAAGAGGTCTTTAGCATAACGTTAATAGTTGCCCCTAGATCAATCAAGGTATTGGTTATAGGATGATTTTCAATATGGACAGTCATTTTGGGGTTCCCCTGGTCATTATATTTGGTCAAAAAAGGTTGATCAATCATAAGATCAGATAATTTTCCCATGACATGGATAGTAGCAGGGTCTTTAGGTTTCCTCCCAGGTATTTTGACGCATATATCCCTCACTATTTTAGCATAAATAGGCACTTCTTCAAGAGCTTGTAACAGTGGAATCCATACATACAAATTTTTCACCTCCTTGAGGAATTCAAATTCAGGTTGTAAGACCAGCCTAGTTTCAGTTAATCATTGAGGGTATGGGGGATTCTGAATGCTAACAGCTAAATCAGCTACCAAAAATGTACTAGCCTTACTCGGATTGGCTGTTGTAGGAACATCATACCTTCCTAAGATGGTTGTTATGGATGTAACAGTGGGTGTTGTATCAGTTGTTACATCTATAACAGTTGCCTCAGAATGGTCCATATCCTTACTGGGCGACTCACTTTCTTCGATAATAATGGGAGTGTGTTCATATATGATTACTTTCCCTGACTGAAGATGGACCTCATTAAATCCTATAGGAGTACTAAGATAAGTCTGGAGGGTAACCGAAACATCCATGCTCTCGGTTGCCTTATTATTTGGATTGCGGTTAGGTTGTATAGGTAATTGGGGTCAGAAAGAAGGTGTAGGATTCTGAATAGAAGGTAGTTTTAACTGCTGCTGTTGCATTGGTATTGGAGGGGTTACTGGACCTTGGCCATTTCCTCTCAAGTTCTGACCCCAAGGAATGGGTTGTGATGGAGGATATTGCATTGGTGGAGGAGATGGCCACTGGTCCATGGTGAAGGAAATTGTGTTGAGGAAGGAGTAGGATATTTCCATGGGTATTGTTGACTATTATAAATATTATTCGAAAGATAAAAAGAATAAAAATCTGAAGGCATACATGTAGGTCGCGGCTGCCATGGTATCTTTGATCCGATAAAATAAGAATATTGAACATCCTTGCTTGATTCTTGAAGTACCGCCTTAAGTCTGGGAAAATCAAGACACTGATTTGTAGAGTGTGCCAACTCACATATGTTGCATAGGCTGACACTATTCAGTCCACATTCTCTTTCCAAATGTTTCTTTTTGCATCGGGGAAAGAATATTACTAAGGATGCTTCAGCTTCAGCTTGTGCCTTCTTGACTTGTACCGTAGTGATCTGGGCAGAGAGAGTGCTAAGGAGATCGGTTTTAAAATCCTCGAATAAGTTCCAAATCTCTACTCTAGTTACTCCTCCACTTGTGGACTTCTGTATCCGAAGTGAAGGGTCCTGAACTAAAACTTTCCCCTTGACCGATCCTCTTGAGCTACGTCGGCAAAGCTTCATTATCTCATCAAACGTTTCTTGCGATATGTCTCCTTTTCCTATTATGTTCAGATGTTCCATACAATCATCTCTTAAACCTCTTAAGAATATTGGCTTTAGAATTTTTGGATCTAAGTTACTGAACTTAGACCTCTGTAAATTGTAGTGGAATCACTCTAGATAGTCTTCCAGGCTTTCCTCCTCCTTCAGTGCAATTATGAAAATTTCGTCTTTCAAATACTTAGTTTGGCAGTAGTCCTGATACTTAAAGAGGAAGGATTCTCTCATATCATTCCATGTTCGAATTGTGCTAGCACCTAATCTCATGAACCATATTAATGTTGCTCCTTTCAAAGTAGCAGGGAATAATTTCAGCTTCTAGGCATCTGAAGTATAGTCATGACCTCTACACAACACATCGAATTCGAACAGAAAGGTATCGAGATCCTCAACAACCATCCCTTGAAAGGATGGTAGGGATGATAAAGTGATGTTATTCATAGGAGCCTCGTCCCATGTTACTACTATTGGGGATTCAAAAGTAACAGAGCTATCTATTTTGACATTCTATTTCCCCATGGCTGATTCTTCCTGATGGGATGAACTAGCATCGGAGTGCACTGGAGATTGAAAAATAGAAGGATCAGGTTGCTCCAAGATCAATCGTTTAACAACACTACCAACATCCAATTGATGATCAACTGAACGTTGTTCCTCAGGTCCTTGATTATCCCCGCTGGTCTCTTTGTGTCCTTAATTTCTCATATCCTAATCAATAATTCTCCACTGTCATTTTGAATCTGGGGTTTCGATATCAGGAGTGGATATGCTGTTTGAAGGATGGTGAGGTCCAGACATGGAAGACACCGATGGTACAGGCCTTGAAATGGTAGATGATTTCTGTGGTCCTGTCTTCCTATTATCTCTGTATGATGTGGATTGTTCCTTTTCTGCTCTTGAAATCAGATCTTGAAATAATGTTTTCCTTCCCAAATCTGTGCTCTTATTTTCCTTCTTACAACCCGTCTTTCTTGTAGTTAGTAGAGTGGGGGGTGGTTGTAGATTTTGATGTTTTCCTACCAACACACATGGGCCCTGTGTGTATCAATACATCCTGTAAGTGCTTCAGTTTCTACAGCAGTGAGCCCGCTCAAGCTTGTTAGAGCGATGCGCAGTTTCTTACCTCTCATCTTACTGCCCAACGACTGTATAGTTGAAGGCACCCTAAAAAAACACCCAAAATTCAATTCCTAAGTGTCCCAGCAAGACATTAAAGAGCCCGCTCAAGCCTGTTAGAGTGTTGCGCAGGTTCTTACCTCTCGTCTTACAGCCCGACAATCATCTTGTTGGAGACACTCTATGAAAACACAGGGAAATTGCACTTCTTAGAAACAACTCTGATTAATTGGATCGTCACTGCCATCCCCGAAAACAACGCCAAAATGTTGGACTATATAAATCACTTATCAAATGACTGAACAACACACATTTAATTATCAATCTAGGGACATCTGTTTATTCCAATGACAGTTGCACTGTTTTAGCCGATACACCAACCAGAAGTAATTTCAAATAAAAGAAATCGTTGCTAAAGTAAATTATGGAAATAAATCACTCATGCAGAAATAAAATAATCTACAAGATTGAAATCACACTTCAATTTATCTTTCTAGCTCGCCACACAATAAGTACCTAGCTGGTGTCTCTATTATCACATGTGTAACAGCATATAAAGTATTTAAATTGAAGAAGATATATTCTTAGCTGAGCAGCAACAACAACACTTTATTGATACATAAAATAAAATACAATTACATACACACAACTACTTTAATCACTGCAATCCCTGCTAAGGAGGGCCATTCCTCCCTAGCATGGCGCGGGTAGAGAAGGAACTTTTAACGGAAACTAAATATAATCATGCATGTAACAGCAATAACTGGATAATCTGTATTAATATGAACACAATTACAGAGCCAAAACAATGTTGTTCTCTGCTAACCTCTCGACCTCTAGGGCCGAGAACTATATAGTGGTTACATCCAAAAATCCTGGGATAGATTAGTCATGAGAATCTTACGATTCTCATGCTGATCAAAATATAACACATACAATTCTAACCACTTCCTAATAAAGTTATGACTAGAAAATAAAATATTACAATCGAAACTGCCCTTAGGATGTTATTCCAAAAATACAACACTAGCATCTCCTACGGCTATCATAATGGAAACACAGTTGTAGTGCAACTACAAGAGGACAAATCAACAACAATATTGACAAGATCAATCAATGGTACAACTGTATCAGCAGTTCGCCAACGAGTTTGTAACAACAAAGTGTACCAGCATTTTTCCAGCAAGTCTATAACAGCAAGGCGTAACAGCACTATCCGAACTGCTCCTGTGAACTTCGTGCTCGGGATATTTGGTGCTACAAATAACATCTGAAAAATACAACACAAAGACCATCGATCTTCTCCAAACATTCACCATAAATTATTCATACAAAGGTATAATAGATCATAATAATTGGTGAATTGGAAAAGTAACAAAAGCAATGTGAAATAGCACAAGTTAGGGTAAAAAGGTAGGAAAAAGGGGTAAATATACTCCCATTGGTTTTGGTTATGAGGAAAAATAAGGAATATAAGTGTAGGAAAAATGTACAAAACTAGCACCCAACAACACTTCCCAGAAAACTCACTCGCAATTAGCCGAACCCTACCATCTATGAGTTTAGCCTTCATATACCAATGTTCCTATATTGGTGAATCCTGACACTCTTTGGTGTTCATTAAGCCTAAGCTTCCTAGTACCCTATGACATTGCCTTCTATTGTTCAAGAGGATCCCGCTATCTACTGCTCCTTGTATCAGCCAAGCCATCATATACCAGAAATTATTTTTCGTCAGTTATTCCCATTTTCTCTTCACTATTTCCATAAAAGAATTCATATTTTCTTGTTTCGTGTCAACTAATAAAGGACACCTCAGTGCCTAGCTTTTAACAGATCTCTTCCTATCGACTTCAACATCTTATCTATGAATTTGATCGAGAAACACATCAATAACCGGGTACTTGCAGACATTAGTGGCAAGTCACCTTTTGTTTGGTTGGGGGTTCTCATTACTGGCTCCTGATCGAATGATTCTATGAGTGTTCAACATCTACTCCTTTTATTCACACTCGCTATATTATATTGTGCATCTTGGGGACCATCATCCTTATCGGTGGCTTCCCTCACATCTATTAACAAGTTTTGTTATTTACTGGTAATTAGAATATTTCTTTCATGATCGACTACAACTCATTCATTCACATGTGTGGAAATATGCAGTTTGGTGAAGCGGCGACCAAGACCTTGGGTTGAGACTTACACCATTACAGATGTGTTTCCTCTCCCAAGCTATAATATTTTTTTTGGAGACAAATTATCAGTTTGATCTTGTTATGATAGATGCTTCCACATTGTGCTTATCGGTGGTCACACTGTTCATATCTTTGTTTTATAGAAATCATTTTGATTAGCTACTGAGCATGGGAATGCCCAACTAAAAACAGATACTATATTTTTTGACATATGTTGTTGATTTAGGTTTTCCTCAGTCTTTCAATTCCTGTCATTCTACTACACTTGTTATAAATCATTTCAGCCATCTTCTTCGCCTCTGACCTCACATTTTAGGGGGAATCTGTTACAGTAAAAGTGACCTCCTCATCAGCTCAGAGGAGAAGGTAACATGGAAGGAAGAAAATTATCGAGACATGACCCATTTTTTCCGAGATAACGCACCCCAGAAACAACTAGGCAAAGTTATAAAGCACCCGAGCCATGAAAAGGGAGCGATAATGCCTAGGATAATGCTCTGTCTTGCCCAAGGGGCAGCGTTATCCATGTTTGAATGTGAAAATGAAAATATCTTGTGGAAAACTGACTGGCATTTCCAGTTTTTTCTTAGAAAGAGTCAATTCAAAATAGAAACTAAATGGAACAAACCTTTTATTAGGCATTTCCAAACATAACTGAACTCCTATGGAAGGAAAAAGCAATGAAAAGTGAGGGCACATCTAGATATTTCCCAATTTGAACTGATTGAAATAGTTGGCAAGGTTTGTCCTCTCCATCTCCTATAAATTTGAGATGTGGGCTCTTGCTCTAAGGTCGAAGGTTTGATTATATGTGGAGCATAATTTCATTGTTGTAGTGTGAGGCTTGAAGATCAATGAAGTTCATTGAGGACTTTCTGCCTTGAAAATCATCACACTCGGAGATAGAGAAAGAGAGATAGGAATTGGAAGACTGAGGAGGGCTTGGTGCAACTGACGGTTGTAATCCTCCTTTTCATAAATCAATAGAACTGTATTTGTTTTTTCCATTTGATGCATCAATGTCACAATTATTTTTCAATCACCTATGTAGCATGATATGAATGGCTTAGGTCTGCATTGTTTAATGTTAGTTATATACTAGTTTAATTGATAGAAAGCTATACTATTGTGAAGATTACACGGGTGCTTTGATTGGTTGTAGGATCTGGATTTAGCCAGTGAAGAAAGACATCTACTCTGCCGCTTGGTGTTCTCCATATGATCTGTCATCCACAAAGAGGTAATAATTTTGAATCATTCTTTGTCAATTATATATTAGTATGAACATGCATGCAATATCTTTGGAAATTTACAGCTAATCTTATAGTCTTCCTCGGCCACCAGAAAGCCCTGAGAGGGATACCCAATAGCCACCACCCAAGCATATTTCCCTATAGAAGTGCTCGATGTGATCTTCCACTACTTGAACCTTAGAATTTTCTCTTAAATATGATGCGATGGAGGGTGGATGATATCCATAAAGTGCCATAAATGGGGTCATTTTTGTTGTAGTATGTGTTGTTGTGGATTAGTCGCACGGGTGTACGAAATCAAACAAGCTTAGAGAGCATGGTCTACTATCTAAACTACTGGTAACAGGCAGAAAGTGGGGGAGCTCAAAAACATAAAACTTAATGGAAATAGTATGTTGAAGTATGCTCTGGTTAAACTAAAACTAAAAACACAAATATACAGAAGCTATATAGAGAGTTCCAAACGATAATAATGCAAATGATGGCTCGATCGCCTCTTCTTATTAAATGTTCGAAATGGAGAAGAAATTTTACCCACTTGCCAAACGGCCCCTAGGAAATGGCTCTAGGTCCCGATGCAAGGATGTTTCCTTCCAAGCTCTGCCTCTGATGCAGTCTCACTCTCTCTCTCTGCTGTTGTAATATCCCAAAATGGGATCTCCTAGCAAGGCATGACTGGAAAACGCATTTTCCAGGAATGGATGCTACATGATTTGAAACCAAGACCTAGATCCCTTAGATCAATGTTTCTAAGAAAAAAATCCAAGAGGAGGCTCAAAATAAATCCCTCTAGGTGGGTTAAACAGATCTCCCACACCTAGTTCTCTTCAGAAAGTGCCCGATGAAGGGACTGCAACAATGTATGAACATACAATGGAATAACAACATTATTTTATAACCGAGAACACATGAAGATCTGAATATCCAACAAATGATGGTATAGCAGTAAAGGAAGTACAAATCCTTGAGGAAAAAATCACTCAAGTTAGGCAATGAAAGCCTCAACAATACATGTACAAGGAAATGAGGAATACTGCTACATATCTGAAACCCCAGGCTATGAGAACGCAGTATATTATGGAGAACTGCTACAAAATGATGACAATACATGTATATAGAGATGTATAGATCAAAATAGATGGGGGAGAAAGCTCTCAACGCCTGAAAACAATAGTACAACAATCCTTAAAAGGATTGGCTAAAATATATATACTAATGGAAAATCTGCAGAAATGTCGGATTTGCTGGGTAGCAGCTGCAACTCAAAACTAGAAATGGATGAAGATAGCTGAAGATGCTGAAACTAATGGATTAATCTCATCCAGTGGATCTTTCAAGTGAAAGGATAATCCAATCCCTGAAGATCTCCCCCTCTAAACTAGTGGTACAATCCCCCACTGCAAATACACTCTAAAATAACTCAGTCAAGGAGCTGGACTGCGTTGTAGGAGATAGGAAGTGCTTGTCCCGGTGCCAAATATGTGCAATCAGCTCTGGAATCTACCTCACCAACCTCCCGAAGGAATAGGAGCTCCCTCCTCTAAAAGATAAGCCAAGGAGTAGTGTTGTGGAACCCTCCACTGCAACACCCTGCAACACTACGTTATACTTCAGCAGAAATAATGCAGTGACTGAAGGAAGTGGCTTTGGCCTTGAGCCTAGATGTGGATAAATGACGTGTAATCCTTCAAGAGGCCTCTCAATAAGGAGAGGAAATCCTAAATAGGAATCCCTCGCGCTAAAAAACACTGCAACTCAGCTAAATAGCCAGATATTGCAAATAGTCTACTAGACCAATAATCAAAATACTCAAACATGTCTCTCTATGGCTGCCTCTTCCTCCTTTTATGCAAGTGAATGTCTCTTTGCCCTGGACCCCACACATTAGGGTTTCTTCCACAAGTTATCTTCCTCCCTCTCAAATTGTGTTGTCTTCCTAAGCAAGCCACACCCTCTTAGGAAGCGTTGTTGACTTGGTCAAACTTGACCTTTTCCTCATGCATTTTCCCCTTTTCACACTGGAAGGTGAAAAAAAAAGCTGCTCCATTGATCCCTTTCAAACTATGAGGGTTTTTATTCCTACTCATGGGTATCCTCACCCATTTTATTCACCTCCTAGATGGCATGAGAAAAACTAAGGTTCAAATTAGCTTCATGCTAATTTTGGAACATTACAGCCCTCCCCTCTCAAATATTGCTTGCCCTCAAGCAAGTGCAAGGATAGAACTGAGTTATTTCTCCTCCTCTCCCTATAGAATCCATGTATGATGATCTCCTAAAAGAAAATAGATTCTATCTCATCAATCAAGTCCCCACATTGCTCCTCCTCAGCATACAAGTCAGCTATCAAGATATCATCATGTAAAGGTGAAATACTCAAGAGGATAGCAAAGTGATGTCTAGAGGTCCCATTGAGGAATGGGATTTGAAATCTAATGGGAACTATCTATCCTGTTAGTCATCAGTATTTTTCACCTATTTTTGATGACTATATGCCTTGTCCAGGTTTTCTAGAAACCAAATTCAAGCAATCAATTTGTCCTCTAGAAACCCCCTCAAATAAATTTTTTCACTTTTTCCCTCTCTTTCCTACTGTGATTTAACTGATAAACCTATAAAAATCCCATCATAGACTGACAGTGATTGTTCCGTCCATAACTGTCACATCTGTGTAAAAGCTTTTAAGTCTGATATCCAAACTCTTCCTATTTCACAAAATTGTCTGCCCAGTATAAGACAAGTTGTCGTTTTACCCTCTTACCGCCTAAAGTTATTTTTGATGACCTAAGTGTGTCTAGGAAATCCTTTAAAGTCATGACAAAGTGTGTAGGTTTTAGGTGATGGTGCTTAGGATGAATCTCTTAAAAGACTTGTGTCTTGTTAAGAACTTTTTTTTTTTTACTATCAATCAAGTATCCTTTTCCTTCTATCTTGCAAAGAAAATCCATTGGTTCTACCTAGGTCATGCACCATCAGGTTTGTCATGTGTTTTTTCTTCAGCAAAGCTCAAAGGCCAACTCAAGGAAAACAAAGTAAGGATGGTCATATTTCAAAAGGGAAGGTGATCAAGCAATCTTCAAGGTCCATCCTCATGGTACAACAGAAAAGTTTGAAAAAGATCAAACCACCTTATCAAGACATCTCTGCAGGGATTCCATGATGAATGGCCTTAATCAAAATTCGGAAAAAGAGGAACATCAAGGAAAAGCTTCAGTCAAAACAATTAACTGTTTGAACTAAAGGAAATACAGAGTTGAGAAAAAAGAGAACAAACTAGTTTTATCTCTGCAAATTAGGGATACCTAAAAATATCAAAGATAATCTATCATAGCAAATAAGTACAAAAAATTGGGAAGATACTACCAAAGCACTTCATGTCACTTCAGGAGGTGTTTTTCTGCTTTTTCCAAGCATCTTGGCTACAACTCTAAAAATCAGCACTATGTGACTAAACATGGCAGATTTATGGCAAAAAATGGCCCTTCCAACAGTCTTTATGCATCAAAGTAAAAAACATGAAAAAGGAACAGCTTCCTTTTTCATACCCCTGCAAACTAGACTAGAAAACT
This sequence comes from Pinus albicaulis, assembly GCA_034641835.2. Taxonomy (NCBI): domain Eukaryota; kingdom Viridiplantae; phylum Streptophyta; class Pinopsida; order Pinales; family Pinaceae; genus Pinus; species Pinus albicaulis. The sequence goes on along the minus strand of CM076581.1, from coordinate 1,240,821,214 downwards.
ATCAAAGGCACCATCATAAAAAGTGAAATTAAGGCTACTGCAAAGGAGCAGTCACACCAAAAAGAGGAAAAGCAGGAAACAGAGGATGCCTTTGCACTAAAGAGGAAAAAGCCAAAATCTGAAAGAATGAACTGCTGCAAAAAAAGACAGTCACACTAAAAGGAAGCAAACAACAGGTATGTTTTACTTTGAAAATAAAATTTGTTTTATTATCCTCACATCAGTGGAAAATATGTGGAAACAGTTTCAGAAATTTGGAAAATAAGCAAATAGACAAGACAAGCCATGTGTCATGCCCAGGGCCATTTTTGCTTCAAAACGTGTTTCTGACCAAACAGAGATGAAATTGACAATAGTGACAGAGGTTTTTGTCCATAATACACCCAAGAAGAAAAAAATCCTTCATTTTTTACACAGGTATCATTGTTTGGGAGAAATGTCAAAAATACAGGTGTCACAGGAGAATTTCTGCACGGTTGGAGTAACCTTGGAAAAATTCCGTTTTCTCACAGATAGAGTATCCAAATGACTTGCTTCATGATTCAAATGGCAACTTGACTTGAATATGTTTCCAATGAGCTATCATGAGATACACTTTGAATTGAGGAAGGCAACCAAAAGTGGCCTGCAATAGCACTCTGCATTTCTTCACCAGCATTCACCATTTTTGAATAGTGTTGGGAGAATCCGTTTTTGGACAGCCAAATGGACACAAAATGAAACAATTAAAGTATATTTGGAAAGTATACATTCATATATTTCCAAAGAGCCATCACTGGTTGAATTTATATACTGTGAAGGCTTCCAAAACCTTGTTGTAAAAAGACATTTTTGGCGCTGCGCTCCTAAGTGAGAAAGCGCGGCACTGCCAGATTTTCTACAGAAAAGCCCAAAATTGAAAATTTATGCCCAGAGTTCAGTCTTCATCACACATAAATTATTTTTCAAGGTATTTCTCATAAAATTGTGCCTCCTAATCTAGTTCTTGAACTATAAAATTGTTTTTGATTCCTCACCTTCATTTCATCTACAAAGGGCTATTTGTTTGAATTTGCAAAGAAATAGCATAGTCATTATGCCTCCAAAAGGAAACTATGAGCATCAAGGGCCAAAAAGGAAAGCTTATTCCATCGCTCCCTTTTCAAAATCATTGCCACTCATCAACTAGAGCAAAAATTTATTCCTTGGGAAACTTTGATCACTCACAATGATTTCACTTCTTCATCTTCCATTCCAGTGCAAACCCTGCCATCCTCATCTTAGAATCCTCATCATACTCCTTCCTCGCCCTCCACACACTATGTCTCACCTTCCTCTCATTATTCACCCTCCCAAGAAAAGACATCTTCCATGGATGAAAGTGAGAAACAAGAAAGAAGTCACAGTAAGGATGAAATTGATGATGACAAGGAACAAACTAATGAAGAAGAAAAGGAAAACAGTGAGGAAGAAGACAACAAACAAGAAGACAGTGAAGGCAGCAAGAATGATGAGGGTAGACAAATAGAGGATAGTGAAGAAGAAAGCAACAAAGAAGAGAGTGATGAGGGCATCCATACAGAAAACAGTAAAGAAGAAACTGATGAAGATGAGGGAGAGTTTGAGGATGAAGAGGAGTTTAATGAAGATGAGACAAAAAAAAAGGAAGATGGGGACAATAGTAGGGTTAACAGTCAAAACAGTAAAAGCCTAAACAGAAAAGATAGTGGCATAGATGAAGACCAAAGTCAAGAAGGAAGCAGTCACAGCAAAGAGGAAAGTGATGAAAACAGTCAATACAACAGAGATATGAATGAAGACAAAGATAGCTTTGAAGAGGAAAAGACAGCAAACCTAGACACCTCTCACTAAACAGAAAAAGAGCATAACATTTCTGATATTACTCCTGATGATAATATCATTGCAAATGTCAAAATTGATGATCAAGGAAGCTGCACACAGCCAAGTGACACAAAAATGAAAACAGAGAGTGTTTTTGAAGGAAAGAACAACCCTAAGGTTGTAGGTGATAAAATTGAACAAGCCCAAATGCTAACACCTCTTATCATTCCTCATCAGCAAAGTAAGTAGCATGTGTTTACTGTCTCTCCAAGGCAAGGGGCCATGCATCCTCCATTAGAAACAGTGAAAGCTAAAACCACTTTGCAAGGAAAAACTCAAAACTGCCCAAAATAAGGGCCTGAAACCAAAAGATGAAAAATACCAAGCTAGGCTTAATATTTTCGCCCAATATTTTCTACAGGTCTCTAAGAACCCTTGGGGGACCCACTCACCAAATTTGAGCAAAATTGAACAAGTTTTGGTTTTTTGCAAATTTTTAGGCCTAGGAGTGCAGCACCCTATACACAACGCTTTTTCTTAGAGCATCTTCAGTATACAAATTTTACATTTTTGGATTCCTTGGCACTAGGGGAGTATTCTCATAAATTTTTAGAACATTTGGAGCTATTTTGGTCCCTCAAAAGGTCCAAAAACAGTCATTTTTTCACCTTTTTTCCACTGTTTTTGAGCAGGTGCTGTGCTCCTAGGTTTTTGAAACTTTTTCGATTTTTCATGGAATTCCAGAGATTATATTAAAAGAACTAAAGTATATTTGGAATTTATACATCCATAGCTTTCCAACGGGCCATCACGGGACCTTTTTTAACACCGGGAAAGCCTCCAAAACCTCACTGCAAAAGGCCTATTTTGGTGTTGCTCTCCTGGAAATTCTGCTAAAACAGGGACAATTTTCTTCATTCCTGTGTGTTGACTGGGCCAAATGTGTGTTAGGAAAGTTTATCATGTATGTCAGAGCCAAAAAGTGATTCTTTTTTGCTATTTTTGTCTGAAAATATATTTTAGAGAGATATTTTGTGCCTTGGACTTTTTAAGGCCTCAAGGACAGTTTTAGATATGTTTTTTTTCGCCAATGGCCTTCTAGTTGCTCTAGGGAGGTTTCCTCCTCTTTGGCTTATATAAAACAAGAGGATTCATTGTAACAATGAGGCAGAACTTGACATGTTAAGAGAAATACATAGTTTTATGATCTTGAAGAAAATACTGGTTTTATGAAGTGGATAAATGTCTTGCTTGGCTTGATGGTGGAGGAGCATTATGTGTAGGATTCCATAGCTTAGTGAATGGTGATGTTTCTCTGATTTTTTTATGTCTTATTTTTTTCATTAATGTTTCATGCTTCTTATTTGTTTTAGATCAGAAAATTATATGTTGAGATATGCTCATCGAAGCACCTCAAACCTCCTGCATATTACAGCTTTGATGTTTTCTTCTTCTTGATCATTTTTAAGGAATTCTTAACTGCTCCTTAGGTCCATCAAGAAATTTTTACTTATTTCACTAATGTTCAGTATGTTATCTATCTAGTATGATTTAAGGTACGCCATGCTTACTTATAGTTTCTCAAAACTCCATTTCTAAAACTTTTCTATGAAATACTGATTGTTTTAGTTAAGTCAAAGAGGTCTCGTTCGATCTTGCCCTTTGTCCATGCTTTCAAACTAGTTTCAGAGTTCCCGATAGCTTGATATATGTTTTTTAGGATTTCCCTCTCCATATATTAAGCTGTTTATTTATCTTATATGTTTTCCCAACAGCTGGAGGTGAATTTACAGAGTTAGGAGTTCTTATGCTTCTATGTATCACCGGATTGTTTATCTTTCATGTCTATTAGTTTGAGTATTATTCATAGAGAGGCTTTTTTCCATAATAGGCCCAAGAAGAAAAAATTCCTTCATTTTTTACACAATTATCATGTTTTGGGAGAAATATCAAAAATACAAGTGTCACGGGGGAATTTTTGCACGGCTGGAGTAACCTTGGGAAAATCTCGTTTCCTCACAGATGGAGTATCCAAATGACTTGCTTCATGAGTCAAATGAAAAATATACTTTAATATCTTTCCAATGAGATATCATGAGCTCAATTGGGAATTGAGGAAGGCATCCAAAAGTTTCCTGCAACAGCACTTTGCATTTCTGCACTAGCATTCATCATTTTTTACCAGTGTTGGGAGAATCCGTTTTTAGACAGCCATATGGAAAACAAATGAAACAAATAAAGTATATTTGTAAATTATACATCCATATATTTCCAACAAGCCATCGCGGGCCCAATTCCGACAGTGGGAAGGCTTCCAAAACCTTGCTTCAAAAAGACATTTTTGGCGCTGCACTCCTGAACGAGAAAGCGCAACACTGCCAGATTTTCTACAGAAAAGACCAAAATTGCAAATTTTTGACCAGAGTTCGGTCTTCATAACACATAAAGGATTTTTCAAGGTATTTCTCATAAAATTATGCCTCCTCATCCAATTCTTGAACTATGAAAGTGTTTTTTGATTCCTCACCTTCATTTCATCTACAAATGGTTGTTTGTTTGAATTTGCAAAGAAATAGCATAGTCATTATGCCTCCAAAAGGAAACGATGAGCATCAAGGGAAAAAAAGGCAAGCTTATTCCATCACTCCCTTATCAAAATCATTGTCACTCACCAACTAGAGCAAAAAGGTATTCCTTGGGAAAATTTTATCACTCACAATGATTTCACTTCTTCATCTTCCATTCCAGTGCAAATCCTTCCATCCTCATCTCAGAATCCTCCTCATACTCCTTCCTTGCCCTTCACGCACTATGTATCACCTTCCTATCATGAGTCACCCTCCCAAGAAAAGAAATCTTCCATGGATGAAAGTGAGAAAAAAGAAAGCAGTCATAGTAAGGATGAAATTGATGATGACAAGGAACAAACTAATGAAAAAGAAAAGGAAAACAGTGAGGAAGAATACAACAAACAAGAAGACAGTGAAGGCAGCAAGAATGATGAGGGAAGCTAAATAGAGGATAGTGAAGAAGAAAGTAGAAAATAAGAGAGTGATGAGGGCATCCATACAGAAAACAGTAAAGAAGAAATTGATGAAGATGAGGGAGAGTTTGAGGATGAAGAGGAGTTTAATGAAGATGAGACAAACAAAAAGGAAGATGGGGACAGAAGTAGGGTTAATAGTCAAAATAGTAAAATCCTAAATAGCAAAGACAGTGGCATAGATGAATACCAAATTCAAGAAGGAATTAGTCACAACAAAGAGGAAAGTGATGAAAATAGTCAAAACAACAGAGATATGAATGAAGATAGAGATAGATTTGAAGAGGAAAAGATAGCAGACATAGACACCTCTCACCAAACAGAAAAAGAGCATAAAATTTCTGATATTACTCCTGATGATAAGATCATTGCAAATGTCAAAATTGATGATCAAGGAAGCTGCCCATAGCCAAGTGACACAGAAATGAAAGCAAAGAGTGTTTTTGAAGGAAAGAACAACCCTAAGGCTGTAGGTGATCAAATTGAACAAGCCCAAATTCTAACACCTCTTATCATTCCTCATGAGAAAAGTAAGGAGCATGTGTTTACTACCTCTCCAAGGCAAGAGGCCATGCATCCTCCATCAGAAACAGCTAAAGCTAAAACCACTTTGCAAGGAAAAACTCGAAACTGCCCAAAATGAGGGCCCGGCACCAAAATATCAAAAAAACCAATCTAGGCTTAATATTTTGGCCCAATATTTTCTACAGGTCTCTAAGAACCCTTGGGGGACCCACTCACCAAATTTGAGCAAAATTGAACAAGTTTTGGTTTTTTGCAAATTTTTAGGCCTAGGAGCACAACACCCTGGACGTTGCGCTTTTTCTCAGAGCATATCCAGTAGGAAAATTTTACATTTTTGGATTCCTTGGCATTAGGAGAGTATGCTCATAAATTTTCAGATCATTTAGAGCTGTTTTGGTGCCTCAAACGGTCCAAAAACAGTCATTTTTCACCTTTCTGCCACTTTTTTTGAGCAGGTGCTGCACTCTTGGGTTTTTGCACCTTTTTCACTTTTTTATAGGCTTCCAGTGATCAGGTTGAAATAAATCAAGTATATTTTGAAATTACACATCCATATCTTTCCAATGGGCCATCACGGGACCTTTTTTGACACCGGGAAGGCCTCTAAAACCTCACTGCAAAAAGGCCTATTTTGGTGCTGCGCTCCCTAAAATTCTGCTAAAACAGGGATATTTTTCTACATTCTTGTGTGTTGACTGGGCCAAATTCGTGTTAGGCAATTTTATAATGTATTTCAGAGCCTAAAAGTGATTCTTTTTTTCTATTTTGGTCCGGAAAGATATTTTAAAGAGATATTTTGTGCCTTGGACCTTGTAACGCCTCAAGGATAGTTTTAGATATTTTTTTTGGCCAATGGCCTTCTAGTTGCTCTAGGGAGGTTTCCTCCTCTTTGGCTTATATAAACCAAGAGGATTCATTGTAACAATGAGGTAGAACTTGACATGTTAAGAGCAATACATAGTTTTATGAGCTTGAAGAAAATACTGGTTTTCTGAAGTGGATGAACGTCTTGCTTGGCTTGATCATGGAGGAGCATTGTGTGCAGGATTCCATAGCTTGGTGAATGGTGATGTTTCTCTTATTTGTTTATTTCTTCTTGTTTTCATTAACGTTTCATGCTTCTTATTTATTGTAGATCATAAAATTATATGTTGATATATGCTCATGGAAGCACCTCAAACCTCCTGCATATTACAACTTTGATGTTTTCTTCTTCTTGATCATTTTTAAGGAATTCTTAACTGCTCCTTAGGTCCATCAAGAAATTGTTACTTGTTTCATTAATGATCAGTATGTTAGCTATCTAGTATGATTTAAGGTATTCCCTGCTTACTTATAGCTTCACAAAACTCCATTTCTGAAACTTTTCTATGAAATACTGATTGTTTTAGTTAAGTCAAAGAGGTCTCATTCGATCTTGCCCTTTGTCCATGCTTGCAAACTGGTTTCAGAGTTCCCGATAGCTTGATATATGTTGTTTAGGAGTTCCCTCTTCATATATTAAGCTGTTTATTTATCTTATATGTTTTCCCAACAGCTAGAGGTGAATTTCCAGAGTTAGGAGTTCTTATGCTTCTATGTATCACCGGATTGTTTATCTTTCATGTCTATTAGTTTGAGTATTATTCATAGAGATTTATGGTTTTCCCTACCTCATGAGTATTTGCTTTCAAACTATATATTTTTAAGACTTCTTCATTTTTCATAAACTTAATGTTCATTTCACCTCATACCTCACCCAAAGAATCCATTGACCTTGCTAAATCGGCCCTGCAGTACACCTTGTCCATCATTTAGACATCCTTGACTCATTTAACCCCATAGCCCTGTTGATTTGATAAAATCTCTTTATATCTCATCCTACTGGATCCGTTTTACCTCAAAACCAAAAAAAACCAAAATATACTTAAAAACTAGCCTAAAATCAAACATACAAAGCGAACAAGCTCACATTCTTCGCATAATAGAGAGAGCCCTCTCTGAGTCCAGGAAGGCTAGGTCCTAAGACTCCAAATATTGGTCTGATGTTACCCTGTCATTTGGTTTACCAATCTACCAAATTATGAGACTCCAACATCTCCCATATGGATCCTTCATCCCCAAGCTATTAGCCATGCAAAATGAGTCACCTCCCAACTAGGCAACTCCTAAAAACTGTCGTCCACCTTTTGCTCTAGAAAAGTAGGTGGGATGAAAATATGCATATGGTAGACAATGTAGCCTACCCCACGCTATCCATCTCAACACTTATGATAACTGTAGACTGTTTTTTGATCTTGGGTTGCAGTAAGGTTGCCCTCAAATGGCAAGATGAGGACTAGATCTCCAAAGATCTCTCCTCCAACGCTGCAAATCATGCTAGCCCAAATGTCCCCATATATGATGAGTTGGAAATCACCATCATATGGCATCACATCCATCATATGGTTCACCTCATATGGAAACAAATGTGTTGCTCTAGTGGCCATACCATCTCCCATGCTCCCCTTAGAACATGTAGTGCAAAAAGTGTGGGAGGATTCTCCCTCAAAGGGCACATTCACCCAATGTTTCTCTCTTCCAAGCATGCTCCTCATAAAGACAGAAATAATAGAACCATAGGGAGAAAAAATGAGAATCATGCTTGCTGCCATATGTAATAAATGAGAAGGACAATGGTCCCTCAAGTGCAACCAACACAGCTTGACTCTCAACTGCAATAGAGACTGAAAAAATGAGTGGCTTCTCAACCACTTGCCTGCTGCCCAAATATCCTCATAAGTAAGGAGGAAGTGAATGATACATGGTGTATAATGAGCATATCCTCCATAATATATATCTTCCCCAAGTCCCCCTAGGGAATGGCCATCAATCATGCTCATGGTTTCAACTAAACCATGAGGTTTAGAAAAAAGAATGCTCCTCCTTGGAGCATCATCCTGCACATGTATGGTTAAGGGATGCATATATAAATTATACAAATAATCATGTAAACAACAATGAATACCCTTACCATATATTCTGCTCATACAAAGGGAGTGACTCATAAATGAGTCTCCTCTCATCCTCAAAGAGAAAAGGGGTGGTTGTGCTAACTCCCCCATCTCCATATGATCTATGCATCTTCTCATATGCTGATATATCTCCTCCTCAAAGCCTTCCCAAAAATACCCCTCCATGATGGTGTGGTATGCTCTCATAGAATGTGTGTGGCTGAAAAGGAAATCCACATGTGCTGCTTGTAGCAACTTCTCCTTGAGCTTGGAAGCTCTAGATAAGAAGATCCTACCATGATAGTAGATGATCCCATCTTTAACTGAATATCCCTCTTCATGCAACTGGTCATCCAATATCATGCAAGTGAAAAGATCCTTGGAATACTCCACCAATAGTTGGGAGCTCCAATATGGATCTATCCTCCATAGTGACAACGCTGATGATCTCTGATGAAGAAAAACTGTCATATGGTCATCCTCTTCTTTGACATCTCCCATGCCAAAGATGCAAATTGGAAGGTTGCTATCCTTCCCCTGCTACTTCTGCCACAGCGCAGAATCTGAAATGGAAGTGGGTAATTATGGTGTTGAGAGAATGCTCTCTCTCTCCTTGAGTCTACCCAATACTCCCAGCACTGTACCAAGCTCTCCCAAGGTCCCCACTCCTCTGAAATCAATAAGTGGTGCCTCAACTTGTGAAGCATCCATCCTCATCTGTTGATCCAGTGGTCTCCCTGGTGAAATGTATCCATGAAATGAGACATCATCATCAAGAGATGATTGCATATATGAATGGACAAATGTGCCCATGCTTTCACTACGCAATCTAGTATCCCTCCACGATGTAACAACCTCCAGAAATGGATAAGGATGTGTACTCCTCATATCATGTTGCTGGCTCTTCTCCCTACCTCCTCCTTATGTCTCCATGGTTCCACACCTCCTCAACAATGGCGCATGAGTTGTGCCTTTATCTCCACACATGAGATCCTAGGGACTTCCTTGCAAAGATGCAAGAATCCCTATACTTGGAGCAAGAGCTCCCCCTTCCTCTGCATGAGGCACTAGATAATATCTAGATGAGACAGCGTTGTTGCCCTCAATCTCTGCAACATGAATGGGCAACCTCCCAATGATTGGATCCCTCTTTGAAAAATAGATCTCCATGCTTCCTTTCTCAAAGGTGTGAGATGAAAGATTTTCTTCCGGCAAGGTATGGAACAAGTTTTCAGCCTCCTCCATGGTTTTCTGAAGTGAAATTTCATTTTCATGCAAGGGTTTTGTTTGAGTTCCCATGTTTAGCTCCACCATGTGTGTCTCATGAATCGTCCTACCAAATATTTTCACTAAGGTCCTAGTGAAACTTGAATAAGATGCAATGTTTACATTTTTCAAAGAAAAGGGTTCAAAGATCCACCAGGCATAGGCCTTACCTCTCAAATGCAGTGTTGCAAATTTGATGGCTTCATCTTCAAGAATTTGGTGCTGCTACAAGAAGTTCTCTAACTCCTCCACCCAAGATTTGGCTGAACATGTAGGTGAACCTTCAAAGGTAGATAGAAGAAATCTATCTTACTGCTCTCCTCCCTTCACCTTGATCTTGCAAAAATCTGAAAATTTGACATGATCTCAGAATTTCTGAGTTTGAGACTCATACTCTTTTAGGAAATCTCTAATAGTTTCCCTCCTAGCAACCCCTTCTCCTCTTTCCATCTCTCTTCTAGCAATCTTGGGTATGTGACTGCGCTGTGTGCTAGAGTGTGTGGCTACTTGCTCACACTTCTCATATGACAATTTAGAGTTTGCTTTAGATTCAAACTCTTTTGGAGATTATTCATACATCTCCTTCCTGATCTTCTTGAAATATTCATGAATGTTTTGTACAGATTTAGGAAGAAGCTTTGTAAGCTTATCTCCTTTTTCTTCTCCAAAAAATGGAGTCTTTTTCCTGCTCATCTCTCTATCTCCTTCTCGATGAGAATAGGAAGTGCAGGGTCCTTCCGCTTCTATTTTCTTATCCTCCTTGGGGAGGTTATTCATGGATCTAAAATATTATGAGATAAAACCCATCCTCTTCAATCTTATGATCTCTTCAGCTGAGACTCACAGGCTGAGCCAAGATTGATGCTCTGATACCACTGTAATATCCCAAAATGGGATCTGCTAGCAAGGTATGATAGGAAAATAAATTTTCTACGAATGGCTGCTACAGGATTTGAAACCAAGACCTGGATCCCTTAGATCAATGTATCTAAGACCAAAATTCAAGAGGAGGCTCAAAATAAATCCCTCTAGGTGGGTTAAACAGATCTCCCACACCTAGTTGTCTTCATAAAGTGCCCGATGAAGGGACTGCAACAATGTATGAACATACAATGGAATAACAACATTATTTTATAACCTATAACACATGAAGATCTGAATAGCCAAAAAATGATGTTATAGTAGTAAAGGAATTACAAATCCTTGAGGAAACAATCACTCAAGTTAGGCAATGCAAGCCTCAACAATACATGTACAAGGAAATGAGGAATACTGCTACATATGTGAAACCCCAGGCTATGACAGCGCAGTCTATTATGGAGAAATACTACTAAATGATGTCAATACATGGATATAGAGATGTATAGCTGAAAATAGATGGGGGAGCAAGCTCTCAACCCCCGAAAACAATAGTACAACAATCCTTAAAAGGATTGGCTGAAATATATATACAAATGGAAAATCTGCAGAAATGTCGAAGTTGCTAGGTAGCAACTGCAAATCAAAACTAGAAATGGAAGAAGATAGCTGAAGATGCTACAGCTAATGGCCGAATCTCATCCAATGGATATTTTAGGCGAAATGCTGATCCAATTCCTGAAGATCTCCCGCTCCAAACTAATGGTACAATCCCCCACTGCAAATACACTCTAAAATAACGTAGTCAAGGAGCTGGACTGCACTGTAGGAGATGGGAAGTGCTTGCCCCGGTGCCAAAGATGTGCAATCAGCTCTGGAATCTCCCTCACTAACCTCCCGGAGGAATAGGAGCTCCCTCCTCTGAACGATAAGCCAAGGAGTGGTGTTGTGGAACCTTCCACTGCAACACCCTGCAACACTACCTTATACTTTAGAAAAAATAACACAGTGACTGAAGGAATTGGCTTTGGCCTTGAGCCTAGACGTGGAGAAATGAATTGCAATCCTTCAAGAGGCCTCTCAAGAAGGAGAGGAAATCCTAAAAAAGAATCCCTCGTGCTAAAAAGCACTGCAACTCAGCTAAACAGCCTAATCAAAATACTCAAACATGTCTCTCTATGGCTGCCTCTTCCTCCTTTTATGCAAGTGAATGTCTCTTTGCCCTGGACCCCACACATTAGGGTTTCTTCCACAAGTGATCTTCCTCCCTCTCAAACTGCGTTGTCTTCCTAAGCAAGCCACACCCTCTTAGGCAACGCTGTTGACTTGGTCAAAATTGACCTTGTCCTCATGCATTTTCCCCTTTTCACACTGGAAGGTGCAAAATAAAGCTGCTCCATTGATCCCTTTTACACTATGAGGGATTTTATTCCTACTCATGGGTCTCCTCACCCATTTTATTCACCTCCTAGATGGCATGAGAAAAATTAAGGTTAAAATTAGCTTCATGTACGATTTTCCAATGTTAACAGTTGCCCCCTAATGTGTGAGGTCTAGGAAGAACTATACAACCGAAATACATTATAGTTTATTTTCTATATCATACGCAGAGAGAGAGAGAGAGAGAGAAAGAGAGGTATGCATGTATTTTGGAATTGAAAACACCTTGCACCATTTTTGAGATAACTATGGCCTAAGGGACCCCCTGCAAGCCGACAAAATATACAACATATTTACAAAATTTCAATGAGGCAGGCATGTCTCATGCTCGTGATGCTCTGGCTACTTAAACAAAATTGACAGATACATGTGTTGTTTGTGCCACTACTATGGTAGTGATGCTGGTGTTTGTTGATGACAACTGATGATGCCCTCAGGGGCATTTTTTCTTTGATGATAGGTGGAATGTGGTACCCATATGCGTAATATTGGTATGGCATATCATTGCACGATGTACGCATATGTACTAGCTAGGACCTTCCCGTGTAAGCATTGTTTTCAGAGATGCTTGTGGAGGCACGGGTCTTTGACAGATCTGAACAAAGTGCAATGGTTTTAAGGTACAATACCATTGTGACATGAAAGCCTTTGTTGTGGTCGAATTTCAGGAGGATCTATGACATCTGTGGACAATGATGTCTCCCATAGTGCCACCAGAGGATACCCCTTTGCATGGGGAGGGGTTATCCAAGGCACCGCTTCCTTTTTGGAAAAGAGGTGTTGAGGTCGACAAAAAGGAAGCCTTCACTGAACCATGAGTCACCAACCTAAGGGGTAAAGGACCGAGATATGATGGGTTTAACATAGGAATTTTGGTGAGGGGTGACTGAAAATGGATGATGGGGATTCAGTGGCCTGAGGTCGAAGTATACTTGAGCAGCTTGGTGGCAGTCATAGTTATTTCTGAAGGGAAAATCCCTGGAGTCGATAGGACTTCTAGGGTGGGTGTGGACCGGCTATGAATGTCATGATGGTGCGTGCATGGGGGTGAAATACTCCGACCAAGGGGAATGAGGGATTGCTGCCATGGGGGAAAATATGAAATATGAGGGCGAAGTGGCGAAGGGCATCATTTGCGGCCTTTGTACACTTACCAAAAGAATAAAATAATGGGGTTTGGTTTGTACAAAACACAGAGATGGGTACCCCAAAACATGAAAAGGGGGTCGCTCACTATAGTTTTGAGGATGGTGTTTTGCTGGGGGTGGGGTTCCCATTGGTTGGTCTCATGTTCAGGGTTGATGAAGTAGATGAAGAAGTGTCGCATATGGGATTATGCTGATGGAGGTATGATGGGCAAAATGCGATGCACGGAGGTGCACTTTCAATCTGCTTGTACAACCTGATCGTCTGAGAAGGGTTTTTTTAGTTTAAATGGTAAACTTGACCTTAAGCATGATGAATGGATAGGCACAAGGTGCTTCCCGAACTGAAGTGGTATGGCCATGGCATCACTTTTGCTGTGATATATGGTCTGCTTTTGGTGAAGAGCACCATGGAGGGGAGGCTCTACTGACCAACTCAGACGTTTATCATGTGTAGTGTGAGGTTATGATAAACGTGGTCGGGTATGAGGACCCTATGGTTTATTTATGATGGAGAAATGATGTCAGGATGTGCAAAGTTTTCTGGGAATATATCATGCTGGGGGTACAATGATACCTACTCCGATATTTTCAGCGGATGGTGCTGTGAACGGTTTGCAGGTTCTTCCTGCAAAAATAACTACCTCAAGTGAAATAATCTTCTTTTCATCCAATATTATTGAAAAAAATTAACTTTAGAAAGGAATATGGGAGGGTGCATACCTGCCGATGCTGAAAAAATATTTTTTCAAGAGTGTGAATATGTGGCATCGCCTCTGTTTGTTATTGAGTGCTGATCACCATGCTGCTTTCAAATTGGTGATCAGATACTCTAAGCTCCAATTTTTTCTTAGGAGTTGTTACTTGGGTCCTAGTTTTGATTTCAGTCGGGGTTTCCCCCAGACTGAGATCAGGGGGGCGTTGCTAGTTACTGCCCCCTATCAGGATCTCCCTTTTGTTTGTCGCCTTCTTTTTGCAGCATTTGGAGGATTGTCATAATTCTCCTGGTTGTATGGTTTTTGATAAGCCTAGGAATGGTTTCACTAGATTGAATGGCACATTACATTGTGCCATTGGTCCATTCTATGCGAGGAATGGGGGATATCGGTTCCATTTGCCCTGATTGGTATATGAGTGTCGAGGTGAATTTCATGATAGCTAGGTTGTGATACGTTCTAAGTAGAATCGTATGAGTATCCTGGGTATTGATTACTACTGCCTAGGTGTCCTTGGGCCAAAGACCTAATCGAGCCATTTGCAGAATTGACTTGCTTGGTGCTACTACTTCCTAGGTGACCTTGGGAAAAATACCTGATCAAGCCGTCTGCAGAATCGATGCGCATGGTACTACTGCTGCCTAGGTGATCCTAGGTCAAAGACTCGATCAAGCCATCTGCAGAATCTACCTACCTAGTAACTCCCTGACCACCATGGGTGTTACTGATGCCTAGGATATCTTGGGTCAAAGACCCGATCAAGCCATCTGTAGAATCTACCTTCATGGTCACTCCCCGAATATAGATTACTGCTGCCTAGGTGACATTGGGTCAAAGACCCGTATCAAACCTTCTGCAGTAGACGATGCACCTGGTAACTCCATGAATACATATTACTGCTGCCTAGGTGACCTTGGGTCAAATACTTGATTAAACCCTCTGCAGTAATCGACATGCGTGATAACTCAAGAGGATGAGGCAACCAGGTTCCCCTGTTTCTGGTTTTTGTATGGTGGCTTGGGGGGAGGAGGGAAAAATGGTTTCCTTTCTGGTGATTGTCATTCCTCCTATAGGCACAGGATGGTACGAGGTTTGTTGTTGATAGACTGGATGGGAACGCCATGTAGAGCTGTGTGCTTCGCAGCCGAAGAGTGGTTTTAATTCGTCCATCTCTGGGCATATGTGGATCAGGTGTCCTGTGACATCACATATAGCGCAGGTTGATGACTCCCTTTGGATGGTGGGGGCCACCACTTTCTTTCCTTTCTTGGCGATTTTCTTGGTCGTGGTCACCGGTTTTGTAATGGAAATTTCCCTTGCGGGGGCAGTTTCGACCGCTGCTTGGGTAGGTTGGGGCTCCTCAAGACTAGGGGGCTTTAACCCAAATGCGATAACGTTGGTAGTTATTGTTTCTGAAGGGCGAATGAAGTACCAAACTAGGAATGACAGTGATATGTTGGGTAACAGTAGTGTTTCCAAAACCTGTTGGGAGGTGAAACCAGGAGGTGGGTAGAGGAAAGGGGTTTGGGAGGCAGTGTAGACTAGGGAGGCTGTTGTGGTCGATGCCTCGGTGTCGTTATTTCTTGATTCCATGTCTTGACTAACCTCGGTGCTTGATGTGGACATCATGCATATCGAGGCCCCTATGGCATCGGGCGATACCTTAGGGATAATGGGAGGATCTCCTAGGAATGACCCTAGGACGAATGGCAGTTTTAATTGGCCAGGGCCATATTATTGATACCGTGAAAGACCATCTGTGGCTGTATCTACATAGGGTAGAACCATATCCGTGTTGGTCAATGGACGCTTTTGACTATGCGTCAGCTAGTCTACTGTGATGATTTGATCCTCATGGGGGAACATCATGATGCGAAAGATGGAGGATGTTATAGCATCCATGGCGTACATGTAACTCTGCCCAAGGAGTATATTGTAATCCAAGTGAGCGTCCAAGACTTCGATGTCTATGTGGAACGTCTTGCCGGCTAAGCAAACTGGTACATTTTGGATGAGGCCGACGGGGGTCGAGGGACAACTGTCGTATGCTCTGAGTGTGATGACGGAAGAATTGAGTTCGGGGGCTCTTAACTTCTGCTATATGTTATTTGACATGATGCATGTGGATGCACCCTCTTCAATGACACATCGGTGAATAGTGATATTCTGTACCGATACTGGTATCTGGAAGGCGACCATGGAAGGAAGCCTAGGGGTGGCTTTGTCTAAGTCAAAAGCCATCATGCACGTGTCGGGCAAGGTCGACAGTGCCTAATGCGGAAAGTAGGGCTTTTCGTTGTTTTGGGCACGACTGCAGTACTTCCCATGCGGACATAGTAGTAGGTGATTGTTAGCCCCCTAATTTTCTCTCTTTTTTCCAGTTTCTCCTTCCTAAATCATAACCATTTACCGTTGTTTTACCTCTTTTATGCACCCTCATCTTGCACCTGTCCAAGCACGGTGACATATTTCGTATAAAATTTATTTTTCATGTTTTTAATTCAACTTAGCATTAATTAATTATTTATTACATGATTTCTTACTTTTAATCACTCTTTGTAAATTGTTGATATCTCCGATGTTTATTTGGTAGTTAGAGTACTTACCGTGACCGCTGATCCTAGTGAAGGAGCGAATCTTACACCATTGCCAGCACAAAAAATCCTTGCAGCAGATCCGAACCTCCTTGATCACTGCCTTGTTTTGAGAAGCTTCAGCCACGACAAAAAGATCGATCCAAAGGCAGCCGAGACCGAATCTGTGAAGGATGAAAGCTGGAGATTTGCTACGACCAGTTTTGCTAACTGTATAATTTTGAAGGCCAAAAAGCTAAATTCTGCGTTTGGTTATGTAATCGGTTGAATGATCTATTTTGGACTTTGGCCAAAGATCTATATAATGTAGAATGTAAATATGACTAAGAAAAATTTTTCATAGGAGAAGAGAATAGAGACATAGCTAGAGAGGCAATAATAGGTTGTTGTATTTTGTTATCACCCGAATTTGGGTTGGACGATGTATTAATGTATGTACTTGCCTCAGTGAATTAATAAAAGGGAATTCCACCACATGTTTCACAAATTTTGTTTATGTATTTGAGTTGATAAATTGATTAAGGTACTAAGCAGCGTTCTTAATTAAAAGGGAAACACGTTGGTTGGCTAGGGCCCAGCCAACCCAGCACATTTACCCCATTTCCTGTTTTCCTGTAATTTGTGTTTACATTGTCAAGTGTGATTTAATTTTAAGCACATGCATTCTTGTCTGAGTGAAAGCGGATCCATTGTGTGAAGTAGATAAATTTCCTTTTCCTGCAATTTCCTTTCCTGTACTTGATTTCAAATTGGTTTTCCTCCACCTGGTCCAAGCAGGAGAAATAACCCTGCACTAGTGCACGTTGGTATGATATCTCCTTTTCTGCAATTATGTTTGATTGGTTTTCCCCGCCAAGTCCAAGCAGGAGAAATGAACCTGCACTAGTGCACGTTGGTGTGATGCAGATAGCCTTCTTAGTCTACTTCCCGCAATCTTCTTTCTTTTATTAAATGCTTATGACAAGATAAATGTATATTTATTGTTTCTTTATTCCTGCACTCTGTTAAGATCAGAAAAATTCACTTTTTATGTGTGCAATTTGATTTAACAATATAATAGCACTTGCAATAATTAAGCACTCATTTTAAGAATTAAATGCTAAGTGTAGAAAGCTCTGATCTGGTGCAAGAACTAGTTTCTTGCCACGAGATCTGAGTGCTTTGAACCTGGAAAAGTTCAAGCCCTTGCATGAAGTAAAAAGCCTGTAGTAAAGACACCATTTATACCTTCTGCATAAATCTATGTTCCTACACTAGTGAAAGAATACTACGATAGTGCAGGACATATTAGTGCAAGAAGGAAATCTCTAAAGGAGCAAGTTTAAGGGCCCATCTGATGAGACCGCTAAGTGTCTCTAATAAAGAAAAACACACACTCAGTAGTTAAAAAATTATTAGCTAGAGTGATTGCCTTTAATCTTTAATTCCCTCTTTCAAATTCATTCTTCCTTGTTCGAGTCTTAGATTATTTTGATGGTTTAAGTTGCCTTTTTCTCTTTCTAATTTGATTATGCAATATTTCCTTTAAAGAAATTAGGGATTTATATTAGGAAGATTCATACCATCTCTCGCATTTCCTGTGCTTCGTCTCTATGTTTACGGATCCCCCAGGTTGACAAATTAAGTGTTGAGGAGTTTTCTTAAGTGTAATTCCTGCACCCAACATTTTGGCGCTGTTGCCGGAGAGGCGATTTGATTTGGTAAGAATTTTCTGATTATACAATAGAGGTAGTTTTTCCTTTATTTTTGTAGTATTGTTTGGAAAAGCTTCTTTGAAGGAATTTTACTGTTGTTAATTGATTTTTGACGGCATTTTTTTACTAGAATTTTTTTGTTATTTTTATTTCTCTTTTTTTTAAACGAATGCCTAGAAAAGGTAAGGGTTAGAAGCCCACTAAGGGCCAAAAGAATTTTGAAAACAATTCTCATATTGGGTCTCCTTTTGTAAGCAGGAAGCCCATTCCAATTCAAATCCATCATGTAGGAACAATCCACCTGGATTCTAGTGGAAACAGCTCAGGTGTGGATCAACCTGTTGAGAGTGGTACAAGTAAAAGGGAAACAATGGTGGACCATGAAGATCATTTGGAAGGGACTAGTGAAAACTAGGTAAGTGGAGAACAATCCACTTTTGTGTTTCCAATTGTGGATCCTGATACTGTGGCGCAAATGAAGAATATTCCACCATCAGCTCTCCCTCATTTCCATGGTAAAGTTCATGAAGATCCCGACTCTTTTCTATTCGAGTTTGATATTTTGTGTAGAATTTATGATTATTCAACTAATGCTCAAAAGTTAAGATTATTTTTTGTTACTCTCAAGGACTCAGCTCTACGATGGTTTATGGGGTTAGGAGGAAACACTATAACCTCTTGGGATCAGACGAAGAGAGTGTTTTTGTCTAAATATCAATAATATTGCAAAACTCGAGACATGCAGGATGAGATTTTTAAAATCATACAGGATGATGATGAAACTCTTGAAGATTACCTAGAAAGATTTATGTATATTTTACAAAGGTCGAAACTTAAGTTTGACCCCAGTACTATTAGAACCTTGTTCTTAAGAGGACTTACTGATAATACTAGAAATAATTTAAATCTGTTAGGACAAGGTGATATTTCTCAGCAAACTTTTGAACAAATTTGTGAATTATGTAGGAAATTTTCAAGAAATCGGTATAGATCCGGTAGAGGAACTCGAAAGAGAAATGGAAAAACTGAATCTGCTGATGCTATGATTATTGGACTAGAAAATAAAATGGAAAACATGAAAATTGATATAATGAATACTATTACCAAACAGTTAGACTCTTTAAAATTTCAACAAAAACTCATGAAGGAACAAGAGTCATTATGTATTTTCTGTCCTAAATGTAGAGACAAGCATCCTCCTAAAGAGTGCCCTCTTAATTTTAAAGAAACTAATAAGTGTGCTATTTGTGTAGAATACCATGTCACAGAAAAATGTCCCTCTATACCAAGACTTAAAGTTGTATTTACAGGGGGACAGCCTGAAGCTGAATACTTGTATGTTATGGGAGCAAGAAGGAATTGGCCTTAGGTAGGTACAGGTATGGCTCTTGAATTTTCTCCACAATATTTTTGTGATAATTCAGATGCATATTCTTATCCTAACACTAATCGGCATTGGCAGTATGTAATGTTCCTACTTAGCGTTAGCTAAGAGGAAACATTCAATTTTGATTTATTTTATGTTTTACGAATAAATGAATAAAGGAGGACATGTAAAACTCCTAATAAGTCTGAATAAATCAATGCCCATGTGAAAAAAGACAAATTAGGGCTATGTAAATAATCACTTGCAGGTGTGAAAGAGGTTTGAGCCAAAGAATGGGTCCACCTTGACCAAATCAACTGCGTTGTCTAGGTTCATTGCATCTCCAAGAGGGACTGCGCAGTTCTAGAAGGGAGCCTCTAATGTGAAGAGGGCTAACTCATCAAAGTGGTTTACGGTTTGCAAGATTTTCCTCATGTTATAAAAGAAGGGGTAGAGCAACATGAAGAGGTTGTTCATAGATCAGATTTCTGAAGTATTTGTCTGCTTAGAAAAATACCATTCTCTACTGTTTAGTGGAGGATTGTGATTGGAATTCCTGTTTAGGGGATTCATCTCTTCCCTTGAGGATCATTGGAGGAGTTCTTTGCTAAAGTGAGCCACTATCTGGTTTGAGGCCGAGCTCTATTTTCATGAGCAGCGCTGGCCCATTGAGGGTTTTGCAGCTGCTACCTTTTGTAGCAAGTGGTTTTCTAGATCTGCTTAGATCTAGCTTATTTTGAGAGGCTTTCTCTGTTGGAGTGTGTTATTCAGCCTCCAAAGAGATAGTCTATCCATATTTTTTATCAAATCCATAATTTCATTCAATTTTATTTAGTCTCCTTCACCCTCTGTGCAGTTTCTGCTCAATACTGCGTTATTTTGTGAGAGGGCTTTCTTGTTTCCGTTTGCTATCAGTTTAGAGGAAGATCTCTTGGTGTTAGGCTTTCCTTCCCTTGGTGATCTGTGGATTGGGTTGCTGATCCATGTCTCTATAGATCTGATCTATTTCAGCAATAAAATTTATCTTCAGAAATTTATGGGTCTTCTGCAACACTACAAATTGTAATTCAGATCTACAGCTTATTATGCAATATTTTGATGTAATTCCAATTGTATCTTGTTCTTAAAGTCTTATAGTTTCCAGATCTGTATTAGATCTAATGTTTTATCCATTCTTATTTCAGAGATCTGAAATTTAATTTACAACAGCTGAACCATCTGAAAAATAACGCTGTCTATGTATTTCTGCAGTTTATTCCTAGTTGAAGCTCTAATTTCTGAAGGGATTTTTCCCTAGTTCTCCTTGTAATCTGTTGTAGAGGCAATATGCTCAAATATAAATCTGATTTACTGTTATATATCTGAATTATCATATCTTTTTTTGTACTCCTCTGAGTTTCAGTCAAAACTGCGCAATTCTAGTTGCTGGGGTTTTCATGTTGCAGCAGCCTCTCTCTTTGGTTGATTTCTAGCTAGTCTTGATTTTGGAAAAAAATTTTAATGTGCTTAAACTTATTTTTTTCTAATGAAATTTCATATGTAAGTCACATACAGCATAAATGAGGGGATCCCAGCCCTGATCTGCATTATTCTTGTTCATATTTTCTTATACAACGTTTTCATTGAAGACTTTGTTGAGATTCCTTAAAGGGATTATTCCAAGTTCTATAGGCAGAGTCTACAATTGGCCAGGTAGCCTCTGGTTATCACCCTCTTTTTAGAGCTGAAATAACCATAAAATTCCTCTATAGTCCATCTCTGAAATAGAATCTTGAGAATCCCCAAAAAGGAATATTATAGTGGTATCGGAGCTCCACTCTTAGCACAGCCTGTGCTAGCATTGGAGCCTCAGGCATGCTGCATTACAAAGATGAATATCCTCTTTCTGAGAGGGAGAGGAGATACTAGAATAGAATTCATAGAAAGAATTAATATCCTATTGTTGACCTTGACAAGTGTCAATACAAGGGGAAAGCCCCTGAATTGGTGAATGACAAAGATAAGGAGGCAGAAGAGTTTGCAAAAAATCTCCTGAAATCTATGCAAGATCTATCCAAGGAGATAAAGGAGATGAGGATAGATTGAATGAGGGAGTCCCTTGGGAGATTCCATCAAGGAGAAAGTTCTGAAATGTCTCAGTTTGGGACTGGTCAACCTGTGAGCTTGCCACAAGTCCCACAGATCTCACAACACTCTATAATGCCTAACTTCTTGGCTGTAGAGAATGAAGGGATGCAAGAATCAACCTCTTTGGAAGGCTACTTTGCAAAATATGATACACAAAGTCAAAGGTTCAAGGATAAATTGAGCTTTCAAGACTTCTGCCATCTCAAGGACTGAAGGAGGCCAATGCAGCAGTATAGAGATGGAGGTTTCCTTCATGGGAGGCACCACACCATGGGCAGGTTCTTCTTTCCTATGTTCAATGGATCACCCTCTTGTTCTGCTAAAGCATGGGTGGAGAAGTTGGACATTTATTTCCAGCTAAATAAAGTGCCTGAAGCAGAAGCCATCAAGATTGATGCACTGCATTTTGAGGGAGAAGCCCACAACTAGTGGTTTCATGGTCTTTCTACATTAGAGCATAGCAATGTGTCCACTTATGCTAAGTTCACTAGGAGACTAGTGGAGAGATTTGATCAGAAATATTCGGAGGCCCCTTTCATAAGCTTGGAAAAGCTTAAACAGACTGGAGATGTTGAGGCCTATCTCTCTGAATTCCTGAGGTTGTCTGTAATGGTTCATGATCTTTCAGTGGAAAGGAGAGTCTATATGTTCATTGATGGCCTAGAAGAACCTTTGCATGGGTTGGTTAAGTCTACCAATCCCATCACACTGCATGATGCCATTGAAAGAACTAGAGATCTCCAAGATGACTTGCCAAAGGCAAAGGAAACCTTCCAAAGAAAAACCATTCACTCTTCTAAGGGGAAGGAAGGGAAAGCTGCTCCACCTAAGGAGAGCTCACTGAAGAAGCTTCTTGACAATGATCTCCAAAGAGAGTTGAGGAAGAAGAAATTATGTTTCACTTGTCAAGAGCCATGGGTACCGGGACATAGATGTGCTGCTGGAAGAGCACACTATATTGAAGTCTTCTCTTATTGTGAGGAGGAGGAGGGAAATTATGGACCTAGGAGAGGTCACTACACTGGTGATGATGAGGAGGAGGATCCATCATCATCTAGAGAAGAAGAAGGATCATTTGCTCCAACCAGTGGGACTCTTGCTTCTTTGAGAGGAGTGCCCAAGTGTTTGACTCTTAGAGTGCAAGGTTCAGTTATGAACCAAAGAGTATCTATTCTGATTGACAGTGGGGCAACCCACAACTTTATTGATGCTCACTTTGTGCAAAGGAGAGGGATCCCTACTGATACTTTTGATGGGTTATCTATTTTGGTTACGAGAGATAGAACTATGCAGTTCATGCAGTATTTTCCATCACTTTCTGTGACTATGGGAACCTACACTTTGGAGGACCACTTCTTTGTAGTGGACATACCAGACACCAACATCATCTTGGGTGTCCAATGGTTGATTACTTTGGTAAAGGTCACCACTGATTGGAGGGCCTTGCAGATGGAATGGGTGGATCTGAAGAGTGGGAAACAACAAGTCATTCAAGGCATGCACACCTATCCTTCACTTGATGTTTCTACCCACACAACAAAGATGGAATTGCGTAGTGGGGGCAAGTACCTCACAGTTCCTTCTCTCATGTTTATGAGAATGCTGCAAGGGACATTCCTACATCATGGAAAGCCACTTGGGGTGCCATTAGATTTTGTGGGGCAAGCCTCACCAAGTGCCGAAACAATGGAGGAAAGAGTCACAGCGCTGTGGGAGGAAGCAAGGGGGAGGATCAGCCTTCCCACAAACAATTTTGGCATGCATAGTGCCAAAGAAACAAGCAGCAACAAGGAAGGCACCACCATAGATGCATCAACAACACTATCTTTGTTGAGAAGTGTAAATCCATATTGGAGGTCTCAACTCCTTGTGGAGTACTCCAAAGATCTGCACACCGGGATGATATTAGATGGCATAAAGCAAGGAGGAGGATATTTGGTCCATGAAGGGGTCATCTATCATCTTGGTAAAGTATTCTTGTCTCAAGCCTCCAAGATTAAGCAAGAGATACTTCAAAGAGCACACAAGGGGTTCCTTTCCAGTTACATGCAGTCAAAAAAAATATACTCCCTAATCTTGAAGAGTTTTGATTGGGAGGGTATGGAGGAAGAACTACATCAGCATTATGATTGGGAGGAACCACATCAGCACTTACAAGAGTGAAATAGTTATGTGGGAATGGGGCAGCCAAGGGATCTTATGCAGGAGACATTTCAGCCATCTCTTTCTTCTCTCAAAAGAGGAGAAAAGCCCATGCCTAACTCTATGAGTGTGGGAGACTTGTATGGTAAGAAATCTGATCTTGTGGAGCAAGTTTATTTTTCTGATTTGGCACATTCTCTTACCATATGTATGCAGGCCAAGGCTCCTACAAGGAGTACTATTACATGCAGATCTCATGTCAATGATGAGGCAAATAAAAATTCCAAAGTTGGGCACTCCCTTAAGGTGTAAAGGGAGATTACTTATCATGATGGGTGCTTCCCAAAAACACCTAATGAGGGCTTCACTTTCAACCAAGTCAAAGTGACCCATGCAGCAAAGATTTGGTGGGAGTACCACCTATCACACTCATATCTACTCAAAACAAGGAGTGCACTGCGCTGGTACTTTATGTGGGATTGTGACCCACCTCCTCAAATGAAAATTTTAGTTTGCCTATATGTGATTTTGCTTCCATACATAGATGACATATTGGTATTGTTTATGGGTATGTATGGGAAGAAAGTAAGTAGTGTACATGTACCACATGTGATGGAACTTTATCCTTTACTTCATAATACATGTTTCAGATGTGACATTTCTTCACCCATGTTCATTTATGTTTAGTTTTACACTCCTGAAGGGGCAGACTATGCACCTATCATGTTGGCATTAGAGGAGCAGTTTCTGATGTATTGGCTTGGTGAGCACTTAATCCATGATGAAAGCTTGATTCTTGATGTTGCCATCAATGGAGAAGGTGAAGAACTACAACTCTTACCCTATCAGTTGCTTGAGGACAAGCAACATTTTGGAGGGGAGGACTGTAATGTTCCTACTTAGCCTTAGCTAAGAGGAAACATTCAATTTTGATTTCTTTTATGTTTTATGAATAAATGAATAAAGGAGGACATGAAAAACTCCTAAAAATTTTGAATAAATCAATGCCCATGTGAACAAAGACAGATCAGGGCTATGTAAATAATCACTTCCAGGTGTGAAAGAGGTTTGAGCCAAAGAATGGGTCCACCTTGACCAAATCAACTGTGTTGTCTAGGTTCATTGCATCTCCAAGAGGGACTGCGCAGTTTTAGAAGGGAGCCTCTAATGTGAAGAGGTATAACTCATCAAAGTGGTTTAGGGTTTGCAAGAGTTTCCTCATGTTATAAAAGAAGGGGGAGAGAAAAATGAAGAGGTTGTTGATGGATCATATTTCTGAAGTATTTGTCTTCTTAGACAAATACCATTCTCTACTGTTTAGTGGAGGATTGTGATTGGAATTCCTGTTTAGGGGATTCATCTCTTCCCTTGAGGATAATTGGAGGAGTTCTTTGCTGAAGTGAGCCACTATCTGGTTTGACGCCAAGCTCTATTTTCATGAGAAGCGCTAGCCCATTGAGGGTTTTGCAACTGCTATCTTTTGTAGCAAGTGGTTTTCTAGATCTGCTTAGATCTAGCTTGTTTTGAGAGGCTTTCTCTGTTGGAATGTGTTCTTCAGCCTCCAAAGAGATAGTCTATCCATATTTTTTATCATATCTTTAATTTCATTCAATTTTATTCAGTCTCCTTCACCCTCTGCGCAGTTTCTTCTCAATACTCCATTATTTTGTGAGAGGGCTTTCTTGTTTCAGTTTGCTATCAATTTGGAGGAAGATCTCTTGGTGTTAGGCTTGCCTTCCCTTGGTGATACATGGTTTGGGTTGCTGATCCATGTCTCTATAGATCTAATCTATTTCAAAAATAAAATTTATCTTCAGAAATTTATGGGTTTTCTGCAGCACTACAAATTGTAATTCAGATCTACAACTTATTATGCAATATTTTGATGTAATTCCAATTGGATCTTGTTCTTAAAATCTTATAGTTTCCAGATCTGTATTAGATCTGATGTTTTATCCATTATTATTTCAGAGATCCGAAATGTGATGTACAACAACTGAACCATCTAAAAAATAACGCTATCTATGTATTTCTGCAGTTTATTCCTAGTTGAAGATCTAATTTCTGAAGGGATTTTGCCCTAGTTCTCCTTGTAATATATTGTAGAGGAAATAAGCTCAAATATAGATCTGATTTACTGTTATATCTCTGAAGTATCAGATCTTTGGCTGTCCTCCTCTGAGTTTCAACCAAAACTGCGCAATTCTAGTTGCTGGGGTTTTCATGTTGCAGCAACCTATCTCTTTGGCTGATTTCTAGCTAGTCTTGATTTTGGGAGATCTGTTTAATGTGCTTAAAATTATTTGTTTCTGATAAAATTTTATATGTAAGTCACATACAATATAAATTAGGGGATCCCAGCCCTTATCTATGTTATTCTTGCTCAAATTTTCTTATACAGTGTTTTCATTGAAGACCTTGTTGAGATTCCTGAAAGGGATTATTCCAAGTTCTATAGGTAGAGTCTACAGTTGGCTAGGTAGCCTATGGTTCTCACCCTATTTTTAGAGGTGACATAACTAGTAAATTCCTTTGCAGTAAATCTCTGAAATAGAATCTTGAGAATCCCCAAAAAGGAATATTATACAGTATGGGAATCAATATCAGCATGGGAAACCTTCTCAACCATGGCAAAAAGGTTGGAGAGGGCCAACTCATTCTCCATGTTCCTACCAGCCACCTATGAAATTATATCCATCTACGCATACACCTTATTCAATACCTCAACTTCCGAGTTAGTCTACTCCACCGTTTCCTTTACCTCCACCCTTTCGACCTCCTCATTTGCCTGCTCAACCTATGCCCAATCCTAACAATAATAAAGTAGTGAAAATGATATATTTAACAAACCCACATTTACCATTCAAGTACCAGTATATTCTAGTTGGGGTTCATGATATTCAATTAATATTGGGAAGGACTGTAACATCTAAAAATCAGAACCAACCTATAGTGATTGTTGAAGAGAAAGGAGAAGAGGAAACTCTTAACCATTCTCTGAAATCTATCACTAAGTAGCCCTTACCCTCTGAATCCTTTCCATCTTCTTCCAACCAGCCTCCCTTCCTCGAGAGGCTAGTAATGGAAAGAAGTGAGCCTATTTCTGAGACTAGTTTGTCATTTGAGCTTCTGAATATTTTCATTAAGATACCTTTGCTTAAACCCATTAAATAGATCCCCATTTGTACCAAGATTATTAAGGAACTCTGTCTCAAGAAACACGGGAGGAAGAGAGTGGAACCCCAAACCATTCAATTTGTTTGTAGGGCAGCAGAGTTGATGATGAGATGTGTATCTATGGAAAAATATACTGATCTCGGAAACCCTGTTGTCTCAATTCAGATTTGTAATATCCTAGTCTCTAATGTTATTATAGACCTAGGGGCAGCCATTAATGTCATGACTAAGCAAACCATGGATCAACTTCGGTTATCTCATCTTCGCCCTACTCCCACTGTGCTTGAATTAGCAGATAGATCTAAAATTAAGCCAGAAGGAGTATTGGATGATGTGGTCATCTCATTAGATTCTTGGGAATATCCTATTGATTTCGTTGTGCTTCAGCCAAAGAACCGAGTAGGAGGACATCCCTTGATCTTGGGACGACCATGGCTTGCTACGGCCGATGCATATATTCGATGTCGTTCTGTTGATATGTATATTTCACATGGATATTCTAGGAAGAAAGTTACCTTATACCCCCCTTCCAGATCCATTCAGGACCTTCGAGATGCTTTATGGTTGGATCAAAGCAGTGATGAGGAGACTCAGCCCATTTCCATTATCCATCATGATACTAGGTCTTCACAAGAAAATGAGATTCAAGATTTCCCAAATAATCTAGACGCTATGGCTAATTTTGAGCCATTGAGCCAGATTTTCAGCCTAGATTTTCAAGATAATCATGATTCTCATTCTTCTATACTGCTGCATTTGACCACTCCCTTGAGTAATCCTGAGCTTGATACTACTCTTTTTGATATTACCCTTGGTAAATCCTTGCATATTAGTTCATATTTGGACTCATCTCAGTAGGAGCGGCTTGTGAATTTATTGCGAAACCATCTTAGTTCCTTTGCTTGGGGCTATGAAGATATGAAGGGTATTCCTCTTGAAACTTGTTACATCATATCTATATTCAGGAAGGAACCTGACCTATCCAACAACCCCAAAGGCGAATGAAACCAGCTCTAAGAGATATTGTGAAGGAAGAAGTATAGAAACTCTTGGATGTCGGTTTTATTTGTCCTATTTCCGATAGTCAGTGGGTCTCTCCATTAGTGCTAGAACCTAAGAAAGATGGAATATGGTGTATTTGTATAGATTATCAAGAATTAAATAAAGCCACTCTCAAATATTACTTCCCTCTCCCTTTCATTGACCAGGTGCTTGATACCCTTGCAGGAAAGAAATATTTTTCCTTTTTGGATGGCTTCAGTGGCTATAACCAGATACAGTTTGCACCCAAAGATCAGGATAAAACTAATTTTACATGTCCATGGGGTACATTTTCTTATCAAGTGCTTCCCTTTGGTTTATGTAATTCCCTGGCTACCTTTCAAAGGGCAGTCCTAGCCATTTTTGTTGATCTAGAATTTGTAGAAATTTATATGGATGATTTTTCTGTGTTGGTGATTCTTTTCAAGAAGCTCTCAAAAATCTGGAGAAAGTACTTCTCCATTGTTAGGAAGCCCATCTCGCCTTGAGTGACAAGAAATGTATATTAATGTGCAAAGCGGGAGTGGTACTTGGCCATTTGATTTCTGGTAAAGGTATCCAGGTTGATCCAGCAAAGATTGAAATCATTATGCATCTTCCTGCACCCAAAACTCAAAGGGAAGTAAGAGGTTTTTTAGGACATGCTAGTTACTATAGAAGATTCATTGAAAATTTTTCTAAGATAGCTGCCCCTCTTTTCCGACTTCTAGCTAAGGATAGTGAATTTTCTTGGTCCATAGCTTGCCAATAGACTTTTGAAACATTGAATGAAAAGTTGGTACAGGCACCATTTTTGAGAGGCCCTAACTGGTCCCTGCCTTTTCACATTTCCTCTGATGCTTCAGATTTGGCTATTGGCATAGCTTTAGGACAAGATGAAAATAAGAAATCCTATGCTATTTATTATATTAGTAATAATTTGTCTTCCACTGAATTAAATTATACAATTACAGAGAAAGAGTTTTTAGCTATAATTTTTGCAATTAATAAGTTTATGCACTATATTACATGATATGAAGTATTTGTACATACTAAGCATTCCACGATTAAATATTTGATGAAAAATCCATTGACTAGCAGTAGAGTGACTAGGTGGTATCTATTGTTGCAGGAATTTAATGTTACTATTGTTGATAGACCAGGAAAATCTAATGTTGTAGCAGATTTTCTTTCTAGATTAGATAATCCTAGTGAAGAAACTCATGTTAATGATGATTTTCCAGATGAAAATATTTTTGTTATGTCAACAGACTCTCCATAGTTTGCTGACATTGCTAATTACTTGGTTACTGGGAAAAAACCACCCCACTTGTCTGCTCGTGAAAAGCGGAATATTATTCAGAAAAGTGTTGCATACTCATGGATTCAAGGAGATCTCTTTTACACCAGTCCAAACCTGATTATTCATAGATGTGTAAGAGAGGAGGAAGTGTTTGACATATTGAAATCTTCTCATGATGAACCTTGTGGAGGCCACTTCATTGATAATCGAACTGCATATAAAGTATTGCGTTTTGGTTACTTTTGGCCTTCCTTGTTTAAGGATGCCAAACAGTATGTCAGGCAATGTGATAGCTGTCAATGAGTGGGCTAGCCTAATCAAACCAACGAAATGCCTTTATGCCCCCAAGTTATGATTGAGGCATTTGAAAAATGGGCTATTGATTTTATAGGGCCAATAAATCCAACATCATTAAGTAAAAAGCATATTTTGGTTTGCACAAATTTTGTTACAAAATGGGTAGAAACTAAAGCTGTTTCCTTTGCTACAGAAAAAGTTGTTGTTGATTTTATTTTTATTGAAATCTTTACTAGATTTTTTGTGCCTAGAGAAATTGTTTTTGACAATGGTCCGTAGTTTATTTCTATTCTAGTACAGGGTGTGATAGATAAATACAAGATCCAGCACAGGAAATCCATGCCATATCACCCACAAGCAAATTGCCAAGTGGAATCCATAAACGAAGTGATCGAGTCCATTCTTACAAATAAATTAAATACGCATCGGAAAGACTGGGCTAAAATATTACTAGAAGCTTTTTTGGCATACAGAACCACTTGGAGAAATAGCACGGGACATACACCATATGAGCTGGTATATGGCAAACAGGTTCTGTTGCCAATTGAATTCCAGATCAAAACTTTCAGAACTGCAGTTCAGTTAGGACTAGTTCTCTCTGAGGCACAACAATAGCATCTTCTCCAATTAAATGAGTTAGATGAATTTCGTAGGGATGTTGTTCAACAGAACATACTGATTCAGAAGCAACGCAAAAGGTGGCCTAACAAGTCTATTCAGAAAAAGCAATTCCAACCAGGTGATTGGGTGCTCCTTTATGATTCTAGATTTAAAATTTTTAAAGGGAAGTTCCATACACGTTGGATGGGACCTTATGAAGTGATCCGAGTATTTGGGAATGGATTAGTAGAAGTTAAAACTATTGATGGAAAAAATTCAGTATTCTTGGTAAATGGACACAGATTAAAGAAGTATTTTCAGTCACTTGCCAGGAAAGATTTTACACAGAAAGTCCAACGGAAATTCGGGATGGTAATGGTGAATGGTAATACCAACCTTTTGAAAACATGAATTCTTATTCTTCTTAAAAAAAAAAAACAATAATAATAATAATTAAAATACAATTTTTTAATAAAAAGTAAAGAAAAAATATTTTCCTGTAATTATGAAAATCAGTTTGTTGACATGATTGCAGAAGGGTCAACTTGAAAACCAGCTTGCCAGAAGGAAGATCAAAAATTTCTAATAAAAAGAGAATGTTTCTTGATCTTCATATATGCTAGCGACCACCAAGTAAAAGCAGGTTCAGCAGAACCAACCTTTATACAACTGGGGTAATTAGCATGGATATTTTTTATTCAAGTAACGCTTTATTCTCGCTGCAGTTATTTTTCTTGCACCAGTGGAGGCAGACCTTCCAGAAAATTTTCTACCTTTCTTCATATTCGACTTTCGTAATATTCCCTCAGTTTTCTTCTTCAATCCCAGAATGATTAACCTTCCCATATTCTTTTGAATTTTCCCTATCCGTTTCATAAAAACCCCACTTTACCCTTGAATTTTTTTTCCCTATCCCACTTTTGTTTATCCCCTCTTATGGTACTATTCCTGGAATCCTTGTAACAAAATTCCTTCCCATTTTGAAATTTCCCTTTTCCCACTTCATTGTTCCCTCATGAATTCATTGCAGGATCTCGTGCAAAAAGAGAAAAAGGATATGCTCTGAAGCATCAAGAAAGGGCGAAGCAAATTTCCAGTATAAGTTGAGGAAGCCATGTTGAAAGTCCAACCTATATTTTACTTAAATTACCTGTTATTTTTTCAAATATTATGCTTGCACTAGTGCAAGCATGTCGTCCTATATAATAATGCAAGCAGAATGGTACCAGCAGAATAGCATAGTTTAAGCGGTGCAAGCAGACTGGTGCAAGCATACACCTTGTCAGAAACATAGTACAATTTTTTATTTTCATAGCATGCGTCATAGGAAAGTGGTCATCATGAAAGTTTATAAGAATTCCTTTCACTTAGTCGATGAGTACTTGTGCTATCATATTAGCTAGGAGAAAATTGTTTAAAGTACAAGGTGTTTTTAAGTTAAGAATCACGATCATTTTTTAATGAATGCTAAATTTCTTTTTTGAATTATGAAGGAGTGTGGAAGTGTTTAACCGTTTCTTGGATATAACTTCCCCTTTCCGCCATAATCCTAGATGTCCTTCACTCATAATGATTACCTCACCTAGCCCTTAAAACGCCGCCGCAAGCACCAGTCCGACACGATCTCAAAGATGTTGCGCATCCATGGCTATTTCAGTGGAATGAATGGGTGATAAGATGGAAGGGATGGTGGACGGTTGGATCCCTATCTATAAGAACAAATTTTCCCGGTGTTGCATGTAAATTCTTGACTGTTCATAACTGTTAAACAATGATGTTGCCTGTTTGAAGCGAAACTTCATCTCTCAGTAGGGTAGAATAGACTGTTGAGTATCGCAATAGTCTTGCACTATTGTGAGACTCAAGCTTTCTTCAATTATTGCAAAATTTTGATGCGAACAACATTGAAGTGGCCCTACAGTTTTCCAGAAGTTTCAAAAATGGCCGAGTAAAAATTGGGCCTCTAAAATTTTAGGTTACAGAGGAGTTTATAGCAACAACGATAGGCTTGGATAATACTGGTCAGCAATGGTTTAAAAATCAGAAACTAGAAAGGAAGCGATGGCAGTGTTTCGTCGTTGACAAGAATATGAAGGTTGATTGGAAGAAAGGAATTTCGCATAGTGTCCTGTTGGGACAATGGCAGGACCTCCTACAGAAATTTGTAACCTGTGTGGGAAGGTACTCCCTCACTTTTGTGTACCATTTTAGGATGTTGCAGCATTTCGAAGACGGCTAACACGTCTGGTGGAGGATTGATTTCCCTTATTTTTTTCTTAAGAGCTTGGAAAAAATGGCCAAGGGTGTGCAGGATGGACGAGCAGACCAGGCCAACAAGAAGTTATATCACCATGGCCTGATAAAAATTTTGGTCCAGAAAAAATTAGAAGTTAAAGGCATGACCTGGGAGGTGTTGTTAAAACAGCTCCATAAAAAGACAGCTACTGGAAAGGAGACAGAGGACCCCGCCAGCACAAGCAAGGGTCCGAGTAAGAATGTAAAGGGGAGTCCTTCTTGCACCAGTGAAAAAAGGAAATGACCTGAAAAATAAACAGATTAAAGGACCCCATATCCAAATAAGAAGACATCTAATGCACCTATTGAATAGAATCCTTCTACAACACCAGTACAGGCACAGACCCCTGAAGAAAACAACCTATTAGTCCTTGCGGACGTAGTAAAATTTGTATAGGTCGAAGATGACACTCTGTTGGCTGATTTAATTAAAAGGGCTCGGAAAAAGAATGAATAATCTAGTGCAGGAAAGGAACCACAGTCCCCATAGGACGTTGAATCCCCTTCTGCACCAATGCAAGAAGAAGAAGATATTGCCCCTGTCAAGTCAGAAGAAGAAGAATTTCTTGACGTAACCATGAGGGATACTGAGGTCCCTAAAGAAGACACAACCCCTGTTGAGACAGAAGAAGAAGAAGATTTGGTAGCTCCTGCTGCTCGGATAGTTGAACTAGAGCTTCAAGTGCAGAACTTAGAACAACTCATAGCTAAGGCACAGGAGGATAAAGAAAAAAGTAAAGAAGAATTAACTGCGGAGATTAAAAAAAAGAAAGGAGAAGTTATAGTTTGTAAGTACCGAGCTGCACAATGTTTCAAGCGACTTAAAAAGGTGAAAAAGAAACTAAAGAACATCAGAAAGAAGAAGTCTGAAACATTGCAGGCTGATGTCAGTATGTGAGAGCAGGATTGAGATGGAATGCTCAAAGTTTTGAAGGCTTTTTGAAAATGTAAAGAGTTGTGTGACGACCCACAACAGCTTAGGGATGGGAGGATGTTAGCCCCCTAATTTTCTCTCTTTTTTCCGTTTTCCCATTTCTAAATCATAACCATTTACCATTGTTTTACCTCTTTTATGCACC
Source organism: Pinus albicaulis (assembly GCA_034641835.2). Lineage (NCBI taxonomy): Eukaryota > Viridiplantae > Streptophyta > Pinopsida > Pinales > Pinaceae > Pinus > Pinus albicaulis. The sequence goes on along the minus strand of CM076581.1, from coordinate 1,240,787,734 downwards.
TTCATCTTGCATCAATCCAAGAACGGTGACATATTTCGTATAAACTTTATTTTTCATATTTTTAATTCAAATTAGAATTAATTATTTATTTATTACATGATTTATTAATTTTAATCACTCTTTGTAACTTATCGATATCTCCAATGTTTATTTGGTAGTTAGAGTACTTACCGTGACCGCTGATCCTAGTGTAGGATCAGATCTTGCACCATTGCCAGCACAGCAAATCCTTGCAGCAAATCCGAACCTCCTTGATCACCGCCTCATTTTAAGCAGCTTCAGCCATGATAGAAAGATCGATCCAAAGGCAGCCGAGATCGAATCTATGAAGGACGAAAGCTGGAGATTGGCTACGGCCAATTTTTCTAACTGTCTATTTTGAAGGACGAAAAGCTAAATTCTGTGTTTGGTTATGTAATCGGTTGAATGATCTATTTTGGCCTTTGGGAAAAGATCTATATAATGTAGAATGTAAATAGGACTAAGAAAAAGTTTTGATAGGAGAATAGAACATAGGCACAGCCAGAGAGGCGGTAGCAGGTTGTTGTATTTTGTTATCGTGTGAATCTAGGCTAGACGATGTATTAACGTATGTACTTGCCTCGGTAAATTAATAAAAGGGAGCTCCGCCTCATATTTCACAAATTGTGTTTCTGTATTTGAGCTGATGAATTGATTAAGTTACTGAGTAGCGTTCTTATTTAAAAGGGAAATGAACTAGTTGGATAGGGCCCAGCCAACCCAAAACGTTTACCCCATTTCCCATTTTCTTGTAATTTGTGTTTACATTGTCAAGTGTGATTTAATTTTAAGCACATACATTCTTGTCTGAGTGAAAGCGGATCCGTTGTGTGAAGTAGATAAATTTCCTTTTCCTGCAATTTCCTTTCCTGTACTTGATTTCAGATTGGTTTTCCTCTGCCTCGTCCAAGCAGGAGAAATAACCCTGCACCAGTGCACGTTGGTATGATATCTCCTTTTCTACAATTCTATTTGATTGGTTTTCCCCAACTGGTCCAAGCAGGAGAAATGAACCTGCACCAGTGCACATTGGTGTGATGCAACAAGCCTTCTTAGTCTACTTCTCGCAATCTTCTTTCTTTCATTAAATGCTTATGATAGGATAAATGTATATTGATTGTTTCTTTATTCCTACACTCTATTAAGATCAGAAACATTCAATTTTTATGTGTGCAATTTTATTTAATGGTATAATAATAGTTGCAATAATTAAGCACTCATTTTAAGAATTAAATGCTAAGTGCAGGAAGCTCTGATCCAGTGAAAGAACTAGTTTCTTGCCACGGGATTTGAGTTCTTTGAACTTGGAAAAGTTCAAGCCCTTGCATGAAGTAAAAATCCTTTAGTAAAGACACCATTTATACCTTCTACATAAATCTCTGTTCCTACACTAGTGCAAGCAGACTGCGATAGTGTAGGACAGATTAGTGCAAGAAGGAAATCTCTAAAGGAGCAGGTTTAAGGGCCCATCTGATGAGACTGCTAAGTGTCTCCGCTAATGAAAAACACACACTTAGTAGTTAAAAAATAATTATCTAGAGTGATTTCCTTTTATCTTTAATTCCCTCTTGCAAATGCATTCTTCCTTGTTCCAGTCTTAGATTATTTTGATGGTTTAAGTTTCCTTTTTCTCTTTTTAATTTGATTCTGCAATATTTCCTTTAAAGAAAGTAGGGGTTTATATTAGGAAGATTCATACCATCTCTAGCATTTCCTATGCTTCGTCTCTAAGTTTATGGATTCCCTAGGTTGAAAAGTTAAGTGTTGAGGAGTCTGCTTAAGTGTAATTCCTACACCCAACAGTGATTGAGCTAAATCGTCTACGATGCTATAATTGTTGGCCGCTTTGGAGTAGTTACCTGCTCACCTATTAGGCCCTTTTACCATTTTTGGAAATGGTTTCAAAGGAATCTTTGGAATGGTTAAAGGTGTATTCGGCGTGCTTGTACTAGCCCCTGACATACTGGTGTCTGGTGGGGTGTCATAGCTGCGATTCTGAGTTTGGAAAAACATTTCTTCCCCAGCCATGTAAATTTCATGGTTGTTTTTCCCATAATCTTCGGGGTTTTTCTACTAAGTGCTGACCGTTCCTTGATGGGGGAAGGGTTCTTGCATCACCGCAGTTGTCTAGGAAGATCCTCCTTGTCGTCGGTTATTCTGAAGCTTTTTAAGCTCAGGGAGTTCAGGATAGTGGTGAGTATAGTGTCTGTACTCACCAAATATTGAATAAGAATGGTTTGTTCATAGAGGTGGCCTTTTGCCTTGCCTTTGGGCATTTCTTTGCTCCTAGTTCTGATTCCGGTTGGAGTTACCTCTAGCCTGGGATCGCGGTGGGCATTGTTGGTTGCTGCCCCCCTGTCTAGGGTTCCCTTTGGGCTTGCTTTTTTCATTTTTCTTAACCACGTTAGGAGGGTATTTCTCCTGATCATATTGGTGTGGTTGATTTTGGGATGGCTGCACAAAGTTCACCTGTGCATTGTTTTTCGTAGGTGGGTTGTGCGCTTGGGACTGAGCATATTGATGTCCCATGTTTGCACCTGGCTATTGGGGAGATTTCTTCTGTCATTCTTTCTTCCTGCGTACTGGGTCCCCCTCAGTCGGAGGATAAGGTCCTCCTTGGTGATACACTGGCGCCCTATTAGTCAACTTTTGTTGCTACATGTGATGACTTTGAAATCCAGATTGAGACATGTTCTAGGAAGACCCATGTGTTTAACAAGGATTCTGATTGTTGCTGCCTAGGTACCCTTGGGTCATTCACCCAATAACTCTGTTTGCAGAGTTAGATGCACCTGGAAATTCTTGATAAGATTGTAGGCATGGGGTGTTGAGCAGGATATTGTATATGTATCTTGATTGTGTGTAGATCAATTCAAGTTGTTGGGCTTTACTGATTGCGACCTCTTTGGATGTGGGGTTACGTTGCGCTACATCCTTTGAAATCTCCGCCGTCAAAGTTTTCAAGAATAAATCTAAAAGGACTCAGTCGTCGAGTTTTTCTTTTCATAAACTGTGACACTGCCCACTCATGGAGATGCTCTGAAATATGGGTAGAGGGGGATTGTCTGAAATGAGTCAGTAACTCCATTCCCGAATCGTGGTGAATGGGAAATTGAAAGTATATGAGTAATGCGGTAACAAGGGAGCTAAAGGTTCCATGTGAAGCAGGGGGTTTCTCCACGTACCATTTCGTGGCCACTCCTATGAGAGTGCGTTGAAATAGCCTCAATCGAATAGTATCATCGATGATGCTATTCGATGAGCACCATAGGTGAAAGGTCATTATATGATTTCCTGGGTCTTTTGCTTGCTTGCCTTTAAACTTTGGTATGTCCGAAGGGAGCTTCGTGGGCATGGGAGGCCAATTGGGGTTGTCTGCAATGGGGACATTAGTGAGCTTGGTCAAACTGGTAGATTCAATGCCACTAAGAAGGGTGACTAGGAGGTTAACGCCATGGCAAGATGTGAAGACACGAAGTTCTGGTTAGAACGAGGGTTAGTCTGTGACGTACCCTATTTTTAATTCAGCTGGCTTCCTGTATGGGATGTGCTCTTCTGCCCAGGAGGGGATGAGGGGGGAGTGGTGTGCAGTGTGGTGTTGGGAGACCGATTAGGGTTACCAACTAAGGTTTCTCCAATAAAGTAGGAACCAACTATTGTGGCAATGTTCCGTCTTTGACGCCTAAATGGCGAAAGACCTGGAACCCCTCCCGGTAATGGAGGGAGGTCCAAAACACGCCTAGACTGATGAGGTTCCATTGGAACCGTTTGAGTGTCAACTAGGTTAGGTTTTGGAAAAATTTTGATGGGATCGAGTCTGTGATCACTACAAATTTATGGCCACATACGCAAAACAAAGTGAAAATGAAATGAATTTTCCCCTTAACTTAATCTACATGATTAATCAAGAAAAAAATGGTTTTTTTTGCTTGCACGTGATACTCAAAATCCTAGAAGACCTATTATGTCCTCACACACTTAAAAGTAATTGGACCTTGAGAGGATTTCTTGTGAGTACTGGCATAAATTCCCGTAAGATCTGGCAACGCCCCCAGTCAGCCGAAGAGAATCAACCAAGGTAAGGGTAGAGGGTCTGGCACTTTCCTGCACCGTCACCTATAGCGTAAAGGATGCCCTAGTTTTGGCCACTAAGAACCACCGTCCCACGTGAGTGTTCGAGTCTTGGGATTCTTGGTAGTCAGCTAATATTATCGAGTATCAGCCAGGTCAAGTAGCCCCAACTGATACCATGCGCACTGCGCCTAAGCCTAACCCCCTCTGAATCAGGTATCTGTCGCGCTCGGGTTTTCTTTTCCGTGGGCTGATAGGTGGATTATAAAGCTCCCTAAATACACAAATTCTATGTTTCAATGTGAAGTGTGATCAAGGTGGCTTATTGGATGCCTACCCCCTTGATCCTAACTTAATCTATAAATTCTCTTGTGGCCCCTGTGGGGAGAATTTAGTGAGTTGGTTTAGGTTATTTTTAGGTGGCTTTCTTTTCTTAGTGGGTGAATGTGTGTGAGTGTATGGTGAACAATCTCATAATTTGAACATATGGATATCGGTGATCCTTTACAAAAGTCCCCTAGTTAAACTATGTGACGTTGTTCCTTGTTCAAATGGAAAGCATTTGCAGATAATGGGCCACTTCCAAATCTTCCTAGTTAGTCTATGTCCTTTACAAAATTCCCCTAGTTAAATTATGTGACGTTGTTCCTTGCTCAAATGGAAAGAATTTGTGGATAATGGGCCGCTTCCAAATCTTCCTAGTTAGTCTATGTGAGTGAAAAAAGGGAGATGGCGAATCATGAATGTAGAGCATTCATATGCTTGTATAGGGTCACCAAATGGTGCAAAGACAGCAGAGATTACTTGCTCTAATTGGTGATTCAATCCTAGTCACACAATTTCCTAAATGAAAAAATTGAATTTAAACTAAACAATTTCTACACTAGCTTATGCATATGTGGTCTTGAGCCACTTACTTGGACTAGTTAAACTAAGTGTGCATACCAGAATGTACAAAAAAAATAAATTTTTCGGAAAGCAATGGTTAATTTTCCCCCTACTTAAACTATGTGAACACTTTTTGCAAAAACCAACTTAAATGAAAACTAACTAAATGCCTACAGAAAACAGAAAAAAGTGAGTTCTCAGAAGCTTTAGGGTATCAACACAGGTGTTGGAAGATACATTAGGGGCTACGCAACACACTTACAAGCAGAAAATATGCATAAAATAGGGAGAAAAAAAATCTCTCTATAATTTGCGCATAAAATCCCTTGACAGGTGTGCCTTCCTGCGCGCAGGTCAGTCCTGAACGCGCGCAATGCGCTTCTGTGTGGAAAAACTGCGTGCAGAAATCCTGCAAGTAAAATATTAGGACTTACCTTCTTCAGTCTGTCACTTCAGTTAGTCTAGGGACTGCAAGATGGGTCAGAAGACTGTCAGCTCAACTCCATCATAGATAAAGGGTCTCCTGCAAAATATGGCACAACCACATAAACTTGGAACACGTCAGTGGAGTCGCCAATCCTATTGTTGTGGATTAGTCGCATGGGTGTATGAAACAACACAAGCTTAGAGAGTGTAGTCTACTCTCTAAACTATTGGTAACAGGAAGAAAGTGGGGGGCTCAAAATCATAAAACTTAATGAAAATAGTATGCTGAATGTAATATTCCTATTTAGGAACACCTCATGAATCATGCACTTAAAAACGTATTTTCAAAAAAATATGCTTTAGAACAGGAAAATAACTCTTGTATCCTTTAGATCAGAAAATATACAAACTAAATCCAATATTTTAGCTAAAACAAATAATACTAGGTGGGTTAAATAGATCTCTCGCATCTAGTTATCTTCAAGAGAAGGCCCAATGAGGGGCTGCAGCAAAGTAAAATGATCTACTGAAAGTGCAGAGAGCTATAAATTCATAAAATGTGCTGATAGACACTTAGAAACTGATTTCAAGTACAGCAGCAACTTAGATCTGAATTTAGGATCCAAAAAGTGGGGAAAAGCAGTGATTTCGACACTAAAATAGATTTATTCAGAAATCTGCATAAAATTAAGGGAAATGGCGGGATTTTATTTTATATTAGGTCATGAGGGACCTATTATCCTAATTTAAGCTCAAAAAAAGCATTCTAGCTATGTTAAACAGTTCCTCCATCCCCAGATAAGCTTAAAAATGTTGATTTCCCATGATTTGGAGTATGCAGAAAATGGATGAAGCATACATTGCGTGATTTATGAATAAATTAGACAAAATATGTCTTAAACATCAGATCTGAAGTTTATTATAACAGATCATGAAGAAAAATGGAGATTCAGCTCCTTTTATACATCAAATAGATCACCCGGCAAGGGGATTTCATGAAAGAACAAATACAAGTATCAGATATGCAGAATATGGATCTGGAAAATGTTAAATGACTAAAGCTCTGTGTAGATGAGCTGAAATATAAAATAGTTACAGAAGAGGGCTGAAATACAAACTTTCCGGAAGAAGGGATGGCCCTTCCTCAAGGAAATAAGCACCAAACTAGTGTAGAAACCCTACTACAGCAATGCACTGGAAAAATGATGTAGTTTCTGAAGTATAATGTGTGGATGATGTTGGAAGGTCCTTTGACCTGATGCCAAGATCTGATTATTAAGCTCAAGGCTTCCTCACTAATCTTCCAGAGAAAGGGATGCTCCCTTTTCTGCAAAACTGGATCTGGAAGTGGTGTTCAAACCCCTCACTGCAACACCCTGCAACACAAAAATTCCTGCCCAACAGAAAAGGTTGTAGCTGAAGGAGGAAGCTTGGCCTCAAGCCTAGATGTGAGGAATTTCATAACATACTCCTTCAAGATCTCCTCAATAAAGGAGGAGAAATTCCTAGACAGGAGACTCCTCTCTCTCTAGCTAAACATCCAAGAGAGTTTGAGTTGCCTAAGCAATCTCAAAATCGAATTATCTTCAACTACCCTTTCCTTTTGAACTTCCTCGTTCTTTTATAACATTAGGGTTTGGAAAACCATAAACCACCTCCAATGAGTTAACCCTTGTCACATGGAGGGTCTTCATCTAAAACTGCACTGATAAATGAGGAGGTTCAATGCATCTAGACACTACTGAGATTTGGTCCTGTTGACCCAATCAATATTCTTAATTCCTCTTCACACCTAAGTGTATTTTATTGAAATGACCCAGATTTGTCCATGTTCACATTGGGCATTGATTTCTTTTACTGGTTAGGAGTTTTAGAGTTCCTCCCTTAAACTTTTATTCATGAGTTAAGCAAACTGAAAATAAAACATTATATTCCCATTAGCTGCAAAAATTGGGAATATTACAGTCTCCCCCAGCAAAATGTTGCTTGCCCTCAAGAAATTCTTATTTTAGATGCAAACAATCCATTCCCCTCCAAATGGAATCCACATAAGGAAGGCTTCCTCCATTTGCTGCAATAGGTTATGTATGTTTGGTTCCATAGTTGTCTTCCACAAATACATGAGATGACTTCCAACTGTAAGGTTAGAGGTCCTATTCCTACCATGAAGTACAAGATGAAAATTACATGATGTCCAACACCATCATAAGCACATGAAATACATAAAATATAGTAGCTCCTTCCATAAAGGGGAAGCTTCATCATGCAAAACATTCCTCCATCCCATGTCTCATGGATTTGATTAAGCATTGTTATCCTTTCATTATTATCCCTGTTGGCTTCCTTGGATCCAAACTCCATCATTCCAGTGTTAGGAAAAAGAAGAAGGTAAGGAGTAATATGGGTAAACAAAGATGTCAAACCATATTCTCCTAATAATAACCACCGGAGCAAGGCCCTTCACTGCCATCCCCTATCTCCTCCATGTAAGATGGACAAGCGAAGCTTCCCAAAAGATGATGTACACCAGCCTAGATCCATCTTAACTCCGGATCTATCAAGCGCCGAGAGGGATCAAATATCTCGAGGTGCAAACCTCTTTTGAGTCCAAAACTTGAGGAAAGGTTTTCACCTCGAGAGATTTGATCCCTCTCGGCGCTTGATAGATCCGGAGTTAAGATGGATCTAGGCTGGTTTCAGTCGTGTGCGACCAAGGAAAATCTAACGATAATATGAGGAACATATGCTTAGTTTTATCAATAATATGTAAATACATCTAATATTAACATAACCATTTTAATTATGTTAAATATGTCTGAGATTTATTGAGTCATTTTAATTTTAAATTTGATTAGTTACCTCAGTTTGTTGAGATGATAAATATTGTAAAATAACTTTAATGATGAAATAAAATTTTGAATGCAAAGTGAAAATGTAATAATATTGAATGATAGAAACTGTGAATAATAATAATGTATTCAATTATGAATAGTCTTCATTGTGATCGATTTCAACTATTTTCTTCTAATATTCTTATTTTCACCCATGTTAGTTTTGTCATATTTTCATATTGATTATTTGAAAAGGAAAGTTGGAATCGTAAACCATTTAAATATCTAGCTCGAGTTGTTGTAGTAAACAGCATACCTTGTCTCTCTTGCTCTCCAATATTAATAGGTTGAGTTACTATAACACAAAAATCGATGTACATTGTCAATATTTTTTTGTGCTTACACTGAAATCATTGCACACACACTATTAATCCAATGACTTTAAAATTAATGTACCATCATACATCCAATTACATCAAATTAGAAATCAACATATACACTGAAATCAATGCAACTAATGAAAGAAATCAAATAATAATAGAAAACAACATCTACACTAAAATCAATGCATCTAATGCAAGTAATGAAATATGACTAGAAATCAAAATCTACACTCAAATAAATGAGTCTAGTGCAAGTAGGAAAATAGGATTTAAAGCCAACATTTACACTGAAATAAATGCATCTAGTGCATGCAATCAAATAGGATTAGAAATCACCATATACACTAAAATAAATGCATTTAGTGCAAGGAATCAAATAGGATTATAAATCATCTACATTTAAATCAATGCATTTAGTTAAATCATCTACATTTAAATCAATGCATTTAGTGTAAGAAATCAAATATAATTATAAATCAAAATCTACATTGAAATTAATCCATCTAGTGCAAGCAATCAAATAAGATTAGAAATCACCATCTACACTGAAATCAAGGCATTTAGTGAAAGCAATCAAATAGGATTAGAAATCACCATCTACATTGAAATCAATCCATTAAGTGCAAGCAATAAAATAGGATTAAAGATAATCTACATTGAAATCAATTCATCTAGTGAAAGAAATCAAATATAACCAAAAATCAAAATCTACATTAAAATTAATGCATCGAGTGAAATCAGTCAAATAGGATTAGAAATCATCGTCTACACTGAAATTAATGCATTTAGTGCAAGCAATCAAATAGGATTAGAAATAATCTACATTAAAATCAATCCATCTAGTGTAAGTAATCAAATATCATTAGAAATCAACATCTACACCAAAATCAATTCATCTAGTGCAAGAAATCAAATAGGATTAGAAATCATCATCTACACTAAAATCAATGCATCTATTGTAGGAAACCTTATTCCCTATATACCCCATATATATCTATATATTCATCCATCTCTCCTTATTTTTCTCTTTATCTCACCCAACCATACACACACTCTCTCTCACTCCATATCTATCAATTTCCTTGTCCCTCCCTCCTTCTCTCCATCTCTCTTTTTTTCTCTTCACCTTACATCTATATCTATATCTCACTCTATCTCTCTATATCAACTCCAAAACATAAACTCTCTTTCTCCAATCTATCTATGTATCTATCACTCCCTCCTCCTCCTCCTCCTCTCTCTCTCTCTCTCTCTCTCTCTCCCTCTCTCTCTCTCTCTCGCTTTTATCTCTCTTCCTTCCTGCTACCCTTTCTCCCTCTCCCTCCATCTTCTTTATCACTCCCTCTCTCTCTCTCTCAACCTTTCACCCTCTATGTCTTTATTCTTACCTCCCCCTCTCTCCCTTTCTATCTTCATATCTCTTTCCCTAACTCTCTTCACTCTCTCTCTTCCTTTCTCTCCCCCCGTCTCTCTCTCTATCTTCACCTTCCAACTTTGTTACCATATGCCTCTCTCTCTCCTTCTCTCCCCCCTTCTCTCCATATCTCCTTATTTGTCTCTTTATCTTACTCCAAAACATACACAGTCCCTCTTCATCTCTCCCTTGTCACTCCCCCCCTCTCTCCACTACTCACTCTTTATGTATTTATTCTTTCCTCCCTCTCTCCTCATCCAGCTCCATTTCTCAATCCCTCCCCCTCTCCCCCTCCAAATCCATATTTCTATCCCTCCTCTCTTTCAAGTTCCCTCTCCTTTCCTTCCTCTCTCTCCCTTTCTATCCTACCTCCCTTTCTCTTCCCCCATCTCTCAATCCCTCCCTCTCTCCCCCTCCAAATCCATATTTCTATCGCTCACTCTCTCCTGCTCTCTTTCAATTCCCCTTCCTTTCCTTCCTCACTCTCCCTTTATCTCCTACCTCCCTTTATCTTCCCCCATCTCTCTCTCTCTCTCTCTCTCTCTCTCTCTCTCCTACAATCCTCTCTTCCCCCATCACTCTCTTCCTCTCTCTCATCATTCCTCTCTCACCTCCTTCTATTTTCCCCCCAGCTCTCTTTCTTTCTCTCTCTCTCTGTCCTCCAATCCTCTCTCTTCCCCCATCACTCTATCTCACTCTCCAACTATCTTACTATTTCTATCCCTTTATCCTTCTCTCCCCCCCTATCTCCATCACTCCTCCTTTCTCCTTCTCTCCCCCTTGTCTCCATCATTCCTATGTATATTTATCCCACCCATAAGCATACACACTCTTTCTCCATCTCTCCCTTGTCACTCCCTCTCTATGTATTTCTTATTCCTTTCCTCGATCTGCCTCCAGCTCCATCTCTCTATCCCTCCTTCTCTCCTCCACCTCTCATCCTTTCTCTCTCTCCCTTTCTCTCCTACCTCCCTCTCCCTTCCCCCCTTCTTTCTCTCTCTCTCACTCTCTACCCTCCAATCCTCTCTCCTTCTCCCTCCCTCTCTCCTTATCTCTCTCCCACCTCCATCTTTATGTCTCCCTCTCCCTCTCTTACCCTTCTCTAACTCTCTCACTCTTCTCACTCTCTCTCTCTCTTCATTCCTCTTCTCCCTTCTCCTTCAATTTATCTCCATATCTCCCTTGTCACTCCCCCTATTTCTCCACCTCTATCATATATCATGATATATTAATATATATTACAATATAGTAAATTTAATATTCTATTAATCTAAACATATTAAATTTAATAATATTAATATTTTAATATTAATGTTAGGGTTAATAATGTTTTTTTTGCATGGTATTAATAATAATTTGGTCCATGGTATTTGACCCTTATACTTCATATATAATTAGATCTTTATTTCTAATCGTATTTGATATATTTTTATTTATTTACCTTACCTCTTTATACCTCTTTTATATTTACTTATTTGCCATACCTATTTTATAAATATATTATTTGGCCCATGGTTTTTTCCCATGGTATTATTCATAATTTATCCCATGGTATTTGGCCCATGGTATTAATAATAATTTTTCCCATAGGCTTCATCTAAATAAAACTTGTTTTTTATTTTTTGTAAATATAAAGTGGTTTATTGAGTAAATATAAAAATTAGTTTTATTTATTTACCATACCTCTAGTTTGTTTATATTTTTATTTATTTACCATACCGCTAGTTTTTTTATATTTTTATTTATTTACCATACCTCCTTAGTAATATAAAAAAGGTTTTATTTATTTACCATACCTATGGTTTATTTATATTTTTACCTATTTACCATATTTTATTTATTTACCATATAGTGTTTGTAAACTCTTCGTATTTTAAGTTTATATCGTTTAAATTTATTTTCAATAATTTTTTAATTGTTGATTTATATGTTTATGTAAGCTATTGTTCAAGCCGACATTTTTTTGGCTTCCGACATACTTACACATCGGGGTCATACTGGACTGTAGAATGCGCCTCTCGGTGCAATGACTTTCTTTGCTGCAATTTATCTTTGATACATAAGGCATGAATCATAAAATTATGAGTTATGGGGTGGTCACCATACTCATTTAAAAGCAACCAAAGCAACAAGAGTTCTTGCTGCCTTCTTTCCTCCTCATGTGCATCATGAAACAAAACCATACTAATGGACATATGATATGTCACATCAGCCCAATACAAAGTATCATCATCAATGCACATCATAAGATCAATATGCCAAATTTTACACAATGCAAAGCACATAGACATAGGAGATGTCATGTGGTGGCCATACTCTCTCAACTGAATCAAAATTGTACATGCCTTCTCTTGCTGCAACAAAACATTTAAATCCAAGGCATCATTCAAAAAATGATGAGCTATTGGGCACTAACAATACTCACCCAAGAGCAGCCATAGCAACAAAGACTTTTGCAGCCTTCTTTCCTTATCAACATGTGGATTATGGAGCAAAAAAACAATGATGTGTTGGAAATGTTGGCATTGATGGCAAAGGTAAAGACAGGAGCAGCACCTAAACTATCCATAAGGCAAAGTAGAAGACAGGGAACAGAGGCAGCAGAGAGGTAGCAGAGGCAACAAAAAGAGAAGTAAGGAGTAGCATTAGTCAAGGAGCAGAGGATAGCAAAGAAGAAGAGAGCTATTCAAGGTGCAGAGTATTAAGGACAAAATGAGGGCCAATATAAACAAAGTTGAATAAACCCTGTGGCAAAGGAGAAGTACCTGAACTAGCAATAAGGAAATGGAGACAGCAAAGACAGAGACAGACAAAGAAGGCAGCAGATGCAAAGATAGGCAAAGAACAACAGTAGGTAATATGTACAGCGAAGGAAGAGGCAGAGGTCGAGCAGCAGAAGCAGCTAAGGCAGGGGCAGAGGCAGAGGCAGAACCATTATCACAGTAGTAGAGGCAGAGGTCGAGTGACAGAAGCAGCGAAGGCAGAAGCAGAGGCAGAGCCGTTATTCCGAGAATCACTACCCAGCTGGTAGAAACTATAAACATAAATTCTGGGAACCGTAACCCAGGCGGAAGGATACATATATATAATTCCGGGAATCATAACCCAAGTGGCAATGTATGCATATATATAAATAATTTCCGAGAATCGCTTAACCCGCTGGAGGATACTCTAAAGATGAAACATAAAACTTATATATATATGCAGCGCCTTATACACAAAGGTTCAAAGCATATATATATAAATTTGTAATGGAGCGCTTTAATGGACGAAGAACCAAAGGTATCAAAGCCTTATATGGTGGTACCCTTTCCCAATCGCATCAGAGATTATAAGGGCAGCGAAACATATAAACAGAAAATTGCGATTGCGATGAAGCCCGGACCCGATGGGTTTATAAAACATAATGGATATGTGTCGAAACATGCAACCAAAGAATTGCGATTGCGATGAAGCCCGGATCATATAAACAAAGGTTCAAAGCATAAATATATATATTTATAAGTGGAGCTCTTTATGATAACCAAAGTTCCACAAGGTGGGACCAAATCACATCGGAGAAAAACAAAGCAGCGGAACATGCAAACAGGAAGTTGTGATTGTGATTGGCAAAGCTGGACGTGATAGTCGTATAAACTCCATCATATAAAATATAGTCGGGTCCGCACATTGATCGCATCGGAGAAAAACTGGCAGCAGATCACTTGCAACTAAAATTTGTGATTGTGATTAATCGCATCGCATCAGGTCAATCGCATCGGAGTTAAGCAGGGCACCGGAACATGAAAATAGAATTTGCGATTGCTATTAATCGCATCGCATCATCGTAATCGCAATCGGAGTTATGCATGGCATCGAAACATGTGAATGGAATTTGCGATTGCGATCAATTGCAATCGGAAGAAGTCGAGGAGTAGTGTATATCATCGGAAAGCATGGCAAGTGGGCCTAGATATATGATATTCCATTGATTAAATGGAATCGAACCCTTATACTAATTTTTATAACGCTTGATTCGGGGAATATGGATACACGGTGATATTATTTATATATTGTGCTAAAGTTGAAATTTATAGAAAATGAGGTGCGTGTTGGGAATTTGCCAAAGTAAATTCATGGGGCTTTACTTTTCGATTGGAGAACATATATATATATATATAAGCATACATCTATGATGTGTGGGGCTATCGCATCGGCACGAAGGCCGAGCAGTGGAACATACCAACGAAACTTGCGATTGCGATTAATCGCATCGCAGCTATCGCAGAAGACCTAATCGCAATCGGAGATTTGTGAAGGCGCTGTTATATATATATATATATATATATATATATATATATATATTGCGATTATAATGAAAAATGCAACGTGGTCTGTGGACCCACGGGCCTCAGCTTAAGGTGGAGGGCAATTATTAATATAATACAATTTCGATGTGTGCAATTGTATCGGGCCATAAAACAAAGGTCGTGGTGTATGTATGTTCCGCTTGCGGAACTCACCACATCAACAAGACACTTGCTGTATGAAAAACATTGGAATTTGCCCAGATTTAAAATCAGCAATTACATATATATACAAAATGCACTGATATAAAAAGCACAGTTACATGTATGCAGCAGTTACACCACAGCAGAGGACAGACGAACAAACAGAGCTGAAAAGAGATAAAAAACAGTCACAGAAAAGACAGACACAGTCAAAGAAAAGACAAATGCACAGCAATCCAAAATACTAAATGAGTTGAGCTGGAGTTCTCATTGTAATTTGATTGTAAATGTTTTAATTGATTTTTATTGTTTGTGATGCATTGGCAAGTCTCCGGAAGAGAACAAAATATCCCACTGTAATGATAAATTGGTACCTATAGTTATGTTTTCTGAATGAGCGGATAAAAGAGATGAGAAGGCAGAAGGCAAAGAGACATGGCTGTCCATTTCGAATTCCCAGTAGAATACAAACAGCCATGAAGCTATTTTGTATAAAACAGGGTAAAATCCAAGGGAAAATGTTGACGAAAACAGAGTGAGAGAAGAAGAGAGTGTGCAGCAGAATTGAAGAGAGTTGAAGAAAATAAGAAAGCTGCAAGAGGTGAGAGAGAGTGAGCATAGAGAATGTTGAGTATGGAATTGAGGCAGAGAAGAGAAGAAGAAGGAGCAGAACAAGATGTTTTGAAAAGTTAAAGAATGCAGAAATGAAGCAGTGAGGCAGAGAAGAAGGTGGAGCTGAGAAGAGAAGGAGGAGCTGATAGTGAATCTGAGAAGATGCAGAAATGATATAAGGCATATATGAAGACTGATGCACAGCAGTGAAGATGATACAAAACAGAGCTGATATCCAAGGTAAATCAGCAAGTGTTTTCCTTTTGAAAGAGTAAGGAAGTTGGAGCTTCCCTAACAAGTTGTAGCTTGATAGATGTCAGTTGTAGCTGACTAAGGTTGGAGCCTCCTGTAGGTTGGTGCCTGCAGAAAATAGATGGGAGTTGGTGCTTCCACATCAAGTTGTAGCTTGATAAAATGTTAGTTGTAGCTGACTGAGGTTGGAGCCTCCTGTAGGTTGGTGCCTGTAGAAAATTGATGGGAGTTAGAGCTTCCTTGCAAGTTGTAGCTTGCAGAATTGAGGTAGGAGCCTCCTGTAGGTTGGTGCCTACAGAAAATCAGTGGTGAGAGGGAGTTGGAGCTTGCCTTTGCATCACAACAATAATAAGATGTGGTTTTCTCCCTTTATGGGTTTCCACTTATATCTGGTGTCTCTGTGCATGATGTCTATGTGTTGATGTGGTTTATCTAATATGCTTAATACATGTTGCTTACATATTAAGACCGTTGTTACATAAACAAATATTCTTGATACTTGCTGCTCACAAATTAAGATTGCTCACATATTAAGTTGATCATGAAATGAACGTGTAAATAATTTTTAAGGGAAAAGTTTTAAAAGTCCATGTATGTGTTAAACTGATTCACCCCCCCCCCCCTCTCAGTTTAACTAAGAGTTCAACAATTGGTATCAGAGCTGGTTCCTTTTGTGTAAGCTTAATAGCTTGAAGGAGATCTGGTTGAGTCATGGACTATCAAAATGCACTTGTGTTAAATACAACAAACTTTCCTGAATGGAGAGATAAGGTTAAAACAGGTTTAATGGCCTATGAACCTGAGGTAGGGAAGCTTGTGTGTGATGGTTACTGCAAAGACTCACCCACGGTGAAAGAACAACAGAGGAATGCCAAGGAAAAATGTGTGATATATAACAATCTTCATAACGAGGACCTTGAGTTGATAATGGATTTAACCTCTGCAAAAGAAATCTGGGATAGATTGCACTTCATGCATGGAGTAAACACTAAGGATTGCACTGACAAGAAGGATAAGAGAATTAAGAAGAATAAAAATTCATGTCAACAGGAAAATATTCAATCAAATGAAGTACCTGCTAGTGTGAATGGAGATAAGAACCATGAAGAAATTACAGCTGAAGAAAAAGCCAAGCTTGACATTGCTTTGACTAAAATAGAAAAATTGAAAAATGAAAACAAAGACCTTAAGACAGTGGTGCAAATATGTGATGAGAGAGAATATGAAGATAGGAAAGAAATTATTGACCTAAAGACACAGCTTGAAGAGGCAAAGAAAGTAGAAGACACTCTGCTGCAACAAATGAGAGAGAAAAGTCAGGAATGTGAAGGATTGGAAGAAGAAGTAGTGAGCCTAAGAAAGAATGTAGAAAAATCCCAAAGAGAACTATTAATGAATACACCTCTAATGAAAGGCTCTGGACAGTTGGACCAGATTCTAAAGGCTCAAAGGTCACCTCTCATAAAGTTTGGGATAGGATATGAAGGTGAAACTAGTAAGTCCAAGGTTAAAGATAATAGGAAAATCATTTTTGTAAAAGCTGTAAAGAACAGTGAAGTAGCTCAGCAAATTTCTCCAGAAGCAGAAACCAGCAGGAACATGAGTTGCAGAGAAACAAACAAAAATAAGCAGCAACATGAGAGGATAGAGAATTAAGGGATGAAACAGTCAACAGAAAAAGGCTCATACACTCATGAGGATGAAATGAATAAATTTGGAAGATGTCAAAGAAGGTTCTTTCCTCCTATGAAAAATAGCACAAGTTTCTCTTGTCATAAACCAGGACATAATGCAGCATATTTTTAGACAAAGCCAATCCAGTCCAACCAGCAAAGGATGCAGCAAAAGAGTAGAATCCCTCAAGCAAGCAAATGGAAAAGAAAATCCTTCACCAGGTACACAAATTACTTCCATGGCTACTGTTATTCATGCAATAATTTTGGACATAAATCTGTTGAATGTAAAATGTATTCAAGAAGGGGAACAAAGTATTATACATCAACTCAAATGTACTATGATAAAATAAGATGGTATGTATGCCTCAAACTTGGTCACAAAGCAAAGGACTGTAATCTGCCATATAAATTAAAGAACTCTAGAAAGATGATGGAATCTAATCAAATCAAACAAAGCTATGAATCAAAAATAAATACAAACATTATGAAGAACCCCAATAAAGTATGGAAGGAAAAGAGAAAGGGGGAGCCTATTATCTCAATAACATAATGAATCCTCCATAGTCTCAGGGGGAGCTGCTCTAAGAAGCAAAGAAAAAATCCATCCAGTAATATATATGAAGAAACATCCCAGGGGGAGAGCAGTTCATAAATAGACCCCATGAAAGCAGTCTAAGAAGAGCTCCATGTAATGAGAACAGCTATGAGATCAGGAAGAAAAAGGAAATTCCTCTAAAAGAGAACTAGAGAGGAAGAAGAATATCTGAAGCATTCAATAGATGGCAGAGTAATGAAAGAAGAAAAGACAACAAGCAACCATGGTGGTAGAGAGGAAACATTAGCCATGATCATCTAAGTTAAGAAGACATCAGCATATTAAGTGATGATCACAGTGTGCAACATTCTGCTAGTATGAACAATGATTCACCTTAAGAAAGATGAGTAAGAAAAGAGCCTATCATCACTATATCATTACTTCCTTCATCTATGAAAATGTCCCTTGGAGGAGTACAGTTAAGTGAGCAATTTTCCCATGAAGATTCCAAGCAAAGAAATTGAAAATGTCTTCCCGAAGATCATCATGAAAGAACAGTCGAATTGGTATATAAAGAAATATATAAAGCAGCAATGATTCTGGAACTATCATAGAAAAGAAAATTTTGTGACTTCCTCTGAATAAAATGACAGAAAAAGAAAAATATTAATGATGCCAAGATCAGATTCAGTATATTTATGATTGTTGTTGAAAACAGTGGAGAGCTCAATAACAGAATTTATGAAGGATGTATTAATTACGGGTAAATGTGCAAGCTGAAGTAAAATCTCTGCATGGTTTATCAAATTAATATCAATTGGTGTTTAGGTACAAGCAGCATGCTTATCAACAGATTACCAAGCATTATCAGTGGAGCAGCAGTATGATACAGGTCCACAGAATCAAGAACTTGAATGTGCAGTTAGAAACAAAACTGTGATAGGGTAGAACCCCGAACATGGAAAGCGGAGCTTAATTATAATAATGCATTAAAGGAGAAGAGCGGAACCTTGAAGGCGGAACCTTACGAGCAGAGTGAACAGTAAACGCAGGATTCTGGTTTTCATCGCACCGCTTTCGACAGGCAAGCGGTATTCAAGAAATCAGAGAGATTCCATAGAGTGGGCGACATGTGGCCCTGACCGAATTCGCAAAACTGCTTCCACAGCGCTCCATCGTGCATTATCATCCGTGCATCTTCACAGTGCGATATCCATTGGATCATCAAGGTCGGTGCAACAGCTTTTCCGCCGTTGGATGTGGAAGGTTGTCAGCGTTGGGGCCCATGCGTACGTGTGTGTTGATCATTATTAAGGTTTGCAGATATAACAAAGAGTATTATTATGGTTTGAACCATTGCAAAGATTATTCGTACAAGATTTAAATATTAAGGGAGTAGGCCATGTAATTACGATTGTGAAGTCAGCACCCTATGAAATATGGGGATTCTGATTTGGTTGGATGCATAACAGTCTTATTGCCGATACATGTATGATTAGCGTTACAATGGATAGACTAGGGGTAGTATCTCTGATATAAAGAGAAAGCACAGTGTCAAGGGGAGAACAGAAACGAGAATATCATTCCAAGGGGAGATCAGCCAGCTAGGTAAGGATAAAATAGGTCCTCAGGATCAAAAGGATTATGGAAAAAGTACATCAATATTATTATTGCCGAAGAAGACAGACTCTAACTACAACCTTCCTCAATAGATATGCTTCGCAGATGAAGATTTTAATATAGACTGAAGTATATTTGAAGCAAGCTTGATATGTCACATGGGGCATTCACAATCTTTAAGGTTTGATCCAATGATGCATTTATGATTAGATAATTGTACAATGTGTTCTATGAAGTGTCATTATCCTCACTTTCAGCTTTATACAAGTGAAAGGAGTCAGTGCCTTGGGATTGTATCAACTTGTAGCGTACATTCAAGATCAATAATCCTCAAAGTGTTCTCTCAACAAGTCTTGTACATCAGTCTGGAGCAGCATGGTACAAAGTCATCAGAAGAGGGCCTAAACATAACTCAAAGAGAGGAAATGCAGAAAGCAAACTAGGAAATGAGAAACCCCTTGCCATTGATGTCAAAGGGGGAGGAAAAGAAAAAGGAGGCTTCTAAAAGGAAAGTATTAATGTGTTGCCATCAATGCCAAAGGGGGAGACTGTTGGAAATGTTGGCATTGATGGCAAAGGTAAGGACAGGAGCAACACCTAAACTATCCATAAGGAAAAGTAGAAGACAGGGAACAGAGGCAGCAGAGAGGTAGCAGAGGCAGCAAAAAGAGAAGTAAGGAGCAGCATCAGTCAAGGAGCAGAGGATAGCAAAGAAGCAGAGAGCTATTCAAGGTGCAGAGTAGTAAGGACAAAATGAGGGCCAATATAAACAGAGTTCAATAAACCCTGTGGAAAAGGAGAAGTACCTGAACCAGCAATAAGGTAATGGAGACAGCAAAGACAGAGACAGACAAAGAAGGCAACAGATGCAAAGATAGGCAAAGAACAACAGCAGGTAATATGTACAACGAAAGCTGAGGCAGAGGTCGAGCAGCAGAAGCAGCTAAGGCATGGGCAGAGGCAGAGGCATCGAATACAGAGGCAGAACCGTTATCACAGCAGTAGAGGTAGAGGTCGAGCGACAGAAGCAGCGAAGGCAGAGGCAAAGGCAGAGCCGTTATTCCGAGAATCACTACCCAGCTGGTAGAAACTCTAAACATAAATTCCGAGAACCGTAACCCAGGTGGAAGGATACATATATATAATTCCGGGAATCATAACCCAAGCGGAAATGTATGCATATATATAAATAAATTCCGAGAATCGCTTAACCCGCTGGAGGATACTCTAAAGATGAAACATAAAAGTTATATATATATGCAGCGCCTTATACACAAAGGTTCAAAGCATATATATATATATATATATATATATATATATATATATATATATATATAAATTTGTAATGGAGCACTTTAATGGACGAAGAACCAAAGGTATCAAAGCCTTATATGGTGGGACCCTTTCCCAATCGCATCAGAGATTATAAGGGCAACGGAACATATAAACAGAAAATTGCAATTGCGATGAAGCCCGAACCCGATGGGTTTATAAAACATAATGGATATGTGTCGAAACATGCAACCAAAGAATTGCGATTGCGATGAAGCCCGAATCATATAAACAAAGGCTCAAAGCATAAATATATATATTTATAAGTGGAGCATTTTATGATAACCAAAGTACCACAAGGTGGGACCAAATCGCATTGGAGAAAAACAAAGCAGCGGAACATGCAAACAGGAAGTTGCGATTGCGATTGGCAAAGCCGGACGCGATAGTCGTATAAACTCCGTCATATAAAATATAGTCGGGTCTGCACATTGATCGCATCGGAGAAAAACTGGTAGCAGATCACTTGCAACTAAAAGTTGCAATTGTGATTAATCGCATCGCATCAGGTCAATCGCATTGGAGTTAAGCAGGGCACCGAAACATGCAAATAGAATTTGCGATTGCGATTAATTGCATCGCATCAGATTAATTGCAATCGGAGTTTTGCAGGGCATTGAAACATGCAAATGGAATATCGGTACATTCAAATGGAAATTGTGATTGCGATCAATCGCAATCGGAAGAAGTCGAGGAGTAGTGTATATCATCGGAAAGCATGGCAAGTGGGCCCAGATATATGATATTCCATTGATTAAATGGAATCAAACCCTTATACTAATGTTTATAATGCTTGATTCGGGGAATATGGATACACGGTGATATTATTTATATATTGTGCTAAAGTCGAAATTTATAGAAAATGAGGTGTGTGCTGGGCATTCGCCAAAGTAAATTCATGGGTCTTTACTTTTCGATTGGAGAACATATATATATATATATATATATATATATATATCTTTGTGGGGCTATCACATCGGCATATATATATATATATATATATATATATATATATATATATATATATATATCTTTGTGTGGGGCTACTCATCGGCATGAAGGTGAGCAGTGGAACATGCCAATGAAACTTGTGATTGCGATTAATCGCATCGCCGACTATCGGCAAGACTCGTGTAATCGGAGATTTGTGAAGTGGCCCATTATATATATATATATAAATTTGTTGCGATTATATTGAA
The DNA here is from genome assembly GCA_034641835.2 of Pinus albicaulis. Classification (NCBI taxonomy): domain Eukaryota; kingdom Viridiplantae; phylum Streptophyta; class Pinopsida; order Pinales; family Pinaceae; genus Pinus; species Pinus albicaulis. Next base: position 1,240,765,984 of record CM076581.1, on the reverse strand, counting down.
AAGTGTCGCGTGGTGTGGACCTGGGCCTTCAGCATAAGGTGGAGGGAGATTATTATATAATACAATTACAGGTATTGCAATTGTATGAGCCATAAAACAAAGGCGTGGTGTATGTATGTTCCACTTGCGGAACTCACCACATCAACAAGACACTTACTGTGTGTAAAGGGTTGGAATATGCCCAGATTTAAAGCCAGCAATTACACTTATATATAAAATGCATTGATATAAAAAGCACAGTTACATGTATGCAGCAGTTACACCTCAGCAAAGGACAGAAGAGCAAACAGAGTTGAAAAGAGATAAAAAACAGTCATAGAAAAGACAGACACAATCAAAGAAAAGACAAATGCGTAGCGAGCCAAAAGACCAAATGAGTTGAGCTGGAGTTCTCATTGTAATTTGAATGTAAATGTTTTAATTGATTTTTATTGTTTGTGATGCATTGGAAAGTCTCTGGAAGAGAAAAAATATCCCACTGTAATGATAAATTGGTACCTACAGTTATGTTTTCTGAATGAGCGGATAAAAGAGATGAGAAGGCAGAAGGCAAAGAGACATGGTTGTCCATTTCGAATTCCCAGTAGAATACAAATAGCCATGAAGCTATTTTGTATAAAACGGGGTAATATCCAAGGGGAGAAGGTTGACGAAAACAGAGTGAGAGAAGAAGAGAGTGTGCAGCAAAATTGAAGAGAGTTGAAGAAAATAAGAAAGCTGCAAGAGGTGAGAGAGAGTGAGCATAAAGAATGCTGAGTATGGAATTGAGGTAGAGAAGAGAAGAAGAAGGAGGATCAGAACAAGATGTTGTGAAAAGTTAGAGAATGCAGAAATGAAGCAGAGAGGCAGAGAAGGAGGAGCTAAGAAGAGAAGGAGGAGCTGATAGTGAATCTAAGAAGATGCAGAAATGATATAAGGAAAATATGAAGACTGATGCACAACAGTGAAGATGATACAGAACAGAGCTGATATCCAAGGTAAATCAGCAAGTGTTTTCCTTTTGAAAGAGTAAGGAAGTTGGAGCTTCCCTATCAAGTTGTAGCTTGATAGATGTCAGTTGTAGCTGACTGAGGTTGGAGCCTCCTGTAGGTTGGTGCCTACAGAAAATAGATGGGACTTGGTGCTTCCACATCAAGTTGTAGCTTGATAAAATGTCAGTTGTAGCTGACTGAGGTTGGAGCCTCCTGTAGGTTGGTGCCTGCAGAAAATTGATGGGAGTTGGAGCTTCCTTGCAAGTTGTAGCTTGCAGAATCGAGGTAGGAGCCTCCTGTAAGTTGGTGCCTATAGAAAATCAGTGGTGAGAGGGAGTTGGAGCTTGCCTTTGCATCACAACAATAATAAGATGTGGTTTTCTCCCTTTATGGTTTTCCACTTATATCTGGTGTCTTTGTGCATGATGTCTATGTGTTGATGTGGTTTATCTAATCTGCTTAATACATGTTGCTTACATATTAAGACTGTTGTTACATAAACAAATCTGCTTGATACTTGCTTCTCACAAATTAAGATTTCTCACATATTAAGTTGATCATGAAATGAAGGTGTAAATAAGTTTTAAGGGAAAAGTTTTAAAAGTCCATGTATGTGTTAAACTGATGCACCCCCCCCTCTCAGTTTAACTAAGAGTTCAACATGATGGACATGTGAAGTGTCTCATCAACATATTACAAGCAAGCTCCCTCATACCACATCATGTGGGAGTCATCCCTCCTCCCAAGCCAAAGTTCATGCATGAAACATACCACCAACAAAAATACATGTGGATAATTGAGACATATTTCAAACATGGGTAAATACATGGACATGAGATTTAACATGTGATGTCCAAACTCTCCTTTTAACAACCACATCAACCATGCTTCCTTTTCATATACCCTATTAATGACGCATAAAGCATGAGATGAGAGAATGATAATATTTTGGTAGTGATCATGCTTACCCCAAAGAAACCAGCGTTGTCATGCCCCCTTATTCATTTCATGACCATTCTTCAAAGCATAGATCAGAAAAATAGGTGCCTTTGGAGAGTGATATGAGTCTCCCAAGGGCATCCAGTGTAACCAAGCTTGCTGGCCCATATATGTCTGCAAGTGATCATGTGATCTCTTTCTCATCATCCTCATCCACTCACTCCAATATGGAAGATGAGTGATGTGCTGCATAATCATGGCATCCTCCCTTTGTAGAATACCATCACCTTTGAACCAATGACGAACCTTGCTTCTCATGAAATATTGAAATGCATCTCTGTTGAGATCTCTTAGTGAGACCTTTCTCCCATCTATGGCCTTCCAAAACTAGGGAGGTTTTGAATTTTCATAAGTAGAAGTCTCTCTTTGAGCTGTAGCATGCTCATTGAGAGAGTGTCATCTAGAAGGGAGAAAATGCTTCTCATCTCAAGATGTATACTCTTCATCTTCTTCTTCTCCACTGCTTCAAGGTTGAATCTGCTTCTAGAATGCTCCAAGAGAGCTGAAGTCTTTTTGTCAGAGTCACTAAGTGACAGTGCTATAGATCTGCAAAGTGATGCATGTACTGTCTCAAAGCAAGTTTCATTACTGATCTCACAATCATCCATTGAACATAGGATAGTACTAATCCCCTTTCTTATGACCCTACATCTCAACCCAAGAGATTGAATGCAGCTCAAAAATGATGCATAGGGATAGTTTCCAGTCTCATCCTTGATTAGATCAAGGTTCCTCTGCACTATGACATGTCTTTGCTTCAAATCATCATTTTGATTTAATCCTTGGCTATGCATTAATGTTGAAACAATATGTGTTGGAATCTCATGCATACCTTGGATCAACTGATATGCGGGAACCTCTTGATAGAACACAAGAGTTCCTCCACCCAGATAAATTATGCTTCCAACTGCTCGCAAGGATGATGGCCTCCTTTCTTCAAGCATACAATGCTGGTATCTTCCTTCTCCTCCTCATGCATCTCCTGATTCATGCATGGGACTCCATATGTTAAGAGCTCAAGACTACCTTGAAAAGATGCAAGTGCCTCTTCTCTATATCCAAGTACCTTAGCAACAGGTGGTGAAAATGGAGACCTCTTGCCCAAAGTGACAAGATTGACATCCTCCTTTGTTTCCTTGGGACATGTCTCTTTGTAGCTCGTCTTCTCCTCTCCTCATCAAAATCCTTGAGATTTTCTTCAATACTCTTCAATGTTTGAAAAAGAAGCAATGAGATCTCTTCTTCAGTCATTCTCCCTGCTATGGGATGACAGGAAGTGTATAGTTCTTCATTTTCATCTTGAAACCCTTTATGAGTTTCTGTGCTTCTCTCTTCTTCATTGCTATACCTCTCACCTTCTTCAAAGAAAGTGGACATAGTGGATTTATGAGGAGATCTAGGACTCTCTGGTCTTCTACTTTGCTGATAGGAAGTGTTGGGGCTGCCTTATTCTTCTTGAAACCTCATGCATATTTTACTTCAGATTGCTTCTTCTCGAAACCCTCTAGGAGTCTCGGTACATCTTCTTTCTCTCTTCTGATTTACCTCTTTAGAGAGGCCCTTCTTAGATCTGAACACTGATGAGAGTAATCTCATCATCTCCATTATTCTGATCTATATTTCTCTTCTTCACTTCTTTGATAGCTTGATCTCACAGGCTGGGCCAGAGATCATGCTCTGATACCACAGTAATATTCCTATTTAGGAACAACTCATGAATCATGCACTTAAAAATTCATTTTCAGAAAATTATTCTTTAAAAAAGGAAAATAACTCTTGAATCCTTTATATTAGACAATACACAAACTAAATCAAATATTTGAGCTGAAACAAATGAGACTAGGTGGGTTAAACAGATCTCTCGCACCTAGTTATCTTCAAGAGAAGGCCCAATGAGGGGCTGCAGCAAGTAAAACGCTCTAATAAAAATTTAGAGAGATATTAATGCATAAAATGTGCTGATAGACACTTAGAAACTGATTTCAAGTACAACATCAACTTAGATCTGAATTTAGGATCCAAAAAGTGGGGAAAAGCAGTGATTTCGACCCTAAAATAGTTGTATTCAGAAATATGCGTAAAATTAAGGGAAATGGAAGGAGGTTATTTTATATTAGGTCATGAGGGACCGATGCTCTAAATTTCATCTCAAACAAAGCATTCTAGCTATGTTAAACAGTTCCTCCATCCCCAGATAATCTTAAAAATGTTGATTTCCCATGATTTGGAGTATGTAGAAAATGGCTGAAGCATAAATTGCGTGATTTATGAAGAAATTAGACAAAATATGTCTGAAACATCAGATCTAAAGTTTATTATAATAGAGCATGAAGAAAAATGGAGATTCAGCTCCTTTTATACATCAAATAGATCACCCAACAAGGGGATTTCATGAAAGAACAAATAAAAGTATCAAATATGAAAAATATGGATCTAGAAAATGCAGAATGACTAAAACTCTGATTAGATGAGCTTAAATATACAAAATTATAGAAGAGGGCTGAAATAAAAACTTTCCGGAAGAAGGGATGGGCCTTCCTCAAGGAAATAAGCACCAAACTAGGGTAGAAACCCTGCTACAGCAATGCACTGGAAAAATGATGCAGTTTCTAAATTATACTGTGAAGATGATGTTGGAAGGTAATTTGGCCTGATTCCAAGATCTGAATATGAATCTCAAGGCTTCCTCACTAATATTCCAGAGAAAGGGATGCTCCCTTTTCTACAAAACTAGATCTGGAAGTGGTGTTGAAAACCCCTCACTGCAACACCCTACAACACAGAAATTCCTGCCCAACAGAAAAGGTTGTAGCTAGAGGAGGAAGCTTGGCCTCAAGCCTATATGTGAGGTATTTCAGAGCATACTCCTTCAAGAGCTCCTCAATGAAGGAGGATTAATTCCTAAATAGGAGACTCCTCTCTCTCTAGCTAAATAGCCAAGAGAGTTTGAGTTGCCTAAGCAATCTCAAAATCGAAATATCTTCAACTACCCTTTCCTTGTGACCTTCCTCTTTATTTTATAACATTGGGGTTTGGAAAAACCTAAACCACCTCCAATGAGTTAACCCTTTTCACATGGAGGGTCTCCATCTAAAACTGCGCTGATCAATGAGGAGGTTCAATACATCTAGACATTGCTGAGATTTGGTCTTGTTGACCCAGTCAATCTTCTTAATTCCTCTTCACACCTAAGGTTATTTTATTGAAATGGCCCAGATTTGTCCATGTTCACATTGGGCGTTGATTTATTTTGTTGGTTAGTAGTTTTAGAGTTCCTCCTTTACACTTTTATTTATGAGTTAAGCAAACTTAAAATAAAATATTAGATTCCCATTAGCTGCAAAAATTGGGAATATTACACTGAAGTATGCTCTGGTTAAACTAAAACTAAAAACACAAATACACAGAAGCTATATAGAGAGTTCTGAACGATAATAATGCAAACGATGCCTTGATGACCTCTTCTTATTAAACGTTCGAAATGGAGAAGAAATTTTACCCACTTGCCAAAGGGTCCCTAGGCAATGGCTTTAGGTCTTGATGCAAGGATGTTGCCTTACAAGCTCTGCCTCTAATGCAGTCTCACTCTCTCTCTCTGCTATGGTGGAATAAGATGTTGGGTGGCCAACTAACGAGTCCTTTTTAGCTCCAGCTCCGGGTCACACACAATGTTGGTGTTGCTTGGGTAACTTTGGCCAGCATAACATTGTGATCACCATTTCTTCATCTCTTGGTGGGTTTATATAGGTGAGCTTCAAATCATCCTTCCCTCCCTTGGTACATGATGAATGGTGACCCAAGGGAGAGTTGTGATTCCATTGTGTGCTCAAATATTCTTTTGTGTTCTCACATAATGTCTAAGGAGGTGCTGGTGGCTGTCCTTAGGTGGCTTTCACATAAGGAGTAATTGTCCTTTGCTTGGTGTGGTCCTGGAAAGTGACTTTTTCTCATTTCTAGGAATGCACGCTTATGTGGAAAAAAGGCGCGCAAAAGCACTCTTCTCGAAGGATAAATTGCACATTTGAGCATTTATGACTAGTTCAAATTTTATTTTCTCAAAACCTTAGATATTTTAAATAATTCTTGATTCCATAATGTATTCCTGTCCTGTAAATCCTTGGGCTCGACATTAATTGATGTCTTCTTCTGCTGTACAATTTTCCAGTGTTAATAGTATGGAAGGAAGTGTTATACTACCATTCAGCCAAAGGTAACCACTTGACCCATTATGTCTATTTATCAGATACAAAGAAACGAAGATATACTTCCAAAAAAAATTTCATTATCTTAGTTTTCCTGTCATATTTAGGATGATGTGATGATATATGAGCTAATTTGTTTCAGGATATAATAACCTAAAGGTTTTTGGGTTGGAAACATTCATAGATCAGGGGCATACCATTCAAGAAGGAATCACCTAACCTATATTTTATATTGAAAACAAGATATAACAAGTTGTGGTACTTACCCAAAAGTCCAACTTTTGATGTAGATCCCGCGGGGTGCAAACCCCCAGCAACCCTTCATGCTTCGTAACCTGAAAATCAAGAAAGAATGAACACGAAACTATAGTTGTACAACATATATAGTTCCTAGATGTCAGTGTAACTCATGCATAATATCATAAGAACAATATTAAACATTAAATTAATGATCATTACACATATATAAAGAGATATAAACACGTGAATATCGGGAACAAGATGGTTCTTCTTATTACAAATGGCACATAGAGTAATAGAAATGTGGAGAGATCACCTGAATCCTTCCACGGCCTTCGAGCATACCGTCCTCTGGATCCATCCAGCCCTCGCCTCACATGAATTCTTCCAAGATGTGTGCGAACTAGATGTCATATAGTATGATGAGCATCTCAAGGAAACAAGGGTTTCCTGAATATACCTGGGAAGTGTAGTAGGCACGGGAATATCAGACTTGAAATAGTGCTCCAACAAAGTATAATATCTATAATTTTCTCTCTCCCTTAGGCCATGCACATGAGGGGCTTTTATACTCCCCCAAATTAGTTTCAGTAGTTGGAAACAATTAGGCCACGGGCTAGGGTGGTTGAATTACGGGAATAACCATCAACCCTGCCTCGAAAATAGGGAATATTATATATTTTTTAATGATTAAAAATCTATGTGCGGATATCTATGAATGGAATTGCATATATATGCGGAAAATTTTGGGTAGAGTCGCATATGGGTTTTAAGATACTGTTTTTTGTGAAGATGTTCAAGTCTGAGGGGAAAGGGTGCCCAAGGCCAAAGTGCCAATAATCAAGCATATGAAGGTGAAAAATGATGCTATAACATAATTTGGAACCCAAACAAGAAAATATTTTCATCGAAAAATTTCCTGTGAAAATGGGATCTCTGTTGCTTACAATAATCTTTGGGTTTCTATGTATCTTTTGAATCATTTCCATAAATGCAATAGAAAGTGTACTGGCCTTAAATGGATGAGATAATGCACAAAAGTGTCCATACTTAGTAAGTCTATCAACTACCACCATGATTACAGTCTTACCTTCGGACTTGGGTAAGCCTATGATAAAATTGATTTAAACCTCCTCCCAATGTTGTCTTTGAATGGATAAAGGTTGTAACATACATGGGGTCTTAATTGTCTCAACTTTATTTTGTTGGCAAACCAAATATTCTCCCACAAAATTTTGAATATCATATTTAAGGACATCGCAAAAAAAATTATTCTTGACCTTATGGTAAGTTTTTGAAAATCTTGAGTGACCCCCTAAGGGATAGGTGTGCAATTCCAAAAGAATATTTTGTTTGAGTTGGGAATTCTTACAAAGATACAAGCGATATTTGTACCATAATAAATCATTTTTCCAACTAAATGTTTCAGTTTTACTGGGATCTTGCTGCAACTTTTGAATGAGTGTCCACACCTCTTCATCATTCTTCCATTCATCCCTTGCTTCAGTTATCCACTCAGGTTGGATAATATAAATGGCACAAATAAATTCTTCCACATCCTTGTCCTTTCTTGAGAGTGCATCTGCAACAATATTTTGCTTCCCTTTCTTGTAGATGACTTCAAAGTCATAATCCAACATCTTTTTGACCCATTTTTTCTGCTCTTATTAAGATAAAATTTGTTCCAAAAGTATTTAAGACTATCATGATATGTTTTTAACTTGAAATTTCTTTGCATTAGGTAAGTGATGAGCCTCAATATTGCAACAAGAATGTTGCAACTACAGAGGCTACCAACTTTAATTATCAAATTGGGGTTCATATAAACTTAAGAGGTATTAGCACTATATGTGCAGCATAAAATGTGTCCTTATTTTTTTCATCTGATGTAATGGAGGGAATGTCATGAAATCAAAGCCTAGACTAATTGTAAAAATGGAAGTGTTGCTTTTAAAAGAAATTAATCCTAGGAAAGAACAACAATTTGCAATTGAAATCCTAAGAGCATGAATTCAAATAAAAAGACGTAATATAATTTCCGAAAATGGATGTCCTAAGTGGTGTTTATTCTTACTCAATAATGTATTTAGATCCTAGGGGTCATTATTGAAGCTTAAAAAACCAACCTTTGGGAGAAAATCTGGTAAAGTTTACACATGCTACAAGAGTGCTACAGGAAACTCTGTTTTTGCTACAAAAAAGTTTGTTTTGGAAATAGCTCACCGAATGACTAAGTAAATCAAATGAAAATGGGATGGGAATTTTTTATTACGTATGATGTCTTAGGTCTTCATTCCAAGTTGAATCACTCCAAAATACCCATGTTCACGTGTGCTAAAAAATAACACAAATTTACTACTCTAAAATCTGGAAATTCAAGAACTAGTGAGCTAGTTAATCTATGAAATGCCTAACCTAATCAAGTGAAAATGAAATGAGGTAATTTTTTTTATTAATTTTAACATTATTATGACCTAATAAAAGTAGAATCAAGTCAAATGGATCTCATTAACCCCTTCTAAAAATTATCATAAATGTACTACTATTTCGCTACAAGGCATTTCCAGAAATCTTATATTCGTGAACTAGTTGTTAGAAAATTATATATTATAGAGCAATGCAAGACATAAAATATGCAAAAACACAAAAAAAAAAACATATAAAACAAGGGAGACTGAGATACACGTGGTTCACCCAATTGGGCTACGTCCACCCAAACAGCCAGTCCTTCCTTTCTATTATCCAACAAAATGAAGAGACACAACCTACAACAGATCCATTGTAATAGCCTATATTCTCTCTAAGAGTCTCCCTATATGTTTATCACTCTGATAATACACACACAATGCAAAACCAAAATAAAATACCCTCATACAAAACGAGGGGTTGCCTTCTATGGAAAAAAATATAAATTAAATGTAAGTTATATCGTCAAATCACCCCCAGGTGGAGTATGCTTGACTTTTAACTATGGGTGACGTTGCTGCCCCGTTAAGAACAAGGGTTCAATGTTGTTATACAAAATAAAGAAGATAATGAGGCCCCACACCCAACATTAGTAACCAAATCCAAGTAGCTTAATGATTAATATGACCTTGAAAAGTTATTCTAAGGATGAATAATGATTTTGAACTTGTAAAATTCCTGTAAAAGAACTCACTTCAATAATTTAACTCAATCCTACAGCAAGAAAAGAAATAGTACTAAATATATAAATATAAAAAATAGGTATAAGAGATGCATGTGAATAAGAAGTGAAAATAACATAAAGAAATTGGGCAAGAGGGCTCTCAGGCTCTTGGGATGGCCAAGTCCAAGGAGGAATCTAAGTCCCATTGAAGAATCCAAGCCTTCTAAGATAAAAATGGCACCAATCTTCATTATTGAATCAATCCATGTACATCCCTACAAGAAAATAAAGTGGAGCTACCATAAATCAAGTTTTCTCCACAATAAGACTAAACAATACATGCCCCTAGAAGCCAATTTTAATTGGTACGTATACAAAATTATGAGGAATAATTCTCCTTGAAAGGAGTAAGCTTTCCTCTCCAAAATTCCTCAAATAGTGGATATGGTTCCTAACACTAGGAGTTTATAGTAAATGACATGGAACACATTCCTAGATTTTCTCAATCATTGAAGTTCCAGAATATCTCTAGAATTTCTCAATTGTTTGATGATATTTTGTTCATTTATTCACCAATTTTGATCCGCTAGTAGTAGGGAGAAAGTCTTTAAATTATCTCCTTCTCCAAATCTTCATAATTTGCCCAATATTCTCGCAACATCCTTCAAAAATAAATAATATTAGGAAAAAATATGCAATTATCTCCAAACCTTCCTAAGAACATATTAAAGCATAAAAAAAACATTATTAAGTGTAGAAGGAGAGATTTAATATATATTTTATGTGCATAAGAAAGGTTATATGGGCCTTAATTTATGTCTAATTTAGATGCCCATCATACCCTTTTACTAAAACTGTTGCTCATCCTTTGAGCAACCTATTCATCCTCCTTGCCTTGTGGTTCTTCATGTATAGTAGCCTATTTCATTCTATGTTTATTGGTCCATGTGTTGATCCTCTTGTTGATCTTCTTGCTACTCTTCTATTTTCATTTCTTCCCCTATCTCAATTTCCCATTAAACTTCTAATGTAGGTTCAGGTTGCTTCTTTCTCTCAAGTGATTCTTCAATTGTAATGGTGTGCAAAGTTGGGCCTTGTTTGTACCTATTTCTGAGGAGCTGCAGACATTATCTGGTGTATGGAGATGGAGTTTGGTGATGGACATGACTATCTTTCTCTTGCTGTGTTTTTTTTTAATGTATTTTCTAAGTTAGAAGCTTGTTTCTGAGTGAGTTTCTTAACATTTTTGTTTGTTTTCTCTTCTTGAAGGTGCTTCATGGAGGTCCTCAGGTGTCTTTTCTAGTGTTTACATCTTCCTGGAGTCTTTAGGTGGTCCTATGAATCCATCTTCATCAACTTATCCTCATATTTTGAATTTTTGTGCCATATACAGAATTGTTACAGAAAACTTTTCAACTTCCTGTAGCAGTCTTCTCTCTACTTCTTGGAGCTCCAGATTTCTTAGAGATGAAGGGAAATGAATTACAGAGGTTAGGGATGGAGTCATGGAGAGTTAATGAGAGAGGTCCCTTGCGAAGGTATATGTGATCTAGCTGCTAGTGGTGCAACATAAGGTTTAGGGAGTGAATCATTGTTCATTGAGTGAAGTGAGGGTTAGGAGTGGTAGGTATAGGAAAAAAATAAATTATCATGCTCTTTTTGAAGTTTATAAACCTTTGAGAGAGCTACTTTACTTGTAAATAATTTTCCTTTAGCATTTACAAGTTTTCTCATAGTGCGACAGGAATCATGTAGCTACTAGGACTTTCTTGTAGCAACTACAGTCATGAGTAAAAATGGAGTTTTCTGCCTACTTGAAAGGTGAAATGAGTGTATGGGTGCATGATGGAGTTTTCCATCGAGTGTGTAAGTAGAGGAGAGAGAGAAGGGACGAGGAAAACCAGCTTTGATCAACAATTGTTTTCCTAGTTAACTTCTTGTAGAAAATTTGTCTTTCCTATAGCAAATATGTTTTTCCTATAGAAACTTCTTATAGAAACTTTTGTGCCTATAGCAACCCTATTTCTCCTGTAGCAACTCTATTTCACATGCCAAGAGGTGGTGGGTCCAGTTTTTCTTTTTTCTTTTTTTTTTCTTTTTATATTTTTTTTTGAATTTGTTTTTGAATTTTTTTCTCTTTTTTCATTACATGCAAAATAAACTCAGAGTTATTTTTTTGTTAACTAATTTTGCCCTCATTTACCCCTTGGCACTCCTTGTCTTCCATCACAACAAACTTCTTACTACCCACTTTCTCAAGTCCTCTTTACTTATGTTGTGTTCCTCTCCCACATGCATGTGTGTCTTGGTGGAAAAGTGAAGCTAATTGCTAGATAAGGCCGAGGCTACTCTGCTACTAATTTTGGCTATAAATAAAATTTCCTTCTCACAATTTTAATGCTTTCTTAGGCTAGAATAGATTCGAAGAAAGTTTTAGATGATTGCATACCTGAGCCTTAACCTTGATTTGTTTTTGTAAGTAATATGGAGGTTGTTGATATGACTGTTGAAGCCGCCTTTGGTGGTTTTGAAGCTACTACTCATGATCCTGAAACTAGATGTCATGATATGCTTTAGGTCCTATTGTTGATAATCTTGAATATGGAGGTCTTCTAGGTTTTTTTCGTTCATGTTGCTGCTGCTTCACATCCTTGGATAAAATGTTGCTGCTGAAATGATCATGATGTGAATGTTGTAGTTCATGATTTTTTTATGTACAAGTATTCATAGCATGCTGATTTTTTTTACTGATAATTTTTTTTGTGTGTGAATTCTTCTCCCAGTGTTCAATATTTTGCTAGTGGAGTATATTATCACTGGAAAATCAAACAGGAAATGGACATCATGAAATGTCAAGCAGAAGGATTTACAGGATGAAAAAAAATTATAGAGTTTGGAAAATTTAACTTCTCCTAAGGTCAAAAGGAAAATTTATTAAGTCGCGCACAGAAGGCACTAGCACAAAGCACTCCACGTGACCTTTTCTTTGATAGTTGTAGAGATCTCTGCAGATATCCCTCAAATAGCTATGCAGTCTTGGGTATGGCAGAAGTTCACCATCCAAGACCACTTTGCACACGTCAGGAAGAATATTATCCACTCAAGGCCGCCAAGCACAGTCGCCTAGAGCCACCTTGAGGCCTCAAGTGTAGCACACAATGGAATCAACCTCCACTCTTGGGTCATTATCCACAATTGTACCAAGAGAGGGAAGGATATTTTAATTTTTCCTATAAAATACCACCATGAGAAGAACAATTTAGAACACATTGTTAAGTTGGCCAAATTTCCCAAGAGAAAACCAACAGTGTGTTGTTCAAGCAACAAAGGAGTGAAGGGATTCATTTTTTGGCCATCCAATATCTCAATCCCAAAGGATAAGTGCATCAGTTTTCCATTATTTGATCACTCATTCAAGGAGAAGAGAGAGGCTTGCAAGCAGCTTAAGGGAAGAGCCCTCTTTGCTTTGAGTATTAGAGATCCATAGCTCTAAGGACTCACTGTGAGTGTTTTAGCGTTCTACCTCTTTTTTACCACTACCAACTAATAAAAGGGGATCCGTTCTCCATTGGTATTTTTTTTTTTTAAACTCGATATTGAGCTTGTGTTATATTTGTATTTGGTGTTTCTTGTTTCCTCCTCTATTGTAGTATGCTATGTTTTATAAATAGTTTTTCTACATGTTATGATGCTTCATTAACCATCTAAAAACTCATTTTTTCCTTGTGACATTTCTTTCAGGAAAGCAACCTCCCCTACCAAGCACCATGCATTTTTTACACCCTTGTTTCAAATGCACCAATACCGGATTGGCGACTCCACTTATTTTTCCTCTTAAGCTAAGTGGTTGTTGTTTTGCACAACCTCTCTTTTGCTAAGGAATTCTACAAGATCATTTCTTCTCTTCCTCAACTTCTCTCGTTCACCCTTTGTGAAGAGATTCAATTCAGAGAAGGCGGAATTTCCATGCACAGCAAAATCGCATGTTCAGCTCAGACAAACACACAAGTAGTGTGCCTGTGTAAAAATAACCCCCGCGGATACCAGTGAGCACTTTTTTCACTGATTTTCTTCATTTTTTGCAATTTTAAAGTGATTGGCAGTCGATAATAAATTTTCCATCACTATGTTATGGTGTTTCTTGACTGTTAGGACATGTTTTTGGCTGAACTTTATCTTATCTATTACATAGTTATAATTTTAGTTTATTATCACAAATTCACATAGTTTAATTAGGGGGCAAGTAAGTGGTTTTTAAATCCACGCATGCTATCTGATTGAACTAGTTACTGATAATATACACCAAAAACATAAGATTAATTATTAGGAAGTAAGTGGCCCATATCAATGCATCTTTAGCTAGTTTTTAATTTTTCACAAATTTTGCATTAATCTTAGTTTAAATTTTGCATTAGGATTCAGGACTAGGATCAAAGTATCAAAGAAGGCAAGTAATATTTTCCACCCTTGCACCTCTTGGTGATCCTAGGTATGCATATAAATGTTTTCTTTTGATAGTTTTCCATCTCCCTATATTGCAACATTTATTCTAATTAGGAAAAATTGTAAGAAGCCCATTATCCATGCATGGTTTATTTTCTGAAAGGAACTATCAAACATAGTATAATTAAGAGGGAGTGTAAAGGATCATCACATATCCACATCCTATAACATTGTGATTGTGCACTTCATTACACACACGAAGCTTCAGTAAGTTAGGACCTTTGTCCTCTTCTTACTGCCGCTTCACCAAGGCACACCTTAAAGAAATTAAGACTCCTTAAAACTAACCATTAATTAAAGTCATTAAAATATCTCTACAGTGCCCACAAAAGAATTAATATTTTAGGTTAGGATCATTGGGGGTAGGCATCCAATAAGCCTCCATGGTCATTTTACATTATTGAAACATATAATTTGACTGTTTAGGGAGCCTAAAATCGGTCTATCTACCCACGGAACATAATTCCCAAGTGCTATAGACACTCGATTCAGAGGGGTTTCAGTTTAGGTCCAGTGCGTGCGGTACTATTTGGGCTACTTGACCCATCTAGTGCTCAGTATTGGTAGCTAAATACTAATAATCTCAAGAATTTAATGTTCACGTGGAACGATGGTCCTTTAGTGGCAAAATATTGGGCATCCTTACCTATATAAGTGACATTACAGGTAGCACTAGATCCTCTTACCTTTACCTTGGTCGATTCTTCGGCAAGTGGAAGGCGTCGCCAATTATTTCATGAAGTTAGACCTAATACACATCAAAATATATATTTTCAAGGCCCATTTACATTTGAGAGTGTGAGGATGATTAGGTCTTCTAGGATTTTTCGTATCATACGCGAAACAACCAAAACCATATTTTTTTATTGATTAATCACATAGTATTAATCTAAAGGATAAACTAAAATTTTATTTTTCACTTTTTTTTTATGTATGTGATCGCATTTTTCTTTGATAATAATATCTCTCCTCTCATAAAAGTAAAAAATATTTCCAAAATCAAATCGATTTGACACGATAATGAACCCAACGGGACCTCGTCAATATAGACATTTTTTGGACCTTCCCCCATCAGAGGGAGAAGTGCCAGGTCTTTCGTTATTCAGGCGTCAAAGATGACACACAGCCACCCTTACTGGTTCATCCTTTATTGGGGAATATTTAGTTGGAAACCCCCAAGGATCACCCAATTCCACACCTGTGGAAACCCCATAAGGGTCACCACACACCACTCCTCCCACAACCCCTAGAGGGAAGAGGAGCGCCACCCCTTTAGGGATTCAAAAAACACACAATCGGGTACGTCACAGGGTAATATCTCCCATAAACAACCAGATTCCTATGTTTCCACAGTTCACAATGGCACTCAATACTCAGTTACCTTTCCTAAGCATCGTTAAACCTCCCAAATTTATCAAAGCTAAAAAATGATCCCATTGCGCACAACCCCAATTGGCCCCCCATGCCCATGAAGCTCCCTTCGGACATTTCAAAATTTGAAGGGAAGCAAGCGGAAGACCCTGGAAATCATGTAATGAATTTCCACCTATGGTGTTCATCAAATAGTATTATTTATGATACTATTCAACTAAGACTATTTTGGCACTGATCAGGAGCTCAAATCTGAGCTTGGGAAAAAGCTAAAAAATGAAAGTTCTCAAATTGATTTGGTTCCTAAGTGAAGGGATAGGCCTCGGCGATAAGATCCCAATGACGCAAATGGTTCGAAAAACGGACACCGTATGAATAAGTTATTGCACTTTTAGTGGAGTGGGTTCGGCAGAGCACGGAGGGGCTAGACCTCCTCCCATGGAACCTCATCATATGACCAGTGTGGGAGCTTAATGATTAAGAGCGCTTAAGGAGCCTAATCTCAAGTTTAATATTTAATTAAGCTTCAGTTAAGTGGAGTTTAATATGGCGGAGATTCTGGAGGCGCTCCCAAATTTAGGCGGACTTCCACTTTTAGTGGAGTTAACTGGCAGTTGCCCCACATTTAGTGGAGGAAATTGGGGCAAAGTTGTTTTGGTCATAACTTTCTCATTACTCAACCTTTTGGAACGAAATTGTTTTTGATTTCATATGTTCTCAGCCTTTTGGACTCAATGGCACAGGTTTTAGAGCCATTGGAGCTCAGTTTCATCCTGTTAAGCCTCGAAGAAGATGAAGGAGCCATCAGGGCCTAGAAGGAGAAGGCTATGTTTTGGAGTGTGTTTCTCTGTTTAAGGTAAATTAATAGGAATTATTAGCTATTTCATGCCTTTTGAATCTGTTTGGATGGTTTTTAGATCCTGTTAAGAACTTTAGAAAGCCGAAAAGCTTCATTTAAGTTCTAGAGGCCATTTTCCAAATAGAGTGTATAGGCGCAACCGGAGCAGCCGGAGGCTGTTTTTGATGAAAAAAAAACTCTATCTTGACTATTTCAGTCATTATGGAACCAATGGAAATGGTTTCAGTTCATTTTTAGTACTTCTACAGCTCGATAAGTTGATATGAAGTCGTGGGCAGCCCTGGGCAAACCGTGGAGGAGAGCCATTTTTGGGGATGTTGTGCTTAATGTAAGAAATTTATCAATTTTTATTTGATGTCTGATCATTATTGGATGCAACAGTAGTGGTTTCAGGAGAAGAAACAGAAATTTGATGGAGTTTGTGCCATTTAGAAGCTCAGAGAAGCTTAGTGCACCGACAGAAGGATGTGTGCCCATGGAAGCCTAAAGCTATTTGCAGGAATTGGACAGCCATTAAAGGGATTTAAAATGGTATTCTCAGCCCTTTGAATCATTCTTGTATTCATTTTGGTTAAGTTTGGAGCTTGTAAAATAATTTGATTACCTTAATCCCAAAGAGTCTAGTCATGTTGACGAAGCTCAAAGGAGATGTAGCCCAAGAGTTGGGGTGAACTCCTATATTATATTGCTGTTGTGTTTTGTTATTCTATGGCTGAATTATGTTGCTGATATACATGATAAGTTTCAGCAAAAAAAAATAAATTTAAAACACATAAACAGAAGAAAAGACATACACCTCTTCCAAGCAAAAATTCTGCATAATGTCAAGTTTGAGTAAGGTCATTTTTATTAAGTCTGAGTGTTTACTTCTATTATTTCTTTAGGAAGAGTCTGTAAGAGGGCCAGGTAGCCTTTGGATTCATCCTTTCTTTGAAAGGTGACATATCCGGTAAATGCCCCTACAGTCTATCTCTGTATTAGAAATATGAAGTTCTCACATTTTCAGATTTAAAATTTGAAGTATTTGCACTCATTTACATATATGAAAATGGATACCTTGCACCCTTTTCAAGTACCTTCCATTTTCATATCAGATGGTATCGGAGCTCAGGTTGAGCATTCCTTATGGTGCAAAAGGTTTTAAAACAGTGTAAGAGATTCACTGTTTTATGGCTGCTTGATTAAGAAGGGGTCTTTACTGACATTTGGCTAAAAGCTTGTCGTTTGTTGGAAAGCTTTGAGGACTTTTCTTTGGAAGTTCCTTTTGGTTGTTTGAACATTTACATAATGTCAACTTCTTCTGCAAGTGAATTTTCCTCCTTCACGGGATTCTTCAATGATGACATGAAGAATGAGTTTTTTAAGGTGAAGGACATGGTGCAGATTCTCCTTGAGGATCAAAGGGAAAGTGTTCAACTTCGTGCACAATTGCTAGCTATGCAGGAAGAGAAAGAAGCCATTCTTCAAAGACTGCATGATATGGAGTTGCAGCTTCTTCAAGATCAAGAAGTTTTGACCAAGAAAATACCTCATCTTCAGGATGTAAATCATGAGGTAAATCATTCTGATTTGTCTTCAGTTTCCTCTATTGAAAAGTGTGTTGGTTCTTTTGAAAGGCATACAAGAGGTATTGGGTCCAAATTGATGTTGAATATGGGCTATCAAGAAGGCAAAGGTTTGGGCAAGCATGCACAAGGCATTGTTGAGCCTATTTGTGTTGTGGAGCATCCCAAGAATATTGGTCTTGGCTATGAGCAGCTTAATGGCGAAGCTTTGAGCACATGCATTCAAGAATGTGATGCAAATTTGAAGAGAACATTTCTCCCAAGTTCTTAATTACATCAATGTCATGATGACAATCTTCCTTACCATTGTTTTAATCCATCATTGCAGCAAGAAGATGGTAGACATGCAGCTTATGGCAAGCATGCAAAGAAACATAAGAGGATTTCTTGTACATTTTGTGGTCGATTTAACCATCATGTTTCGAGATGCTGGATGAGGAAGAAGGCACACAAGAAGTAGATGAAGCAAAGACTACCTTCAAAGAATGTGCATATGATTTGCACTTTTTGCCAAAAGAAGGGACATGTTGTCTCCCATTGTTGGACTTTGCATCCAACAAATCTTCCAAAGCATATGCAGCTAAGGGACAAACAGTTTGGCACAAGTGGATCTATGGAGTCCATTATCGATGTGGAAATGGAAGATTCACATGAAGAATTGCAGTTGCAGCAAAAGATGCCATGGAAGTGGCTTGGTGAGAAGTGGATGGAATTCTTATTGCAGTAAGTCATTACTCATTTTGTACATGCAAATTTCAGATTGGTATGCATGTATTTCAGTTGAAAAGTTGATGCAAGATTGCATGTATAAGCAGTTTCAGTTGAAGGAATTTCTTTGTTGTTGCAAAATTTCGCCATGGAGGTGTAAAAGATGAGCATGATACTCACTTATGTTGCAACAATGTCTTTTGGTTCAGCTCTTAATCACCCACATGTTTTTGGGATGAGGTACTTGTTGGTATTTGAAAAGAAGAGTTGAAGTTGCACATGTACATAGAGGTTGTATGTGTAATTAGCGAACTGTATATAGTTCATTGTACATGATACATACACATATGTTTGTAAAGATGTATCTTGTTGTTTATCGACTTGTGTCGATTGTGTCATACATGTTTATCGACTTATGTTGGTTGTGTGCACATTTTTTTTTACATATTTTGTGTGTCATTTGTATAGCACATTTCATTGTCAACTGGTTGTTGATGTCGTATGTTGCACAAGATGCCTTTGGTGTCGTTTGGTGCAGAGAACGAAGTGTCAGTTCAAAGCAGTGCAAGATTCCATGAGTTGGAAAGGCATGCAAGAAAAGAGGGCACAAAGTTCAGCAAGTTTCATTTCTGGTTTCAGTATGGCAGATTGGTATGGCGAGAAAACTTGGTCGAGATTCGGCGCAAGTACGTGGCTCATTCAGCAAAATTCACCATGTGAACAGTTGGAAATTCAGGAAAATTTTTGGAGGTTGAAGAGAAGAGGATGTTCATTCTCTCATTTTCTGTACTACAAATCATTTTAGCATTTTAGTAAGCTTTTGGGGACCAAAAGCCTCTCATTTGGGAGGTGTGATCAGGAGCTCAAATCTGAGCTTAGGAAAAAGCTCAAAAATTAAAGTGCTCAAATTGATTTGGTTCCTGAGTGAAGGGATAGGCCTCGGCGATATGATCCCAATGCCACAAATGGTTCGAAAAATGGACACCGTATGAAGAAGTTATTGCACTTTTAGTGGAGTGGGTTCAGCAGAGCACGGAGGGGCTAGACCTCCTCCCATGGAACCTCATCATATGACCAGTGTGGGAGCTTAATGATTAAGAGCGATTAAGGAGACTAATCTAAAGTTTAATATTTAATTAAGCTTCAGTTAAGTTGAGTTTAATATGGCGGAGATTCTGGAGGCGCTCCCAAATTTAGGCGGACTTCCACTTTTAGTGGAGTTAACTAGCAGTTGCCCCACATTTAGTGGAGGAAATTGGGGCAAAGTTGTTTTGGTCATAACGTTCTCATTACTCAACCTTTTGGAACGAAATTTTTTTTTATTTCGTATTTTCTCAGCCTTTTGGACTCAATGGCGCAGGTTTCAGAGCCATTGGAGCTTAGTTTCAGCCTGTTAAGCCTCGAAGAAGATGAAGGAGCCATCAGGGCCTAGAAGGAGAAGGTTGTGTTTTGGAGTGTGTTTCTCTGTTTAAGGTAAATGAATAGGAATTCTTAGCTATTTCATGCCTCTTGAATCTGTTTGTATGGTTTTCAGATCCTGTTAAGAACTTTAGAAAGCCTAAAAGCTTCATTTAAGTTCTAGAGGCCATTTTCCAAATAGAGTGTATAGGCAAAACCGGAGCAGTCGGAGGCCGTTTTTTATGAAAAAAAACTATATCTTGACTATTTAAGTCATTCTGGAACCAATGGAAATGGTTTCAGTTAATTTTGAGTACTTCTACAGCTCTAGAAGTTGATATGAAGTCGTGGGCAGCCCTGGGCAAACCGTGGAGGAGAGCCATTTTTGGGGATGTTGTGCTTAATGTAAGCAATTTATCAGTTTGTATTTGATTTCTGATCATTATTGGATGCAGAATTAGTGGTTTCAGGAGAAGAAACATAAATATGAGGGAGTTTGTGCCATTTAGAAGCTCAGAGAAGCTTAGTGCACCGACAGAAGGATGTGTGCCCATGGAAGCCTAAAGCTGTTTGCAAGAATTGGACAGCCATTAAAGGGATTTAAAATGGTATTCTCAAACCTTTGAATCATTCTTTTATTCATTGTGGTTAATTTTGGAGCTTGTAAAATAATTTGATTACCTTAATCCCAAAGAGTCTAGTCATGTTGACGAAGCTCAAAGGAGATGTAGCCCAAGAGTTGGGGTGAACTCCTATATTATATTGCTGTTGTGTTTTATTATTCTATGGCTGAATTATTTTGCTGATATACATGATAAGTTTCAGCAAAAACAAATAAACTTAAAACACTTAAACAGAAGAAAAGACATACACCTCTTTCAAGCAAAAATTTTGCATAATGTCAAGTTTGAGTAAGGTCATTTTAATTAAGTCTGAGTGTTTACTTCTATTATTTCTTTAGGCAGAGTCTGTAAGAGGGCCAGGTAGCCTCTAGATTCATCCTTTATTTGAAAGGTGACATATCCGGTAAATGCCCCTGCAGTCTATCTCTGTATTAGAAATATGAAGTTCTCACATTTTCAGATTTAAAATTTGAAGTATTTGCACTCATTTACATATATGAAAATGGATACCTTGCACCCTTTTCAAGTACCTTCCATTTTCAGATCAAGCACACCTTAACTGGACCAACCGTGAAATGGTATGTGGAGCAACCGTCTGCTTCACATTGAACCTTTAGTTCCCTAGCTACTGCGTTACTCACATGTTTTCAGTTACCCATCCACCATGATTCATGAATGGAGTTACTAACTCATTTTAGGCAAATGCCAGTTGTCCATATCTCTAACCATCTCAATGAATGGCGGCGACGTCAAAGTTTGTGCAAAGCCAAACTCGATGATAGAGTTTTACTAGACCTGTTTTTTAAGACTTTCACAGCAGATATTTCGAAGGATGTGACAAACCAATTGTTAGCACAGTTCTTTGCTAAGTCATGAGTCCATTCCATAGTTTTAATTTTAGAAATAAAGTTCAAAAAATTTCAAAATTAAAAAAAAAATGGGCACTACTGGAATTTCCTAAAGCACCGGTTTTTCTTTCTCCTTTCGAATAGTTTTTTATTTCCTATTTCTATATTTTTATTATTATTTTCGATGCTACCGGAATTTCTGGAAGCATACTTTGTTTTTAAAATAAAACAAAGCACATCCTCTTTAGTTATACCATGTGTCATAGCATTAATCTACATCAAATATTTTTTTAATCCTTTATGATCTAATGATAGGTGTCGTATTATAGTCAGTTGGCTAAGGTCAAGTTGTTGTATACGTTGAGCCACATGTGTCATCCACAGTTAATGACTAAACATTTACCCGTCATGCCTGTCTACACCAAATCAGTTATCCATACGTCAAGGTACATGTTTTTCTGAGTTAGAGGGATCGTGGTGATCACACCACTCACCATAACCATTCGATTGGCTGCACATTAGTGCTGCCGGAAATTTTGGCCAATCAACAACATAGTTTCCAAAGGCGATTGCAAGTCATAAAAACACTTTCCATAAGCCATCTAGAGCTCCCATATGGAAAACACAACCAACTGATGGTGGTGATGGTGTTTCATATGGTGCACATCATGATCATGAATATTTTTAATGATGGAGGGTTATTTGCATGGGGTGGTGAATCAAGATTTAGTTTTAAAACCACCTAAAAAATAGGAATGTTGTCATTTGAAGTTTGAGATGCTTGATTCGAATTTGCTGAGAGTTATAGTTGGAAAAGAAGTTTGGATTTCAGACAATATTTCCAGGAGTGAATACAAGCTACACTTTCAAGGTAAAATTCTTCCTACTCTTCCACCTATCAGTTGCAAGAGGGAGAGTCATTTATTTTTCTGAAGATGACTAAAACAGGAGGTATGATAAATCAAATAGAGCCACAGGGTGCATATTTGGTTGATGCTAATCTGAGGGTAAGAACTATTTTTATGTAGTCATGATGGTATCCTATTTGTACTAGGTTGGGAAGCTCACATTCAAGGGTTGCTCAAGAGTTTTCTAACTCTTTTAATGGAAAAGAGGATATAGTTTATGGCCTCACTTTGCAGGTTTCTGAAGAATCCTTGGCTGAATCCTTTAACCTTCCCCAATAAGGAGAAAGGTTTTTCAAGGGAAAATTTATCATAGGAGGTGATATCAACAGCTTCCTCAAGGATGCTCACATAGATCCAAACTGGGAAAAATGCATCCGAAGAAGCTACCTTAATAATTAATGGGTAGAGGCAATTAAGCTTATCAAGAGATACCTCACATGTGAAAGTAGATATACAGTGGTATTCCTCTATCACATGAGTTTTCTTTTTCATATTGCAGGGATGAAGACATTGAGTCTACCATTTTTCTTATTGAAAATTCTGACCAAGATGTAAGCAAGGGTTTAGACCCATAATGATGTTTCTGAGTACAACCTGTACCATCAAGCTTTGATCAAAGTTCTGGTTGAAGAAGAGTTGAGGAAGAGAAACCAGACTTGCGACCATTTTCTATTTTATAGGGAAGGCCAACCTACACCTACACCTCCAGTTCCATAGTCAAACCCTCAACTTGCAAAGAGAAGAACAAAAAGAAAGGCCAAGAAAGAAAACATTTATAAGAAGGCAAAAGGTAAGAAAAAGAAAAATTTTCCAGGAAAAACTGAAAGAAAGGTGGAAAAAGGAGAGAGATCCTCAGCAAGCAAGCCCAAGTCCATGAATATAGTACTCCCTGTTCCTCTATTTCCAAATTTATATATTAGAGCCAGAAGAGGAAGGTCTACAACATCATATAAGTCAAAAGCGTAGGTGCTGCCATAATTTCCAGAAGCACCTATTCAGAAAACATTGCAGAAGGAGTATCAACCTACACCATCAGATGAAGAACTCCTTAAGGATGTTGGATACGAAATAATCAGCAAGAAGAAGATGGAAGAAGCTAAACCTATTGCTAGCACTAGAAAGAGACATACAAGAGAGAGAAATAAGTTTAGGCTTAAATCCAAGGCTTTACTCAAGCCAAGCCTAATGACATAAGTCATTGATGTTGAAGGGAAACCTGAAATTTTAAAGACAAAGAAAACAAAAAAATCCATGAAGAAAAGAAAGAACCCAACCCCTTCAAAACAACACTTAGAGCCCTCAAAATAATAAAAACACAAAGGGGCTCTAAGGAGGACAAACACCCTGTCAAGGAGGAAACTATTAGGGTCTTATAACCTATAGGATCTCAAGGTGATTGATTATTTCATCTAAGATCTTTCATATTGTAAATAATATTCCATGATTGTAAATTATTTCCAAAAAGGTTAAAACTTTAGGAAAGATATGCTTGCACATCCAAATGCAACATTAGGAGATAATTAAGTATGTTTTTATTTAACTAATCACATCATTTAAATGTGATCAAATAATTTTTAATAAGGACGGGCAATACAAGTTTAAATTTTGTCAAAAAGGTCAAAACTGGCAAAGAATGGCTTATCCAAGCTTTCAGAGACCCATTATAACTTAAAAGTGCTCAAAGGCATTACTTTAAAAACCTTTGGAACTCATCCTACAAACCTATTGAAATGTGATATCACATCGCACAGTTTATAACTTACCTTTTAAAGTGCCTGCAAGGTATTTTGTTTAAGTTGTGATGCAGTTGGCCCCACCACAACAGCTCTGCCTCCCACTTCAAGCCGCTTAAAATACGTTGATATATCATATATGCTATGAAACCTCATAAACCTTACCTTACCAGAGAAACCATTCGCCACTTTATGAACTCCGCTGATGTAGTGGGCTCCATCTCCATCTTGCCACATCATCATCATTGAACGCAAATCGCACTTCGTGGATTTTATTGCTTACCGCATTTCCCAAACTCTAAACTCTACAACATGTGGTAAAATATAAATATTGTGATGTGCGATATGGGTGGGTCCCAATCACATATCACACTTCACATGTTTTAGTATTTAACACACACGCTCATAACAAAACCTAAGGTTTGCAATTTGCGATGCGGTCGGTCCCACCTTACCTGCCACATCACCTCCTTCTCACCGCAATTTTCACTTTGCATATTTTAGTGTTTACCTCTGCCGCTTATAGCAAAACCTTCTAATTTGAGATTTTGATGTGTTTGGGTCCCACCTTACGTGCCACGTCACCTCCCTCTTCGCATCGCATCACCGATTCCTTTTCTCTTATCATAAAATGTAAATATTGTGATGTGCAATATTTCTATGGATGTGATGAAGTTTAGAACTAAATCCTATAAGATTTCAAATCCGGGTATATGGGTTTTTCGACTGTTTTTTTTTTGAAAAAGGGTTAAACACTACAGAAAGGGCTCGGGTAGAAAAAATACATAAAGGGTCAAGTCGGGCAAAAGCTTTGCACAAAGATGATCATTTTTGTAATAACAAGACCAGAAAGGGCATTCATACAACAGTTCATCCACCAACACAGCAATTAGTGATGTCAGCACATCAGTAAAATGTGGTCCACGTCCTAACTCTCCCACTACATCAGCACCTTCTTTGCACAATGCATTCCACTCAAGCTATAATTTGTAATAGTTAGAGTTTTAAGTTAAATTTTAAGTCTAAAAATACCATGTATCTTAAATACTGTATTATAGGAATTATTTTTGTAAACTTTTGTATAAATACTTCAGCTTTGGAAGTATCAAATGTGGATTGATTGAGATCAGAATTATTTTTTTCTTTTTGAGTACTGTAAGTTTTTTAAAAGCACTAGAGAATCAATAATAATCAGACCATTCATAGGATTCTTGTGGCTTAAATACTGGTGATGTTTTCCTTCTGTTAGTATGTTTCATTGTCATCTTTCATTGTAATCATCTAAATTCCAATTGTAAATCGGAAAGCGTGATGAATGGGATTTACTATTGAGTACCTTATTCTGGCTGCATTTACAATCATAATGTTTTCCACTAAAGGCCAAACTAAGGAATTCTTAATTTCTCTTTAGTTCTGCTAAATAATTTCATGTTTCTGTCATAATTCATTTTTAAATTCTAGAAGATCCAGTAAATACTCCTAGCTTTCCAGTATAATGTGTTCATTCTCTTCAATTTAGGGAAAATGCATGACAGATGCTTTCCCTAGCTCCTCACCAGTCTATTCATCACATTTAATTCACTTTTTAATGTTTAAACCTTCTACCTACCTTTCCCCTTGGAACCCCTGCAAATTTTGACCTAATTTCCTTGCCTTAGATGTTTGGCTCCTCCTGATCCAGCAAACCCTACAAAATCAAAATCAAAACCCCCTGTACTCCTTAGCTAGCCTAAAATCATTTCATCTAGCCCTCTTGGCTGTGATTCTATCTAGAGATCCATCTTTAACTTGTTAGGGATAGATACCAAGTCTAAAGTTTGGTTTGAGGTTACCTCGGGATTGCCTCTCTCAGCCTTGAGGTTCAATCTGAGTGATAACAATAGGGAGGCTACATAGCACAATAAAGTTTCATGAAATCCACCCTTAGAGTGTATTGACACCCCAACACCATCCTTCAAGCAAGGAAACATCATAGTTGCATAGATAAGTGGACATCACCCCACCAAGTTTTTCATGAAAATTTACACATAGTCAAGCCATAATTCAAAATTTTAGGAGTTTTTTCAGAGAAGTAGGGGTAATAAAATCACAGGTTGTGTTAAGTTGAAACAATTTCTCTAACACAGTCACAAGATGGGGGGAGGTTTTAATAGAAGGAAGCACACATACATAAAAATAATAAGACTACAACCTCCTGTGGTTGACATCTTTAGAAATCACTAGTGGTTGGGGTTCTTCGAGCTCCTCAAATGATTTGATGATGAAGTGTCTCAATAATTTTTAGTAGCCTTGCACTCCTAAGTAGATGATAGGGCCACCACATTGGTTAGAGGACTAGAAATTACCATAACCCTTAATATTATTAGCAAAGTCACAACCTTACCACTAGGATTTAAGTGGAACAGAGAGGACATAATATCTAGCACTGCCTCTAAGAAGAGTTTCTTATTTCCTAATGAATAATACATTGAATATAAGAACAGGGTGAGAAGGGAAAGTCTCCCTTACCCATGGGATGAGGTAGCATATCATATCATAAAATATATTTCCTGTGAGGGAAGACTAAGTGTGTACTATGGATACCATTTCAAAGTATTGCATGAGTTTAGATTCAAAGGATATATTCCCCTAGAAGAGAGACTAAACATCACATACTTCCTTCTGCATTCAATTAAAGATATGAACCAGAGGGAAAGGGAGAGAAAGTATTAATACTTAGCTCACCATGGTCTCATTAAACGCATAGTGGGAGATACTCTTAATAGACTCAAAATCCCTGTACCTTGGTCCAACTTCATATACATGGATGGAGAAGCATTCATGGGGACACAAGATATCACTCTTGGAAAAACCCCTGCCTATAGCCTTGGAGAAGGGGTACCAAAGAAGAAGAGGAAGAGACTTAAAAGACAGAAGAAGAAGAGGATATGGAAATAGAGGCATAACCCACATAAAATATAGGAGCAGATGAAGAGAAAGAGGAGGAGGAAAAGAAATATGAAAAAGGAGAAGAATATGAAAAGGAGGAGGAAGAGAAAGAAAAAGAAAAGGAAGGAAAGAAAGAAGAGGAGGAGATACTAGACCCCAAGTTGAGCATTGATGTCTCTACTCAACAAACCAGTCTTTCACCAGGAACCACTAAAAAGGAAGTGGCTGCCACCTTAGCCACTCTAAGTACACCTATGAAGGCAAAGAGAAAAATACAGACCCCCATGTACTTCAGGACCTGGAAGAGTACTAGGGTGAAACAAAGGAAACCCCAAAATCCAACCAAGAGCCCAATCATAATTGAAGAATCACCCAATAAGAAAGAAGAAATAGGGCCAGAGGAGGGAAATATTCAAGAGGTCACTCCACCTAAAAATACAACTATGACCTATATAATAAGACACTCCTCAAGGATATCATCCCTTAAACAAGTACCAACCCCCACAGACCTTCAAGAGGAAGAAAATAAGGGGTGACAAGGAAACTATGGTTTTCTATAGGAAAAAAATATTTTGCTACAGGAAACTCAAACAGTTCTACATGAAACAAAAAATGTGCTACATGAAGAGAATAAATTCATGGGGGGAGATAACATGGCACCCTTGGAAGGGCGAGAGGCCCAAGGTGGTGAAAAAGAGACGGAATTTGAAGGACATGATGCTAAAGGAAAGAAAAAAGAGGATCCAAAGGAAGATCTTGCCTCTCCAAAAACCATTTAAAAATACATTACAACAGTTCCACATCCTAGCCCACAGCCAAACCTAAGCTTTTATTACACATTCATTGAAGGAGGAAGGATGATCTCTCAAAAGCTCTCAATCCCCTAGTTATATGAGCTAGAAAAATAGAGAGAACAAACGCACCGCTGGATGCAAATTGCCAAAACTAAAAATGTGCAAGATGTAGGGATCATGTAAGAGAAAATCAATGATATGGGGAAATATTTGGTTTATTTCATACTTAAGGGGGTAGTGCTAAAGGATCGGCTACAAGAGGCAAAAGCAGAGAATGTAAAATTAAATGGCCAATTGCAGCAGAAGGAAAAGAAGTTTGCCACCATGGAAAACCTGTTCATGGAGGCAATACAACATAGACATCTCTCCAACTCTTATTCCATATACCTAAAGGAACAGTGGAACATTTTTATATCAAAACACTAGCCTCATATTGGTCATTACCTTTCTAGAATTACATGCAATTTATTATTTTTCTCAGTCATTCCAACATAGAGGATAAGGAAAAATTGGCATAATTGTGTTTGCATAATCTTATCTTGACTGATCTAAAAATTTGGGACCCTAACTCTAGGTTGGGGGATTTTCAACTGATGGCCCTAGCCTATCGGATGAGCAATGAGGAGGCCGAGGTAGAAGAGGTAAAAAAGATGATGAGGAGGAATGGAAAATAGCCTCTTCATATCAGGCCAGAGCTATTCATCCCTACAGGGGTCATAAACAATCACCTAATGATAGCCAATGATATCAACCTTGCAGATAAATACCTCAACACAAAAGCACATTAAATTTCACACTATGATGATATTTCTAGATTGGTGGGAGAGGAGTGTGTGATGGCATGTCAGAGAAGATGGAGTGGCATCCCACTTAACCTAAGAAACATGGAGTATCATACTCCAAAAAGATTGAGAGCTTCCCTAGAAAGGGAACCTTTGTACAAGAGAGACATGGAGACAATGAAGTTCCAATGGCTTGGCTTAAAAATTAGTCCACCATTTTTTCTGGGATTTGGTGAAGAGAAAGGAGGGTTTACTACCTCCTTAACTTCTAAAGGAAACCAATATCTCCTCGAGATTCTCTTCCAACAGCTCAAAATCAAAGACAGGAAAGCAAGTGGAAGATAAAGGGGAGAAAAGATACACTTCTCTCGAGTCCTAAGTGAACAAACACCTAATTTTTAGGGAGTTATTGGTAGCTACCCTCTAGGATAAATAGGCCAAAGCAATAGCTCACTAGGATTCAATTTTTTGATGTAGCTAGAGCAATCTTAGCTCTTGTATTTGGTGGGTGTGGAGACTGATTATCTTCTTTATTTAGATGTATCGTCGTGTTGGACCCCTATTCTTAACAAGGTGGCAACACCTCCTATGGTTTAATCATTGTTAGGGGGGTCTAGGGTGTGCGGCAGTGACCTTTTGGAGCCCCCCCAGGCGAGGGGTTTCAGGGGCAGCAACCCCGAAGCTAAACACATATGTAAAATTTCCTTATAAAATATTGTAATTTCATAGTCAATCTGGATCGTTCATTAGGCGAATGATCTGATGCTAGAAATTATGTTTAATTTAGGGTTTTTTTCCCTAGAAGGAAACCCCTATGTTTTATGAGGGTATTGTATTACAGCTGTTTATGGTATCTGTATTATGAGTGAGAATTAAAAAGGAGGACTGTGAGAGAGAGTAGATGATACTACAGCGGAGGCACAGGACAGGATTTGTGAAGAGTTCTGATCCTGCCAAGGGGTTGTCTACGCTTCATATACCTAGATCCACCTTCAATCCACCTCTCCTTACCCTTTCCTCGCCATTTCTGGCCTCAAAATACCCTCGGCTTGTTTCCTGCAGCGCTTCATTACATCTTGTAGCACTACAAGAAATCCTGTAGAAGCACCAACCACTCAGTCCTTCAACCCAAAATCATTGTTTCATATCATCTAGGCCTAGCCCAACCACCAACACACCTTTAGCTCTGAAACCTTGTGTTAGGGACCCTCTTACATCACCTCAATGCCTCCTTCTGTTGCTGCAAAATAGAGTCATTTAAAATTGTGATTAGCTCATGGATAGATGCATTATTAAGTATAGTAGCTAAGCATAAGATAAATAAAAATCAATTAGTCATTTGGTTCAGCATGTGTGCCTAGATTAGTTTCCCTTTCTACAAGTTCAATTCAACAATCTAAATTATGAATGCCACTTAGTTTAATTTCCTTTGTTGTGTTAGCTTAAGTGTGAATTTATCTTTCTTACAAATAGCTAGATGAATCATTATGTTCTAGAATAGGTTCTTTCCCTATTGATAAAGTAATGGTCATGATTTATTTCCAAACTTATATTTCATTCAGAAGTGTGACAAACTTCATTTCCTAGAATTACCCCTAGTAGTAACACCTCTTTGTAGAACTGAGAAGAGGATGGCATGAGTAGAACCAACTGTTGTACATATGGCACTATCACCTCCAAGTTTGTACGAACCCTGGGTTGATAACGTATATTCAAGTAGCCTCTCAAATTTGCAGCACTATTGGTGCAAGACCAAGGCTCACTAGTAGCGAAGGAGAGGCTTTGTAGCTAACTGTGCAAAGGTTTTGAGAAGAGTCTACAGCCGAGTGTGAACACAATCTGCAATTACTTAGTGTGAAAGCCAAGAACTGGTTGTTATTAAAAGATTCATTATATTAACCAACATTTCTTATGGACGTAGCCCTGCACTGGGGTGAACCACGTTAATTTGGTGTTCTTGTGTGATTAATGTGTATATTTGCTTGTTATCTTTTGTTGAGTAGCAGTTCTTACAGTTACATTTTACTACAACATAATGATGGTTTATGTTTTTCTATTGAATGTTTAAGTGATTAATATAATGCAATGAAGTGATTTATAAGTGCTAAGAATAACATAACATAATAATACCACATCTCCTACTCCTTCAAGGTTGCAAAAACTTGGTTTTGCATCCCACCATAGTCACTTAGGGTGAGACTGCGATCCGCTTGCAGGTTTTTTTTTAAAGGGCCAGTGATCAAGAGTTGTGTTGATGCGTAGAATAATTCTAACCTAGGTCAACCAAAATCAACACAATAGACACAAACCCCACTAGTTCCATTGATAAGTGCATCGATTTCAATTCAAAGTATAATGGGTCAAGAGATCATATAACAAGCATCTAAAACTAAGTCTAATACCTAACCCAAACCACCAAAAGTAGGAGAAGTTGCATCACAAAAAATCAATAATTTAAAAGTTTCATCATCTCTCAATTATTAGAATAAATCACACTGAACCAATGTAATATTCCTAATTAGCCCAAGCTAATAGGAATATTTCATTTTGTGTTAATTTTCTTAATTGATGAATAAAATGTAAAGGAGAACATAAAAACTCCTAAAAACATCCAAATCAATCAATGCCCAATGTGAACAGAATCAAATCAGGGTTGTTTCAATCAAATACACTTGCAAGTGAACAAGGGTTGAGGAGATTGACTGGGTCAACAGGAACAAATCACAGCACTGTCTAGATACAATGTACATCATGGAGGGACAACACAGTTCTAGAAGGAGGCCCTCATGTGAGAGGAGATAATTCATCATGGTGGTTTAGCATTTTCCAAAGCTCTCATCTTATAAAAGGAAGGGGAATGCTCAACGTAAGGTTGTTGATTATATTATATTTTCAGAGTGTATTGTCTGTTTAGACATATCTCATTCTCTTGGTTGTTTAGCAGAGAATTGTGAGGATTTCCTATTTAGGGATTCTCTCTCCTTCCATTGAGTAGCTCTTGGAGGGAATTATACTACTCTTCCACTATCAGGAATTTGGCCAAGCCATATCCCTTAGAAAGCATAAATCCTGCTGGGATTTACTTGTTTCAATGAGTTGTAGCAAGTGGAGACTAGATCTGCTCAGATCTAGATTTTACTAGTGCCTCTTCTCAGTGAGTGTGTCTTTTAACCTCCTGGAAGAGTGTATTAGTTGTTGAACTTTAGATCTTGATATTTGCACCAGGACAACCTATGCTTCAAGCCTACAATGTATTTTTTCCTCTTGGACTGCGTTATTTTTAGTTGCAGAGTTGTAGGGTATTCCGGCATTCAGTTGGGGAAGAGATCATTGGTGTAAAGGAGTCTTCCTTGCACCGTGGTGATCCATGGATTGGCCAACCAATCCATGTATGTTTCATATCTGATTCATTGATGTATCTAATTTATAATTTTTGAAGCATTCTGCAGATCTTCTACAGTAAAACTCAAATCTACTCCAGTTCTTTCATGTAGTGCTGAAATCCCCAAGGGGAATGTATAATAAAGACATTTCTACATGTGGATCTGTTGTAGATATAATTTTTTATGTAATATATTTCTCTAGACCTAATTTTAAGCTACTACTGCAGTATAATACATTTTTTAGATCTAGATCTGCAGACCTGCACTTTTATGCAGTAGATCTCATGAAACCCTTGCCGAGTTATTCTTTGTGATGTATAAAGGAGCTTAATCTCCATTTTCCTTCATGATTTCATGTAATAAACTCCAGATTTGATATTCAAGCTATTTTTTATTCAAACCCTTCAAAAAATCATGTTGCATAAGCTTCAGTTACCTTTTGTTGAGTCAAGTCATGGGGATTGGGTATTTTTAAGCCATATTGGGAGTGGTAGATCTGTTTAACATAGCTAGAGTCATTTTTTTCAGCCCAAATTTGGTATGTAAGTCTCTTATGACCTAAGCTAAGGGATTCCACCATCCTTTGCCCTTATTTTCATGCAAATCTCTGAATTTAACGTTTTTAGGGCTAAAATAACTGCTTTTTCGCACTTTGGGTAAAAGAAATGAGCCATACTTCTTGCTGTTGTACTCAAAATTGATGCTAAAGTGTTCTTAACACATTCCATGGATGATTAGTTTGTTGTAGCTCCAGCATTGTGTTCACATATTGCCGCAATCCATTATTGGGCATTTTCCAGCCATTCTAGGTGTGAGAGGCTTGTTTATCTCACCTAGTTAGCTTGGTTTCTGATTTCCTCTTTGATTTGGATCTTAGATTATCAGATATAAGAGATCCAAGGGCTAATATTTTTTGTTGTAGCATACATTCATGAAAAATGCGTTTTTCATGCATGCCTTGCTAGCAATCCTAATTTGGGGATATTACAACCAATTACCGTTTAACATGTTAGAGAAAATTAACAATAAATAACGACAAGCATGGGAATAATAAATGTTTTCTTAAAACATACTTCGTAATGAAACATCTTCGAACCAAATATTAATAGGGACTTATAAAAATAATTAGTTATGATTTTTATTTTCTTAATAATATATTATGTCTTAATAATACATTAAATTTAAATAAAAATATATAAATAATCCACTATTCAACATAATAATTTGATCATCAATCACATTTCTATCTCAAAAATGTGATTTCCTCATAAAATGTGTTAGGTTTTCTTAACTTTTTTTTTACATTTCTACATCAATTTGTAATTCTAACATTTTATAATTTAGTTTGCATAATTTAAAATATAACAAATTTTTGAATTTACATATTTTAATCAAGTTAATGTTGTATGTTTTTAATTAGACATCATAATTTTTAAAGTTGTATGTTTTTAAGTAGGCATCATGATTTTTTATTAACAAATTCTTGCATGTGTAATTTAATGAAATGAGTAATTCTTGATGAGATCAAAAATTCCTTGTTTTTAAATTGCACCCTTTTAATTAAAAAATGAATTCAATATCATGAAACACTTAGGTTAGTAATTTAACAATTTAAATTTAAATTTTCTAATTTTTTATAGTATTTCAAATAAAATTGATTGAAAAGTCACCTTATCAAACTATTATTACATTCTTGCAAAATTGTGCAAAAACATTTAAATTACCTTTATTAAACACCAATAAATATGTCATTTCACACGAGAGCCAAGGAAAAATGCACTAGTTCATACTTTTCCAAATCAATATTAACTAGCACAACTATATAAATTAAATGGCCGGTAAATGTCAATATGCATCAATTAATAATAATCATCAAAGATACTTCATCATACATCTCAAGTCACTAAAATTAAAAAATCATAAAAATTAATTAAATTATAACTTTATTTAAAATAATTACCAACATAAATTTTGATTTTACAGGCTCTACAAGTGTGATGGCCTCACCCACATCCCAATTGATTCCTATTGCTTACATTTCCTCATCCTAGAATGATTTGTTTGTGCCAATTCATAGCACCTCTAGTTTTGTTGGGCCATCTATCAGGTTTTGAGGGATTTCTCTCATTGAGGGTTCCTCTCCTCCTATAACCCCAACCAAGAGGGAAACAAGCAAAACCATAGCCACTATACCTCCTCTCCCCATAGGCCCCAAGTGTGATGCCAAGATAAATATCGTGATACAAGTTTTGTGTTGGCATAATGTCATTGGTCTCTTAGCCTTAATTTATCAAATAAAATGGCCACCAGAAACCCTAAGACCGAGCTTGTCCATAACATATAGAATAAAATTTTTAATGAAGGTAGCAACCAATAAAACATTGCCTCATCACATTATGAGTACATCGATGCAACTAGACATTAATACCTACTCCTCAAAATAACCACATCTAGTGATTTGACCCAAGGACGTTCGGGTTATTCCTAAAGAGAAAAATATTGATGTTAGGGATCCACCCACTCATATTTTACAACACCAAAGAGGCCTATATTTACTTTCAAAACCAACATGTCAGGGTTTATACCATGCATCAGCTCTAGTAGAGAAGTTCATTGATGAATCCCCACAATATCCCAGGATGAAACTGCAACTCCAGATCTCTTTCAATTTCAGGTGTTTTTCAAGCCTTTCTTTGGAGGAACCCTCTCTATATTTAGGTGAAAGCAGCAGATCTGGTATCTTTGCTTGCTACTAGAATTCAAGAATGGACAAGAATCCCTTCCACCTATATGTGGCTTCTTCCCGGTGGATGGAAACTCTTGGAAGGTTATCACTCAATTATTATGGCACTACTAAGGACACTTCAATCTCTCTTATTGCAAGATTAGTCAGTTGTGGTGTAGGAAGGGGTGCATCTTTTGATTCTGAATCTAAGTATTTTAAGGATTTCTTCAATCCGGGGCTCATTTCTCTGACTCCTATATAACTCTCAAGGACTACTTTCATCATATATAAAGCAGAAGATATACCTTATATTAAATTAGATCACCCTATCT
This sequence comes from Pinus albicaulis, assembly GCA_034641835.2. NCBI lineage: Eukaryota > Viridiplantae > Streptophyta > Pinopsida > Pinales > Pinaceae > Pinus > Pinus albicaulis. Next base: position 1,240,730,982 of record CM076581.1, on the reverse strand, counting down.
CCTATTAATATACAATGGATTTTTAACTACATGATGTTATTTGTCATTTTAATGAGTTCTATCCATCGACAATTGTGCTTCAGGAATAGGTCCATCAGACCTGGAAACTAAACGTAGATTTTCTCCTTTTATCTAAAGTTTTCTTTGTGTTGAAATTAAAGGATTTGAAGGAAAAATATAAGGTTTTTGACAAATGATCCTAGTTTTAGGGTCGAGTTAGGATTTTCATGAAGCCTTGTTTTTTTAATTTTCAACGCTCTTTTTATGCCTTCTTTAACCACGTTTGTTTCTCTTAGGCCCCTGAAGATGCCCTATCATTTTCTACATATAGATATTTTATCTAAAATGGGTAACTCCATCCGTCATTTCATCAAGGTCGGAGTACACAGGCTTGGGAAGGGTATTATTACAATTTACCACATATGTGAAGAAATAAATATCTCTACTGCATTTCCGGATAAATTACTTCTTAACTTGAAATGCCTAGCTTATACACAGTTGTTGACTCTATGAAAATATGCCTTTCCATTGCACGAATTTTTAAAAACTATATAATCGTTATAATTTATGCCCTTTTTCTCAAGAAGGGAACTCTCTCCCTCTGGACACCAATAATAAACCCCAAGTATGGAAAGACCTTCCATGGAATATAAGAAATCTATAGTGCACCATCCAAATATATCTTAGCACCAAAAAACCTCTACAGATAAATTGATTCCTTCGGATTTATCTCATCGACATGAAGCACCATCATATCCCATAAATGTTTGGCTCCACCTCTTGAATGAAGTCGTAGGAGACACAACTATGGTTTTAGCTTCGTCAATAAGTGGGCACAAAAATTTCCATGAATCAGGTCACTCAGATAGTGATAAGGAAGCTATTACAAATGCATAACCCTCGGTATTAGAGTTGACTCAAGAAAACGATACTATTGTACCATTCACACCTACTCCTAAAAATTCCTTAGGGTGGATATATATTTGAAAGAAAAAAGGAAAAAAGGATCCTCTGAGGAATCCATGATCATTTTCGATTTCATCACCCAGGATATAAGTAATGTATGGTCTAGGTAGTAAGACCAAGGAGGTAGTGAATGTATTGTTGTGTGTTGCGCTTATAAGTTATGGAGAGATTGATACAATTGGATATTTTGAGGCAATAAAAATCAATTTACCAAAATAAAAGTACCATCAAAGATCCATATTAGCTCTATATATGCCAAGCATCGAGAGCTATCGAAATATCAATATGCAAACCTCATTTTGAGTGAAAAACTTGAGGAAATGTTTGCACCTTGAGAAATTAGAGTCTTCTTGGTGCTTGGTAGATATGAAGTTAGGATGGATCTATGTTGGTTCTTAACGGTTTTACTTATATTTATATAAATTTCACATTTCTCTATATAGATATATTCTTATTTTTAATTTTATTAAAACCTTGATCATACCTATAATTAGATGTTTTATAATTTTTTTAATTTAATTTTGTAATATATATATATATATATATATATATATATATATATATATATATATATATATTGAAATATGAATAATTATTGTTAAATCCATACCAAGGTAGAATCATAGAAATTTATTTGAATGTTGGCCACTATTAGTTTATCATTGACATGTTAGCACTCCGTGAATCCCATTAAGCTAAGTAAAGGGCCACAGAGGTAACTGCAAAACCACTTTTTATTAGGAACTGGTCTTTCCTAATCAAAGGGGGATCCATCGTTCAAGAAAACTAAATATGTTGATATTAAGGAACACACAGAGACCAAATCTGAAGGTTTTTAAATTGTTTGTTGGGAATAAAATCAATATTTCTAGAAAATGGATACTTGTGAAAAAAAAAATTATTGTCCTAAACATGCTTATGCATATAAAAACCAGCTACAATCTCAAAGGCTTGTCTAGTACATACTTTGGAGAAGGAAACAAACTCATAGTATAGTGAAATATAACATAAGAGATACTTATTCAGATGTAACAGGAAAACTGGAAATTTGATGTTGCATATTCATAATTATTTTAGAAGACATGATAGTGGATACGGGTATAATTAATTCATTTACAACTGAAATAATTAGAAACGACTTAATTAGATCATAACAATATGAATTATAATAAAAATATTTCTTTACACCCATAAACAAGAGAATCTGTAGAGGAAAGTGAATAAGTCAATTAATACACAGGAGATAAACATATCCAAAGCATCATACCGCAAGTGTCTTTGCAAGAGATCACTGGAAAAACTGAGCCCTAAGTATTTTGTTCATGAGAAAATAAGATCACAACATACAAATCTATGAACATTATTTCTTAATACCTTCCAACATTTTATTTCTTCCAACCTATGGCATTAAATAGCCATACAACATTAAAAACATTGTGTCTAGATGCAATGCACCTCTAATCCATGAAGTGGATCGAATCAAATAGGAAAGAGGAAACTTTATCTTTTTTTTATTTTTCCTTTAACATAAAAAACAAAAAACACTATGATCATATCATATTATCCTATTTATAAAAAAGGGTCGAAATCCACAATTTTTATCCATAAACAACGAGACATATCCTTTAAAACAAAAAGTAGCAACAACAGTGAGCTTTGATTAGTGTTGTGTAGCAGTTGGGTAGTATGCCATGTTTGCATGAATTTCCTCGAAATAAGTGACACATGGTTGATGAATCAACATTGACTCATCTCCTAACTCAACGGCACCTCCATCCATTCAATTCCTAACAATTGGCACCCTCTAAAATACATGTAATTTTGTGCACAACAATTTTGCAACACTACATAATGACTATGTAGTTTAATTTTCAAATTTGGTACTATTAGGGTCTAATAATTTATAGGATCTCAATGTAATTGGATATTTTATCTCAATTATATGATTTTGTAAATAATATTTCAATTTTCAAATGATTTCCAAAAATATATATATAAAAGAAAATGAAAAGAGGGTATTTAAAAAAAATAGAATAAAGAGACAAAAGAAAAACAATGAAAGAATAAAAAATAAATATGAGAAACCCATAAAAGAAAAACAAAAAATAGCACTAGAAGTGTTGCAAATTTAAATTCCACTACTTGATATATAGTTTCATTTGTTCAATAAAATGAAGGTTGTGTGCAGCTTGTTCAAAATCCCAAAATCCTTACTCATTGTTTTACCATACGACTTAATCATGCTTAAATAAGTTTAAATTTTTGTTAGTTAGATTAGAGAATAAGGTTAGACAAACTGTTTAATCTTGGCTAATGTTAGTTAGTTAGAAAAATAATAGTGATTCAAATGTTTAAGCTGGATCGATGGAGAAATAAGTGGATAGATAAGAGTAGGTTTTTGTTTTTCAAAAGAAGTAAAATAAGGGTTTGCAATTCCAAATGCAACCTTAGGAATCATTAGAAATATTAGTTTTAGGATTAGGTGAAAAAATTGAAGTTAAAAGGGTAAAATGTCAATAATTCCACTTCAAAAGACTTACTAGTGCATTTTATCCTAAGTTTGAAAATTTTATGAAAATGCGCTATAGGCCTAATGTTTGAGATTCATTAAAAAAATTTATCCAAAGTTTCTGTTATGAAGTAAAAGGCAGTACGACAAAAAGGTTGTGTCGTTTTTTATTAAGACGTGCGCATCTTCCAGCTACTCGATCAACATCTGTGATAGATACACAACCCTTATCGGTTTTTGGACCCCCCTTGCCATCCTGCCTTTACCATTTGGGGGGGGGGGCGCTTTGAAAAGCCAGTTTTTCTCCTACCATTCCCACGCAACGTGGCGTGCTCCCAGTATTTTGCAAAACCCCCTCATGATATCGCTTACCACTTTGACCCCCCTTCGAAAATCACCTACCTCCCTCCTTTATCGCACTCCCTACCCATGCACTCCCCTCCACTCATATCTCACCACGTGGCTATAGCCATTAACCAATCAATGCATTTCCTGGGGATAGCCGTTAGCACATCCAATTTTTCCCAGGTAATCTTTTGAAAATCCAACGAAGCCACACCCCTAATGGAAAATCCCCAAAACCATAAATTTCTCAGTGCACCACCATTTTTCCTTTCTTGCTACAAATGATCTCAATTCGTATTCATTTTCCAGGTTTTCAAGTGGACAGTGACATTCTCCTATCATTCAATCATTTGATCAAGTATGAAAAGTCCCAATTGCAATTTCAGTTTGCGACAAACCTGCAATTCCTGGTAAAATTTTATTTCTCCCCCCTGTTTTTGTAAATTCTCCATTGACAGTATGCCTCCCAAGAATAATAACCAGGAAGACTATGTCAACCCTCTGATCCATCCCTCTATAGACCTGCACCATATTCGCCTTGCAGATCGAGACTACAAGATTTCTAAGACTCAGTGTGATTTTGATCTTTTCAAACTCTACTATTGGCTTAAGGATAAATTTGTAGATAAAACTGATGAAATTGGACTCTAGGAGTCCAATATTTCCCGTTATAAATTTCCCCACACTTTTCACTCACTTGAATTTGTCAGAAAATGTCAAGCCTGTTATATCCCAAACTAGGGAGCCATCATAGCCCTTAGTGTTCAAATTCTACTCACCATTACTACTAAAACTATTGATCAAATGATGCAGGCCCCTTCTATACAAACCAAAACTCCATTTACCATATAAGCCTTTACTGAATTATATCAAAAATTTTATTTTTACAAAAGAGCATGGATTTTTGACATCTTCTTGCTTGAAAACACCCAATATCCTAGGAATAGTCCACCTTACCCCTCATCTATGCACCCATATTAGGCTAAGAAAATAATACATGTGTTATCCCACAATTTAGGCTATTATTTTGATCAATGGGTAGATGAACCCCTCTTAGGTTTCTTATCAATATTTTCTACAGATTCAAAATCTTCAATCATTTTTATTTAAGTGAATTCTTAACTGATAGTATTCATGAGAAACCTTAAGTTACCAACTGAAGGAGTTTTCAAGTATACTTTTGTTTTGTTTTATATGATTATCTATTATCAGGCAGAGAGATTCAAGTTTGAATGCATAAATTAGATGAGGAAGGGAATCAACAATCTGTAATATTTTGGACTTCCCTAGTAATGAAAGATCAAGAGGAATTCACATTTAAACAGTACATTGAGCAATTCATACATCCAACAATGAGCATGTTGACCAGTTTAGAAGAACCAAGAATTGGTGAGGAAATAAAGAGGATTTTACATCTAACAAAGCAAGAAAAAACCGAAGACTAGTACTTGTACGAAAAATATACTGAAATCAGAGTGTATGGGTGTGAATTTCCACCCTACAAATTACCCAAATACCTCCAAATGAAAGTATTTTCATTAGAGTACATAAGAAAAATGACCAATTGAGATGAAATACACTTTGTTTCATCGAAAAAGAAATCCCAATTCAGAATTAAGGCACAAGTTGGCTCTTTTGTTTGCAATAGCAGTATTGCGGGAGAAGAATCAAACAAGATTCTTAAAGAAATGAAATTCAATTTGAGTTTTACATGGTCCTATGATCCTTTATGTATAATTTCTAAGTTAAGGGTGGAACACAAAACCACTCCTTATACTCATACTCATAGGCCAGTAATTGAAATATATGTAAATCAATTGAATTGGACAGAAAATACTTTGTAGGAAGCTGAAGAACAGCTGGTGTCTACTTCAACTTCACAGACTCGTATTCCTCAAAAGAAATCAAGAAAGAGGTAGAGAGAGGAAGAATCACCATCAGTGTCAGACAGTGCAGGTAAATAATTTAAGATCATGTACAAAAAGAGGACTAAGGTGAGTCCTAAAATAGATTTAGAGAAAAATGTAGAACAAGGAGCTTCCATGGTAGTAAAAAAAAACACCCTCTTCATCTCAATCAGGCAACAAAATTTCTGCATATCCAATATTTTCATAGTATCATAGGGTCATCAAGACATAGTTCAGACTTAAAAGGTTGCTCAAGGAGAAAAGGAGAAGAGTATCTTTGATATATATAGAGAAATCATGCTTAAGAATTAAATTCTCAAGAATAACACTTACACTCAGTTTTGGAAACATATTTCTAGTTCACAGAGTAGGTTTTTACCAGCCTTTGATGTAGAGAAAGGGAGGATGCAAATGGCCTTCCTTGAGGCTCAAATTCCACAGCCCAAAATAACAGCATATTACAAAAAGTCAACATTTGAGTTTGACACCAAGGACATCCTTCTCATTGATCAAATTAAGATGCACAAGAAAACTCGTGAGATGATCTCTTCTACTTTAACTAATACAACCATGATTGTCTCAAAATTGGAGGTTTCACTTTAAAACATTAAATCTCAGCTGAAGATGGAGAATATCTCTTCTCTAGCCAAAAGACACCAGGATCAAATAACTGGAGGATTTGGTTGTGAAGATGGGATATGATACTGAAAATGTAAAGGTTGCAGAGGAGTTGATCAAAAAAACTAATGTTGAGATTGCAGCATTGAGGAAGCAGTTGAAGTTGCCAATAACTGAAGGTCCACTGACTAAATACATTGAAGAGTCTGAAACACATAAGGGAGATATGATGAAATTTATAATGGGGCAAAATTCTCAAATTAGAGAAACAGAGACAGAGATGGAAAAAACGAATAAAGAGAAAGAGAAAAACCAAATGATGGCCATGGTTCCTCTAGATGTTGTGCCTCTCACAGAAATCCCCACTACAAGAGCTGCAACATCAACAACACTTTCAACCAAATCTACACAAAATACTAAAAATTTGACAGAGGTCGTTGAAAGCATGTCAATTCATATTGAGGAGATAAAGAAGTTGTAGGGGAAATTCAAAGCTCAGCAAGATCCAGAAAACCAGAAGTGAAGCTTCACATCTGGCTGAAGCACAGAAATACCAAAGGCTGTTAGAAAGGTCACAAAAGCATAAAGAGAGTCAGCTATTGGATATACCTAGGCCCAAACCAAGGGAATTATATGGACAAACATTCTAAATTCCATGAATGAGATTTGGTCATGTATCCAAATCATTTTTTATCAGAAGGACCTGATAAAGAAAGACACAGAAGAAATTACATAAATCAGAGAGAAGTTGGGTGACAAGCCCACTGAATATGCCAACATCATCAAATTCTTAAATTAAAAGAATAAATGTGAGTTGGAAGACTTAGGAATTGATGACAGGATTGAAACCATCTTGGAAGTCAAGAAGGTTCTAAAAAAAAGAAATCTCATAAATGACTTAGAAGAAAAATGTCAAGGACTGGAGATATCAGTTAACATGTTTTTCAATAGAATTGAAGCTTTGAATAAAAAATAATTACCGAGTGTATTTGTAATTAATGATAAATTAATTACCCAAGAAGATTACAATAAAAATCTGAAGGAAGTGGCCAAATCTGGTTCCAAATATTCCAACATAAAAGGAAGTATGATAGGTAGAGCATTCCTGGAAGCAATGGGAAACGATTTTTCCATTCATCATGAAGTAAATCACATCTTTGTGGTCAAACCAAATTTTGCAAAATACACCGAGGTAGATGAGATTTACAGGAAGGTAACTAAATTTACCATCTTGGATGAAGATAGATGGGATAAATTATGTGAGTTATTGGATTGATTGGTAACTCCAAATGCAATTGCAGGATCAGCCAACACAACGATGACAGACTAGTCAGCTCACCAACAGATTCCTCTAAATCAAAGCCACCTCTCCATGCATTTTCCACCTATTATATTAGTCTGCATAGTATATAATTTGTTTAGATTATTTCTAAATATACCTTATTGATTGAGATAGGAGTTTTGTAAATATTGTATAAATACTTCACACCTCGAAGTATTTCAGGTTGATTGTTGAACATTATTTTCTGAAAGCTATTTTACTTTACAATCGATGGACTGATCATTAATACAAGGACATTCTTCACAGGATTAATGTGTTGGATAAATTCGTGATGCGATTCTTTCGCTTATGTGTTACTTCATTGTTTTTCTTTGTTGTTCTTTCTTTAAAGCTTAATTACATTACACAAATGTGATGATCATGATTTGTTAAAATATGCACCCTGTTCTAGATATAAGTATTTTTTATGTTTTCTTCTGAAGTAAAACTAAGGAATTCTTAATTTCTCTTTAGTTTCTAGTGAATATTTATTTTCTTCTGTTCCATATCATTTTAAATTCTAAAAATATCTAATTAGTTCACCTATATTTCCCTGTGAAACCCCTTTAAAATTTGATGTGCATCCAATCAGTTTTATAGACTCCATATCCCATGGAAGTATAAGTATTCAATCAACCAAAACAATCAAATCAATTACAAACAAAAAAACAATTGCACATTCATAACTAGCCTAAATTTTACATAAGACAAATCTAAATTTTATAGATAGATCCCTCTCTGAGTTTAGAAGGGCTAGCTTCTAGGCTTAAAAGTGGTTTTGATGTTATTTTCTGTGTTTAATCTCACAATCTCAAAAATTACAAAAAGACAACATAGTGGTGACCATACTAGGGACAAACGAAAAAATTGTGATTTTCCTGCGAATTCATTTCCCTGGTTAAAATAAGTGTATTTTAGGAATATTTTAGAGATTGTTTACCTTTTAATTTTGTAAATAATAGTGTGTTTATGTGTTTGAGATTTTAATTCTATCTCCAAAAAGAGCTTATACCAGATCTCATCACGATCCCAAACTTGCCACTATTATAGATGACCCTAAAAAATTGTTGAGGATAATTTTAGTTGAGATTCAAGGAAGTAGTATCCCTCCCCATAGGGAAGATTCGCTTCCAAAGAAATTTTTCACTTTACAAGGTACCGAATTTGATTTACCTTTTGAGAATAGCCTGTTTAGGACTAAGTCAAAAATTTGGGTGGATGAGACTATGGTAGATCAATCTGCCTTACAAAATCATTCATTTGAAGGAAATTCTGCTCAACCTAATCCTAATCTCCAAACCCTTCAAGACTGAGAAATTATAGGATTTAGTATCAAGCCTTGACCTATCTATCCTCAAGGCATACATCCAACAATTCATTGAAATTTTTGCCTTAACTTTTGCAGTTTCATCCAATTCATCTTAGTTAGTTCATCCAAGGTCATCGAGTCCCACTCCTTCTGTAGTTTCCACTTCCACTCCTATAATTTCTCACCAAGCAACTTAGACTCAACCTTCAAGCCAACCTCCACCTTTAATCAATACACGTATTTTCCATCCTCATATACCCATCATGGCAGCAAGATATACTCCATTGGTTCTTTAGGATCCTTTGGAAAAAATTCCACAAGGCTATCAAAATACGATACCCCAGTTTGATGGTACTGGACCCATAACTGCTCAACAACATGTTGATAGGATGAATGATAGTTTTAATCTTCAAGAAGTGGATGAAGAAAATGTTAAGATGAGATTATTTTCTCAAAGACTTACTGGATAAGTAAGGAAATGGTTCAAAGCCTTACCACCTACTATCATTAATGATATCCCTACATTTCATCAATAATTCCTTAATAGATGGGAATTTAAAAATAACCCTCTTCAAATTCTATCAGAATACGAAAGTATTAGAAGGGCACTTGGGGAAAGTGTCCAGGATTATTGCACCAGGTGCAATAGCATTTATAATGCAATTCCAGCAAACATTAAACCCCCTTAAGGTTTAGCCTTAATAAAAATATCTGATGGCTTTGAGGCAGCTATGTATTATCAGCTAAGAGAGAGAAACTTTGCAACTTTAGAAGAAATGCAAAGAGATGCAGTGAGTGTTGAAGCCAATTTATTAGCTAAAAGAGATAGGATGAGAAAAGAAAGGAGAGTGGAAATGAAAGAGGAACCAACAACATCTTCTTTTGATGCTAAAATATATTCTTTGGTTAGAACAATGGAGAGAATGATGTAGATAATTAGTTCGACATATATAATTTCCCCAAGATAAAATCAACCTCGTCCACAAAACTGAAACCAAAATGTTAGGATAAATCCCCCACAGATTAAACAAAGGGAACAAAAGGGACCAGACTAGAAAATTATACCTCCTTTCCAAGAAAATTATGCTGATGATGAAGGTGAAATAGTTGAAGAGGTAGAGGAATATCAAATAAATCTGATGGGAATAAATAATGATGAGACAATTTTTCTTACTCAAGAAGAACAAGAATTTTTTCAGTTGTCTCAAACAGAACTTGATTCTGAGGAATCGGATGATTATAAACAAGGTTTTGATAATGATATCATGGAATTCCAAAGAAAATATAACTTTAGGAGTAAGAAAACTTCAGATAATCCTAGCAAGAAAACTTCTGATATTCCTGCTAAGAAAACCTCTGATACTACTGTTAAGAAAATCACAGATACTCCTGCTAAGAAAACTGCTGAAACTTCAGGTAAAATGAGAGTAGAAAAAAGATGCTATTCTAAAAGATGTTACCAATAAATCCGATTTCCTAAACATGAGTAAAAAAATAGACATCCTTCAATATTGAGAATGAGTTGGAAAAACTCAAAATACTTATTCCTCTAACAGAGATGATGAACAAGAATGTGTACAGATCTCAGGTTATGAAAACTCTTAATATAGGATAAAATACAGATACATTCAATTTCAATGATGACCAACCTGAACTTTTATTTGGACCACAAGTAGATGGAAAACCTTGGGAAGGAGGTGTGCCTCCCTTCTATGTTAGCCTAAATTTTCATGACAAAATTGTTGGCAATATGATGCAGAGTGTTGTCCTTGATGGCAACCCACATTGATGAAGATGATGACAACTTACTTGATGAAGTTGTGCTTGATAGAATATGTTCTTAATGAAGTAAATCTGATGTATCTACAGTGAGTACAGAAGGCAGTGAAGAAAGGAATTCAGATTGTGCTAAATCTATGGTGAAAGAGTATGTCTCAAGGCATACGCGGATCTATCTAAGGGAAGTCGCGTATGCACGCGGAAAAGAACGTGCAAAGTCGCGTATGGGCTAAAGCGCTCTAAAAGTGCAAAACCAGGGGTGACCACCATGGTATTGACCCATTGTATGGGGTAATGATCCGCCTAATTGACCCCGTCCAGGAATACCATCGGAAGTAATGTTGTTTTGGCTCATGGTATTGAAAAAGGGGCTCATGGTATTGAAAAAGGGTAAACCTATATAAAGAGAAGAAATTCATTGTGCAAATCATGAGTGTGGGTGCAAGATGTCTGAACTTGAATGAATACTTCTCTCTGAAGTATATCTGAATGGAAAGGGTTACAGTTGAATGATAGATCTGAATGTATGATGCACCAATGATGAAGAAGGGGATCTAGATCTGAAATGTACTTGTATTTGCTAGATCTTTTTATGGAATGATTAGATCTGTGATGAGGCGAACATCTGTCTGAGGTAAAGGGTAAAATCTGAAGTGATGTATCTGTTGTGAAGAATTGCAATGACATAAAAGTCTGAAGAACCATACGCTAGTTCACCGAAGAGGAAGCGCGTATATACGCGGCTTCGCTGAAGAGAAAGCGCGTATGCGCAATGAAATTGGATCTGTAATATGTACAGAAGTATACGCTGGTTTATGTGAACGGAAGCGCGTATATACGTGACATCAGAGAAAGGAAAGCGCGTATGCAAACTAGGGTTTGCTGAAGTCTATGGTAAGAAATTTCTGATCTGTTCTGCTGGTTTACTGATATCTGTCAGTGAGTTATATGTATCTGTTTCATGGTTGACTGTGCTTAAAAGTATGGAAAGGGTCCAGTCTGAAAATATGATGAAACATGGCCTGTAAGTTGTGCCCTAAAGGAAGCTTGGATCCGGTGTGAAAATTGATGAAACGTGGTCCATAGAGGTGCTGAGGGTTGTAGCCTTCAGTCAGGGGGTCGTAGCTCCCTTCCAGGTGAGGCTGGTAAACGCGATCGGGGGGTCGTAGCTCCCTTCCAGGAGAGGCTGGTAAACGAGTCAGGGGGTTGGAGCTCCCTTCCGGGAGAGGCTGGTAAACGAGCGCAGGTGGGTGCCTGCGTGCTGGTCAAGTCTGCGCCAGCACATATGTTGTAAGATGTTTTCTCTATAATAAAATATTGAAGGCTGAGCAACTGCAGCGGTGGTTTTCTCCCGGCTTGGGTTTCCACCTAAAAATCCTGGTGTTCATGTGTGATGCTTTGTGTGATGGTTTATTCTGTTCTTACTGCACATGTTTACTGTTTATTGAATATCTGATGAATAAATGATGGAATGATTTAAGTGAAGAATTAATGACATAATTGGTTCTCTGTGTATACGCGAGTTTGATAAAGGGTATCCGCGTATATACGCGAGTCTTCTTCAGGAAAGTAGCATATGGGTTTTGAAGTAAAGAAAAGTAAAAAGTTTTGAATATGCTGTAAATACTGATTCACCCCCCCTCTCAGTATTTTTCCCAACAATTGGTATCAAAGCAGGTTCTTCTGCAGAAGCTTGATCGCTTGAAGAAGATCCGTCGCAATGGGAAGTCAAGAAGGAGTGATGTCTATAAAGCCACCTCTATTCAATGGAAACAATCTGATATTCTGGAAGGTACGAACAAAAGCATATCTGCAAAGTCTTGGTGTAGATGTTTGGGTAATCGTGGAAGAAGGCTATCAATACCCGGCAAGTATTCCTACTGATGCAGCTGAAAGGAAGAAGTATGAAACCAATGCCAAAGCAGTAAATGTCTTGTTAGGAAGCATGTCTGAATCAGAATTTGCTAAAGTGATGCAGCTACATTCAGAAAAAGAAATATGGGACAAAATCATTCTGAGCTATGAAGGAGATACAAAGGTAAAAAATGCAAAACTCCAAACTCTTAGAATTGAATATGAAAATTTGAAGATGCATAGTGATGAAAGTGTTTCCAGTTTCTTCCTTCGTCTAGATGATGTTGTAAATCGAATGAGAAATTTGGGTGTGTTGGAAATATGATGCAGAGTGTTGTCCTTGATGGCAACCCACTGAATGAAGATAAAGACATGCGACTGTTGACATGTGTTGTCCTTGATGGCAATCCACCTGATGAAGTTATTCTTGACTTGATGGACTTGGTAAATGATGTCTGTTAGCAATATGATGTTGAGTGTTGTTCTTGAAAGGCAACCCACTTGATGAAGATAATGGCAACTTACTTGATGAAGTTGTGCTTGATAGAACATGTCTTGATGAACTAAATCTGATGTATCTACAGTGTGTACAGAAGGCAATGAAGAAAGGAATTTATTATGTGCTAGATCTATGATGAAAAGAGTATGTCTCTAGGCATACGGGGATTTGTCTAGGGGAAGTCGCGTATGCACGCGGGAATAAACGTTCCAAGTCGCGTATGGGTAAAAGCGCTCAAAAAGTGCAAAACCAGGGGTAACCACCACGGTATTATTTTGGCTCATGGTATTGAAAAAGGGGCCCGTGGTATTGAAGGCTCGTGGTATTGGATTGGCTCATGGTATTGAAAAAGGGGCCCGTGGTATTGAAAAAGGATAAACTTATATAAGGAGAAGAAATTCATTATGCAAATCAGGTGTGGGTGCAAGATGTCTGAGCTTGAATGAATAATTCTCTGTGAAGTATATCTATATGGAAAGGGTAAAGGTTTGATGATAGATCTGACTCTATGATGCACTTGTGAAGAAATGATGAAGCGGGATTTCTAGATCTGAAATGTACTTGTATTTGCTAGATCTGTTTATGGAGTGATTAGATCTGTGATGAGGCGAACATCTGTCTGATGTAAAGGGTTGAATCTGAACTAAATGTCTGATCTGAAGAAATATGCAGCTCTATAATGATTGAAGATCTATACGCTACTTTGCCGCAGAGGAAGCGCGTATATACGCGGCTTCGCTGAAGAAAAAGCACGTATGCGCAGTGCAGTTTATGTGCAGATGTATACGCTAGTTGATGTGGACGGAAGCGCGTATATACGCGACATCAGTGAAAGGAAAGCGCGTATGCAAACTAGGGTTTTCTGAAGTCTGTGGTAAGAAATGTCTGATCTGTTCTGCTGGTTTACTGATATCTGTCAGTGAGTTATATCTATCTGTTTCATGGTTGACTGTGCTTAAAAGTATGGAAAGGGTCCAGTATGAAAATATGATGAAATGTGGCCTGCAAGTGGTGTCCTATTGAAGTTGTTGGATCCAGTGTGAAAATTGATGAAACGTGGTCCATAGAGGTGCTGAGGGTTGTAGCCTTCAGTCGGGGGTTGTAGCTCCCTTCCGGGTGGCTGATAAACGAGATCGGGAGGTTGTAGCTCCTTCCCGGTGGGCGGTAAACGATATCGAGGGTTGTAGCTCCCTTCCGAGGTGAGGCGGTAAAGCGAGATCGGGGGTCCGGCTCCCTTCCGGGAGAGGTCGTGGCAGTCCCGGTCGTAGCTCCTTAGGGAGAGGTGAGTAAGCAATGGCAATTGGGTGCACAACGTGCGACTTAGAGTCTGCACCAGCACATATGTTGTAAGATGTTTTCTCTATAGTAAAATATTGAAGGCTGAGCAACTGCAGCGGTGGTTTTCTCCCGACTTGGGTTTCCACCTAAAAATCCTGGTGTTCATGTGTGATGCTTTGTGTGATGGTTTATTCTGTTCTTACTGCACATGTTTGTTTTTTATAGAACATCTAATAAATGAATGATGGAATTATGTAAGTGAAGAACTAATGGCATAATTAGATCTCTGGGTATACGCGAGTTTCATGAAGGATATCCGCGTGTATACACTAGTTGGCTTCAGCAAAGTAGCGTATGGGTTTTAGAGCATGAAAAAGTAAAAAGTTTGAATATGCTGTAAATACTGATTCACCCCCCCTCTCAGTATTTTTCCCAACAATTGGTATCAGAGCAGGTTCTTCTGCAGAAGCTTGATCGCTTGAAGGAGATCCATCGCAATGGGAAGTCAAGAAGGAGTAATGTCTATAAAGCCACCTCTATTCAATGGAAGCAATCTGATATTCTGGAAGGTACGAACAAAAGCATATCTGCAAAGTCTTGGTGCAAATGTATGGGCAATCGTGGAAGAAGGTTATCAATACCCGGCAAGTATTCCTACCGATGCAGCAGAAAGGAAGAAGTATGAAATCAATGCCAAAGCAGTAAATGTCTTATTGGGAAGCATGTCTGAACCAAAATTTGCTAAAGTGATGCAGCTACATTCAGCAAAAGAAATATGGGACAAAATCATTCTAAGCTATGAAGGAGACACAAAGGTAAAAAGTGCAAAACTCCAAACTCTTAGAATTGAATATGAAAATTTGAGGATGCATAGTGATGAGAGCATTGCCCATTTCTTCTTACGTCTGGATGATATTGTAAATCGAATGAGAAATTTGGGTGAAACCATAACTGATACTACTTTGGTGGAAAAAGTCTTAAGATCCTTGACTTCAAAATATGACTCTAAAGTTTCATCTATTGAAGAAAGGCAAGATCTGCAAACTCTTACTATTGTTCAATTACATGGTATTCTGACTGCTTTTGAAATGAGACAAGGAGGTCCGTCTCAAATCAAAGAAGTTGCTTTTAAGGTATCTGCAAGAGGAAAAGAAAAGGAAGTTGTCAAAGAATCAAGCTATATATCTGAAGAAGAAGAAGCGAATTTTGTGAGAAAGCTCCAACTAGGTACTGGAAGATTCAAAGGTAAGCTTCCCTTCAAATGTTTTGAGTGTGGAAAAGTTGGTCACTATGTTGCTAAATGTCGTTATAGAGAAAAACATGGAAAAGGGAAACAATTTGAAAAGAGGAAGAGTTATTATGCAAATGAAGATGATGATGAAGTGTCCAGTGAAGATGAAGAAGATTCTGACCATGATCTGAAAGTACTCATGGCAAAGAAGCAAAAGAAGAAGGCTACTCGAAACAAGAAGATATCTCAGAAATCTTGTATAGCAGAAATTGAAGAAGATGAAACAATTATTAATCATTGTTCTTGTATTTCACTTAACTGTACATGCAAAGGTAAAGATAGTGAAAGTAACAGTATGGATCTAGAAGAAGCTGTCAAGATTAAAGTTGAAGATCAGCAAAAATCATCTAAAGATAGTAAAAGTCTAGAAGAAAATGATGAAAGTAATGATTGGTGTCAATTTGAAAGGAAGGAATCTATCTACAAAGATGTGATCTCTAGGATGAATGAAAAGATAGAAACACTAAATGGACAGATAGACAAGTATCAAGGGTTGTACGCTTATGCAACTAATCAAGGTGAAAAACTTGAAGCAGAAATCATCTCTCTGAAAGAAGATCTCGAAACTTCAAATAAGAGGAATGAGGAACCTCTACAATCATTTGAAAAAGAAGGTATTGAAGCAGAAATCATCTCTCTCAAAGAAGATCTGGAAAAATCAAATAAGAAGAATGAAGAGCTGCAACAAACATGTGAAGAAAATGAAAATTGGTTGAAAGAAGAGATTCTAAATCTGAAGGATCAAGTAGAAGATGGAAGAAGGAAAGAAGAAAGCATGACAAAGAAATATCAAGCCTTGGCGGTTGAGGTAAACATTCTCAAAGGTAAATTACAAGAAAAGGTTAAACTTTTGAGGTTTCAAGATAGTACTAATATTTTGGACAATATTCTGAGTAATCAAAGGTCTCCTGCTATCAAACTTGGTCTTGGTTTCCATGAAACTGTTAAAGGAGAATCTAGTTCGCAAGGTAGTGCTAAAGATTCAAGGGAAGTCAATGCAAAACCTGAAGAGTTGAAAGAAACAAAAGGTCAACCAACAATGATGAAATCTCAAAGGAAATCATTCAATAATTTTGAATGTTTCAAGTGTCATAATTATGGGCATGTTGCAGCAAATTGCAGGAGCAGATCATTTCAGCCTCAAACAAACAGATTCTACTCAGAAAGGTACTCTGGTTGATTCAAGGGATATTGTTTTTCATGTAACAAGTATGGACATAAAGCAGCTGATTGTAAAAGGAGGAAGAATAGAAATACTCATTATGATTCTTATGTTTATTTCTCTGGCCACATGAGATGTTATGCTTGTAACAAGTATGGACATGTAGAAAAAGAATGCGGGATGAACAGATCTGGGAAAGTGGACAATTTTCAGCACACAGTTGGAAAGCTCAAGCAAATTTGGAAAAAGAAGGAGGACCGATCAGAAACGTAGGGAATTCAGACCCTACTGCAGTCATCCGCTCTGGAAGCTTACTTCTACGATTATTTGCGGAATGATGTGAGATACATTGGAAGATCTAGTAATGTATCGTCACGAGGGGAGCAATGCATGATGACTCTCATGGTTGATTTGATTATTCTGGATATGTTTACTTCTGACAGCGCATCTGATGTCGAAAGGACAGGTACAGGAGGTACAAACTCAGGGGGAGATAAAGGAATGTGAAAATTTCTATGTTTCACTTTCCATACACGGGTTCTATTCACCAAAGTCGCGTATACACGCGAGTTCCAGCTGACACAGCCGCGTATGCATTGATGATAAGGAAATTTATCTGATAGCTGAAGATCTGGAGCAGAGGTCCAGGGGGAGCATCAGTCTGACTACTGATTATTTCACTGTTAGCATCATTCTGGTTATACTCATGTTAATGAAATGATACTTGGTTATTTTTGTTGAAGATTATGGATGAAGCCTGGTTGCTTTATGATGAAGAGCATTCGTTGTTGAGATGAAAGTCTTATAATTCAGAGATGAGGACAGATCATGCAGAGATTGTTGCTGATGACTTGCTGTTGAAGGTGCTTCAGATTGCACAAGCTAAGGAAGAGCACCGGTTTAGGGGGAGCAGCAGGTTGAATACTAATGATTGCATTGTTGGCAATATGACTGCTTATTCTTTGGTTTTTGTGATACTCATGCTCAAATGATGATGACTTGGTACATGGTTTATTATGATGAGTTTTTGAGCCCTGGTTGCTAATAAGTATCTTTTGTACTCACACATGGATGAGTTGGATGTCATTTGATTCAGAAATAAATCATGTAGAGTTTGTTACTATGGTTGAGAGATCTTTTGGCTACATATGTTACTTCATGTTAAATCTTGAAGATTATGGTGATGTTGGACCACATGGATGATTGCTTGACACCTATGTGAAGATGTTGTTCTGATATGAGAATCTCTCTTGGAAAGATTGTATTGATGCTGCAAAGAATCTGAAGGCTTGGTTACCATTGTGCTGATGCTACAACCGTTGGATGACGCTTGAAGACACAACTACACTGATCTATCTATCTGTAGTCCATGGAAGCATTCAAATATCTCAGAAAGAAGCTGAACACTGTCTTTGCCTCACAGAGAATCAGATCTGGTTGAAATTTAGAAGATGGCATTGGATACGCGGGTTTCATGAAACACAGTCGCGTATATACGTGAGTTCCTGCACAGAAAACCGCGTATGTCTGATTGCTGACAATTTTTTTCTTGGAGTCAGCTTTCTTCAGCGCAACTGCAGTGTTGTTTGGTATCTCTGCTACTATTTGGTATCTCTGGTGGTGTTCCAGTTCTCATAATTCTATTCCTAAATGTTTTGATAAAGATGCCTTCATGGTTTGTTGGTGAAAATGTTCAGGATGCACAAACTAAGGGGGAGCCTTAGTCATATGGAAAGGATGCTTGGATGCACAGATTCAGGGGGAGCATCAGCATTGCTGAGTATAATGCATTGTTGGCATTATGTTGGCTCTGAAATATGTTCTCTTTATTGAGGACTTTCTGGTGTTGGTTATGAAAAGTCATATTTGTCTTTTGATGAAAAGGTCATGTTGAGACCCATGATGTAAATTTGTAATATTCAGTCATGTAAGGACTTGTCAAATTTGTAAACCCACTTGGTTGGGTAGCTGAGTCAAATTTTGTAAACCCACTTGGTTGGGTAGCTGAGTTGAAATGTGTAAACCCACTTGGTTGGGTACTTGAGTCTCATATTTAAATCCACTTGGTTGGATATTTGATGTAAGTATGAGTCTTTGGTGATAGGAAGTTCATAGAGTCATGTACTTCATTGACAAATATGTTTGAAGATTCAGCATGAACTCAGGGGGAGCTTGGCCACTTCAGCACATATCAGATCTGCAGAATGTTTCTTCCACATGAGAAGAAAAGGGGGAGAGTGTTGGTTTTTGATCCGCCCTTTGCCCTTGATGTCAAAGGGGGAGAGTGACATGGTGTTTGAATGAAGAGAAGATAATGATGTCAAATATTTGGGAGAGTGACATTTTTGGGAGAGTGACATGGTACCTATCTGCTGTGGTAACCAAACACCATCATGGTTGCCATCAAGTCCAAAGGGGGAGATTGTTGGAAATATGATGCAGAGTGTTGTCCTTGATGGCAACCCACTAAATGAAGATAAAGACATGCGACTGTTGACATGTGTTGTCCTTGATGGCAATCCACCTGATGAAGTTATGCTTGACTTGATGGACTTAGTAAATGATGTAAATCTGATGTGATATGATGTTTGTTGACAATATGATGTTGAATGTTGTCCTTAAAAGACAACCCCCTTGATGAAGATAATGGCAACTTACTTGATGAAGTTGTGCTTGATAGAATATGGTTTGATGAACTAAATCTGATATATCTACAGTGAGTACAGAAGACAATGAAGCAAGGATTTCAGCTTGTGCTAAATCTATGATGAAAAAGAGTATGTATCTAGGCATACGCGGATATGTCTAGGGGAAGTCGCGTATGCACGCGGGAATAAACGTTCCAAGTCGCGTATGGGCAAAAGCGCTCAAAAAGTGCAAAACCAAGGGTAACCACCATGGTATTGACCCATTGTATTGGGTAATGATCCGCCTAATTGACCCCGTCCAGGTAGTTTTGGGCTCATGGTATTGTTTTGGCCCATGGTATTGAAAAAGGGGCTCATGGTATTGAAAAAGGATAAACTTATATAAGGAGAACAAATTCATTGTGCATAACATGAGTGTGGGAGAAAGATGTCTGAACTTGAATGAATACTTCTCTGTGAAGTATATCTGTATGGAAAGGGTAAAGGTTTGATGATAGATCTGAATCTATGATGCTCCAATGAAGAAATGATGAAGTGGAATATCTAGATCTATAATGTATTTTGTATCTGCTAGATCTATTTATGGAGTGATTAGATCTGAATTGAGGCGAACATCTGTCTGATGTAAAGGGCTGGAATCCGAACTAAATGTCCGATCCGAAGAAATATGCAGACCAGAATGATTGAAGATCTATACGCTACTTCGCCGCAGGAAGCGCGTATATACGGCCACACAGAAAAGCGCGTATGCGCAATGAAATTAGATCTGTAATATGTACAGAAGTATACGCTGGTTTATGTGAACAGAAGCGCGTATATACGCGACATCAATGAAAGGAAAGCGCGTATGCAAACTAGGGTTTGCTGAAGTCTGTGGTAAGAAATGTCTGATCTGTTCTGCTGGTTTACTGATATCTGTCAGTGAGTTATATGTATCTGTTTCATGGTTGACTGTGCTTAAAAGTATGGAGTGGGTCCAGTGTGAAAATATGATGAAACGTGGCCTGCAAGTGGTTTCCTACGGAAGTTGCTGGATCCTAGCAGGGAAATTGATGAAACGTGGTCCATAGAGTGTGCCGAGGGTTGTAGCTCTCCTGCCGTGGGTCAGAGTTCTCTTCCGTGAGGCCGGTAAACGAGATCGGGGGGTCGTAGCTCCCTTCCAGGAGAGGCTGGTAAACGAGTCAGGGGGTCGTAGCTCCCTTCCAGGAGAGGCTGGTAAACGAGTCAGGGGGTCGTAGCTCCCTTCCAGAGAGGCCGGTAACGAGATCGGGGGGTCGAGCTCCCTTCCAGAAGAGGTCAAACGAGCGTTGGTGGGTGCCCGCGTGCCGGTAGAGTCCGGCACTCAACACATATGTTGTAAGATATTTATAATAAAATATTGAAGGCTGGCAATGTGCCACGTGGTTTTCTCCCGACTTGGGTTTCCACCTAAAAATCCCGTGTTCATGTGTGATGCTTTGTGTGATGGCTTATTCTGTTCTTACTGCACATGTTTACTATTTATAGAACATCTAATAAATGAATAATGGAATTATGTAAGTGAAGAACTAATGGCATAATTAGATCTCTGGCTACACGCGAGTTTCATGAAGGATATCCACGTGTATACGCTAGTTGCCTTTAGCAAAGTAGCGTATGGGTTTTAGAGCATGAAAAAGTAAAAAGTTTGAATATGCTGTAAATACTGATTCACCCCCCCCTCTCAGTATTTTTCCCAACAGGGTGAAACCATAACTGATACTACTCTAGTGGAAAAAGTCTTAAGATCCTTGACTTCAAAATTTGACTCTAAAGTCTCAGCTATTGAAGAAAGGCAAGATCTGCAAACTCTTACTATTGTTCAATTACATGGTATTCTGACTGCTTTTGAAATGAGACAAGGAGGCCCTTCTCAAATCAAAGAAGCTGCATTTAAGGTATCTACAAGAGGAAAAGAAAAGGAAGTCGTCAAAGAATCCAGCTACATATCCGATGAAGAAGAAGCGAATTTCGTGAGAAAACTCCAACTAGGAACTGGAAGATTCAAAGGTAAGCTTCCTTTCAAATGTTTTGAGTGTGGAAAAGTTGGTCATTATGCTGCAAAATGTCCTTATAAAAGAAAAGAAGTAGTAAGAAGGAATAAAAACTGATCTAGCTCTCAGAAAAGTTACTATACTAATGAAGACAGTGATGGGTCATCTGATAGTGAGGAAGAATGTGAAGAAGATCTTAGACTTCTCATGGCATTTGAACAAAAAGAAGAAAAGGATACTTTTATGGATGCTCTAGAGGAAAATGATTTTCTTGAAGAAAACAATCAACTCAAACTATGCTTAGAAGATTATAAAATTCTCTTAGAAGAACAAAAGATAATCAGAGAGACCATTGAAAAGCAGCTTGAAGAAGCAAAGAAACATATTGAAAAATTGGAATGTGAAGTGGTAAATCAAAGAAAAGAAGTTGAGAAAGCAAAGACCTTGAATCTTAGATTTTCTAAAGGATCTGAAACTTTAGATGAGATTATCAAGGTACAACGTTCTCCTCTTATAAAGACAGGTCTTGGATATACCGGAGAATCTTCTCAAGCTTCAGCACCAAACTATCTAAAGGCAGCTACAGGTGGTTTACTACATTCAGCAACTCAGCAAGGAAATAAAGGATCTCTACAGGGAAGGCAGGACCATCTCAATTCAAGGAACACTAACAGGGATAGCTTTCAAAGACGCTACACCCAACAGGTAAATTCAAATAGAAGATTCCATGATTGCAGAAATTTATACTTCAATGGGCAATGTTTCACATGTCACAATTTTGGTCATAAAGCTGTTCAATGTGTTGCATATAAAACCATCATGACAAGAGAAGCAAGAAAGAAAATGTTGGATACTGAACCAAAGAAGAATACCTATAACAACTTTTCTCCTCTTCAAAGTGAATTTGAATGTACTTATTGCAATAACTTTGGCCATGAAGAATCTAAATGCAGGAACAAGATCCAGCCAAAAGAACATGTTCCCTCAAGCCCTAAAGTGTGGAAAAAGAAAGAATCGCCGGTTGAAAATTGTGGGATAGCATTATTTGCAGAAGGTGAAGAAAATCAATGGTACATCGATAGTGGGTGTTCAAGACACATGACAGGTGACAAAATCAAACTTCTTTCATATAATGCTCTAGAAAAGGAAAAGAAAGTTACTTTTGGAAATGATACTCCTGCTATAATTAAAGGAAAAGGGTCAGTGTTTCTAAAAGAAAAGGTGAAGGCTAAAGATGTCATGTATGTGGATGGATTGAGGCATAACCCGTTAAGTGTAAGTCAAATGTGTGATCAAGGAACAGAAGTTGTTTTTAGTTCAAAAGAATGTGTGGTTCGTGACCTTGATACAGGTAAAATTATTATAAAAGGAAAAAGAAATCCAAGCAACCTGTATATACTAAAGGGCTACAAAGATCAATGTTACCTGAGAAAATCTTCAGAAAATTGGCTATGGCATAGAAGGCTGGGGCATCTGAGCTTCTCTCAAATCAACAAAGCAAGTAGACTTCAAGCTATTCGTGATCTTCCCAATATTAATCCACCAGAAAGTATCATATGCAAATCTTGTTAATTCGGTAAGCAGACTAGAGTATGGTTTAATGCCAAAGAAGGATCATCAAGTAAGCCTCTTGAACTCATTCATACTGACATATGTGGACCTATGAGAAAGAAGACACCACGTGGGGAAGAATACTATATCTTATTCATTGATGATTACTCTAGAATGTGTTGGATCGGGTTCATTAAACACAAAGATGAAGCATTTGAAAAATTTCTAAGCTTCAAAGCACTAGCTGAAAATGAATTGGATCTAAAAATCAAGTGTCTCAGATCTGATCGAGGAGGAGAATATACATCAAATGAATTCCTTGAATTTTGTGAACAACATGGCATAAAAAGACAATTCTCTGTAGCTGGCACTCCACAACAAAATGGCGTAGCAGAAAGAATGAATAGAACAATTCAACAAATGGCTAAAGCTATGATTGATGATTCTGGAATACCTCACACTTTCTGGGGAGAAGCAACACATACAGCAGCAAACATTCTCAACAAAGCTCATGTTCGAGTAAACAGTGATAAAACTCCATATGAACTCTGGTATGGTAAATCTCCCTCCGTAAAGCATTTTAGAGTTTTTGGAAGAAAATTCTTTATCAAAAATAATGATGAAAAGCTTGGCAAGTTCGAACCTAGATCAGATAAAGGAATTTTCCTTGGTTACTCATCTTCAAGCAAAGCATACAAATGTTATAATGAAAGGCTTCAAAAGATTGTTGAATGTATTGATGTTGTTATTGATGAGTCTCCTGCAGCTCCTAAAAAAGAAAAACAAACAACAAAAGAAGATGATGATGACTTATGGCCTTCTACATTTGATATAGACAGTGAATCCAATGATGAACCTGAAACTGATCTATCTAAAAAAGCTCCATCTAGATATGTTCAAAAGAATCATCCTGAATCTCAAATCTTGGGAGACAAGGAATCAGGTGTACGAACAAGGAGAACTCTTGTGGGATCTTCTAGTCATATGGCTCTTCTATCCACAATTTAACCACTCAATGTCAATCAAGCTAGCAGAGATGAATGTTGGAGGCAAGCCATGGATGAAGAACTTGTTCAAATTGAAAAAAATGACACTTGGGATTTGGTACCAAGACCTCATGATAAAAATGTCATTGGAACTAAATGGATTTTCAATAACAAGTTAAATGAGAATGGGGATGTTGTAAGAAACAAATCTAGACTGGTTTGCAAAGGGTATATTAAACAAGAAGGTATAGACTTTGAAGAGACTTTTGCTCCTGTAGCTAGACTTGAAGCCATCAGAATGTTTCTTGCCTTTTCAAGTTATCAACAAATCAAAGTTTATCAAATGGATGTTAAATCTGCTTTTCTTAATGGTGAACTAGAAGAAGAAGTATATATAGAACAACCGGAAGGATTCATTTTGGGAAATGATGCAAATCTTGTTTGTAGACTTAAAAAGGCTCTATATGGTCTCAAACAAGCTCCAAGGGCTTGGTATTATCGTCTTGACAAATATCTTCATCAACAAGGATTTTCAAAGGGGTCTGCTGATAGCAACTTATACACAAAAGTTTAAAATGATAAACTATTGATTGTAGTTGTATATGTTGATGATATCATTTTTGGGAGTAACGAAGAATCTATGAGTCAAAAATTTGCTTCTGTCATGCAGCAAGAATTTGAAATTTCTTTACTTGGGGAACTAACATTCTTTCTTGGCTTGCAAGTGCATCAAACTGCAGATGGTATATTCCTATCACAAGCAAAATATCTTAAGCAAATTCTGAAGAAGTATGGCATGGAAGAATGCAAACTTGTAAGTACACCGATGATAACCGGATGCAATCTCAGTTCTCAGGATGATTCTCCCACGGTGAATCAACCAGAATACAGATCGATGATAGGGAGTTTACTTTATCTCACTGGGACTAGACCAGACATTATGCATGCTGTTGGGATTGTTGGATGATTCCAAGCTAATCCAAAAGAGTCTCATCT
The DNA here is from genome assembly GCA_034641835.2 of Pinus albicaulis. Classification (NCBI taxonomy): domain Eukaryota; kingdom Viridiplantae; phylum Streptophyta; class Pinopsida; order Pinales; family Pinaceae; genus Pinus; species Pinus albicaulis. Next base: position 1,240,705,951 of record CM076581.1, on the reverse strand, counting down.
TCAGGTTGTTAAAAGAATATTCAAATATCTTCAAGGAACTCAAGACTTTGGTCTATGGTATCCAAAGAATGTTGATCTTACTCTTCATGCTTACACTGATGCAGATTGGGCTGGAAGTGTTGATGATCGGAAAAGCACTAGTGGTGGTGCATTCTACATGCGGCCCCGGTTAGTATCTTGGTTCAGCAAGAAGCAAAATTCTATTGCCTTATCTACAGCAGAAGCAGAATATGTGGCTGCCGCATCTTGTTGCACTCAACTCCTTTGGATGATGCAAACCTTACAATATTTTCAAATCAAATGTACTCCTCCTGTCCCCATTAAATGTGATAATACAAGTGCCATCAGTATTTCAAAGAATCGTGTTATGCATTCAAAGACCAAGCACATTCCCATCAAGTATCACTTCTTACGTGAACAAGTGCTTGAGCAAACAGTGAAGTTGGAGTATGTTCCCTCCAAAGAACAAGTTGTTGATATCTTTACCAAACCTCTGCCCAGGGAAGCGTTCGAGTATCTAAGACAGAAGCTGGGAGTGTTCTCTGCCAGTCAAAAGAACAAATCTGCATAAATTTAGCATATGACAGTGGATACGCGGGTTTCATGAAACACAGTCGCGTATATACGTGAGTTCCTGCACATAAAACCGCGTATGTTTGTTTGCTGACATTGTTCTGCTTGGAGTCAGCTCTCTTCAGCACAGCTGCAGTGCTGTTTGGTATCTCTGATACTGTTCGGTATATCTGGTGGTGTTCCAGTTCTCATAATTCTTTTCTCATGTTTTGATAAAGATGCCTTGATGATTTGTTGGTGAAAGTGTTCAAGATGCACAAACTAAGGGGGAGCCTTAGTCATATGGAAAGGATGCTTGGATGCACAGATTCAGGGGGAGCTTTAGCGTTGCTGAGTATAATGCATTGTTGGCATTATGATGATTCTGAAATATGTTCTCCTTCTTGAGGACTTTCTGGTGTTGGTTATGAAAAGTCACATTTGTAATTTGATGAAAAGTTCTTGTTAAGACCCATGATGTAAGATTGTAATATTCAGTCTTGTAAGGACTTGTCGAATTTGTAAACCCACTTGGTTGGGTAGCTGAGTCAAATTTTGTAAACCCACCTGGTTGGGTAGTTGAGTCTCATATGTAAATCCACCTGGATGGATCTTTGATGTAAGTATGAGTCATTGGTGATAGGAAGTTCATAGAGTCATGTACTTCATTGAAAAATATACTTGAAAATTCAGCATGAACTCAGGGGGAGAGTATGTTGGTTTTGGTCCGCCCTTTGCTCTTGATGTCAAAGGGGGAGAGTGACATGGTGTTTGAATGGTGTCAAAAATGGAGAAAGTGACATGGTGTCATTGTATTCTTAATGTACCTATCTGTTGTGGTAACCAAACACCATTGTGGTTTCCATCAAGTCCAAAGGGGGAGATTGTTGGCAATATGATGCAGAGTGTTGTCCTTGATGGCAACCCACATTGATGAAGATGATGAAAACTTACTTGATGAAGTTGTGCTTGATAGAATATGTTCTTAATGAAGTAAATCTGATGTATCTACAGTGAGTATAGAAGGCAGTGAAGAAAGGAATTCAGATTATGCTAAATCTATGGTGAAAGAGTATGTCTCAAGGCATACGCGGATCTATCTAAGGGAAGTCGCGTATGCACGCGGAAAAGAATGTGCCAAGTTGCGTATGGGCTAAAGCGCTCTAAAAGTTCAAAACCAGGGGTAACCACCATGGTATTGACCCATTGTATTGGGTAATGATCCGCCTAATTGACCCCGTCCAGGAATACCATCGGAAGTAATGTTGTTTTGGCTCATGGTATTGAAAAAGGGGCTCATGGTATTGAAAAAGGATAAACCTATATAAAGAGATGAAATTCATGAGTGTGGGTGCAAGATGTCTGAGCTTGAATGAATACTTCTCTCTGAAGTAGATCTGAATGGAATGGGTTACACTTGAATGATAAATCTGAGTGTATGATGCACCAATGATGAAGAAGGGGATCTAGATCTGAAATGTGCTTGTATTTGCTAGATCTGTTTATGGAATGATTAGATCCAAGAAGAGGCGAACATCTGTCTGAAGTGAAGGGTTAAATCTGTGTGAAGTATCTGTTTTGAAGAAATGCAATGACCTAAAATCTCTGAAGAACCATATGCTAGTTCGCCGAAGAGGAAGCGCGTATATACGCGGCTTCTCTGAAAGAAAAGTGCGTATGCGCAATTAAATTGGTTCTATAATATGTACAGAAGTATACGCTGGTTTGTGTGAATGGAAGCGCGTATATACGTGACATCAGTGAAGTGAAAGCGCGTATGCAAACTAGGGTTTGCTGAAGTCTGTGGTAAGAAATGACTGATCTATTCTGCTGTATTGCTGCTATCTGTATTCTACTGTTCTGAGTTGTCTGCATCAGTTTGGTTGTATGATTGAGCTTAAATGTATGAAGAGGGTCCAGTCTGAAAATATGATGAAACGTGGCCTACAAGTATTGTTCTATTGAAGTTGTTGGATCCAGTGTGAAAATTGATGAAATGTGGTTCGAAGGGGTGCTGAGGGTTGTAGCCTTCAGTCAGGGGGTTGTAGCTCCCTTCCAGGTGAGGCTGGTAAACGAGATTAGGGGGTCGTAGCTCCCTTCCAGGAAAGGTTGGTAAACGAGTCAGGGGGTTGGAGCTCCCTTCCAGGAGACGCTGGTAAACGAGCGCAGGTGGGTGCCTGCGTGCTGGTAGGAGTCTGCACCAGCACATATGTTGTAAGATGTTTTCTCTATAATAAAATATTGAAGGCTGAGCAACTGCAGCGGTGGTTTTCTCCCGACTTGGGTTTCCACCTAAAAATCCTAGTGTTCATGTGTGATGGTTTGTGTGATGGTTTATTCTGTTCTTACTGCACATGTTTACTGTTTATTGAATATCTGATGAATAAATGATGGAATGGTTTAAGTGAAGAATTAATGACATAATTGGTTCTCTGTGTATACGCGAGTTTGATAAAGGGTATCCACGTATATACGCAAGTCTTATTCGGGAAAGTAGCGTATGGGTTTTGAAGTAAAGAAAAGTAAAAAGTTTTGAATATGCTGTAAATACTGATTCACCCCCCCCTCTCAGTATTTTTCCCAACAAAAATTTTTCATAATGCCATGATAGATTGTTGGACGGATAAATCGTTCTTGCTGACAAGACCGATCTCCCTAGTGTCAGAAGACAATCTAGCAACAAACGAACAACTAAGTTTGTCTTTCTCTAAGTATATTATTTTTACAAATAAATGCTATGAAGGTGTCGATCCTATCTTAGATCCAAATGCTTATTTGCGGTCGTGGTGCTTCCGTCGTATCAATAATCCTTCGTCGCAACAAGAGCTCTTTTGTCGCAAGAAAGTATCATATTTCATTGATCTGCAATCACAAACAAGCAAATATCAATAGCACCTGTATAACAAATAATCATAAAACATACCTATCATAGTGATCAAGGAATCTATGAAATAAACGATCAAACGACAGCTTATTGAATTAAACAATCGAACGACAATTTATTGAGAAAAATAGAACTTGATTGTATTAATCTTAAAATATACAGAAGAACCTTACAACCTTAGCCTTGATGTTCGAAAGGCCTTCCCGGGGTCTGAATCAGGAATCTCCTCTACTTTGATAAGTCTTGCACTCTTCCTTCAGGAGCACATAGAGGTATGTGATCTTTCCTCTCAAAAGCTCAGCAGAAAGAAGTTTGAATCTCAACAACACTTCAACTCAAATATTCTAAAGCTTCAACTTCTCAATCCTCCAATAGTTTTCTTATCTTCTTGTTAACTTCTTAACCTTAACCCCCTTTTAGGCTACCCAATGCCTCCTTTTATAGAGCAGATGAGGAGGTTAGGATTCCACCTTTAAAGGGATAGAACCATCCTTCAAAGGGATAGGCTCCTCACATCAAGGGATTAGTTCCTTAAGGTGTGGGATACATGCACCTTACTAAAGCGTACTCATCCCCAAAAAATCTCATCTAGAACCTTCCAGAATTGACCAAAAATCAACTTTTTCACTTTGATTTCGCGCTTTTTTGACTTTACAGGAAGTCCGCAGGCATAACACTGGAAAATTGCGTTCTAGAATGCAGTTCCTCTTCACATTACCTGCGTACCCTAGCTAAGAACGCAGGTAAGTCTCATATTAACTGCGTACCCAAGGCTTTTTTGAGTTTTAAGGGTTGTTCCTCCATTTTTAGGGCTTGGAATGAGGAACAAAGGTTGTAAGACTTGTAGAGGAGGTAAGTATGAGTGTCAATGAGCTCGTACAGTTAGCAGAATGTCAAGGTGACATTTTTTAGTGTAACAGATTGCTCCCTAAAGTGCGAAGTTTGGAATATATGAAGATGAAGTCTGTCATATATGAAGAGTGAAGTACTTTATCATTTCAAGGATCATCCTGTGGACACCCCAGTCGGAACCTGTAAAAACATTCAATGCAAAATATATATATATATATCATCACTGAGGTAGGCATTCCCATACTCAGATCAAAAACTAACTAGAACTAACTTAAATTGTTCTGATACAGGAATGATTTTGAATACATCACAGTATAGACATGTGTAGACACAGTATGGACGCAGCCATATGTTTATAAATAGTCTACTATATGAATGATAACAAAATTCCTCACAGCCTGGATGGTAGAAACTAGATCCAGGGTCTCGATTTCCGCTTCTCGAACTAGTACGATTCTATCCATGTGATTAAATGTGTTGAAGTCAAACATGGTATAAACCACTTGATTACCAGTCAATGATGTGAACTGTTAACAAGTGTGAGAGAAACCACCAGTAATGTCAATGGCTCTCAAAGTACCCAGTACAATCCATGAAATGTGAATGAATGAGCTGAAGTCGAACATGTCATGGAATCATTCGATCGAAGGTCAATGATGTAACCTGTCGTCGAAGGCGAGAATCCTGCCATTGAGGCATGCAGATTTCAAGGTACTCACGATTTCTGGATCAACTTCCTAGATAATGAGTTGTAGTCGATAGAAAGTGATCCGTTGTAGGCAAGCCCACAACACAAAATCATAGATCAAGTTTTGAAAATATATTGGCAAGGACTGACTCAGGGATGGTCAAAATGGATGACAGATATTTTGCAGATGAATGGTTTGTTTGCAGATGGCTTGGTAACAATTGACCCGAAGCTAATACCCAGAAACTGGCTGAAGAATTTCACTATGGTTTGACTAACTGTTAGGCAAAGGATTTCCCAACCCAGGTGAACAAAAAGCGTCGTGTTCAAGAGTGGTTAACGGTTTTCTGAATAATCAAGATGTGACAAACAGGTTTGTTTTTCTCTCTTTTCCCCCACCATTTCTGGCAAGTACCTCTTTATTTTTGACAAGCTTGAGGAGGATAACATTTTCTTGTTTATAAGCTCATCCTTCGGATGAGTCCAACTTAGTTTAAGATTCGAACCCTAAGAAGGAGTGGTTCATTCCTGTTGAAAATTAAACAAGTCCTTTACTGTTAAATTTTAACGAGTCCAGTATAGGAAAAAATCGGTGTTTTTCAATTTTAGGGAGTCAGAAGAAAAAACTTAAGAAAATTCCATGGCTTTTTCGTACATTTAGTCTTTCGAGCCCGAAAAAGGATAAAATAATGCGGGAGAGAACTCTATTGACCATAATTAGTCAACGTATACGTTTTTCGTAAATAGTCCATTTCAGTCCGTAAAAGGGGTAAACTTATACTGAAGGGATGATCATTCATTTACTTTAACGAGTTCGAATAATCAAGTACTCGGCAATATTTTCATGTTTAGAGAGTCTGAAAAGGGCTTAAAAGATGACTCCATGGTTTCGCTTTTTCGTAAGTTTTAACGAGTTCGAAAAAGGGATAAAAATGTACTCATGGTTTTCACTTTTTCGTAAGTTTTAACGAGTTCGAAAAAGGGATAAAAATGTACTCCTGTGGCCGAATTTCAATTTAATTAACGAGCAGGAAAAGACGGAAAGAACTCGGCATTTTCATGTGTTTTACGAGAATGAAAGATAGCAAAATAATCTCGGGATTTTCATGAGTTTAACGAGTCTCGAAAATAACCGAAATTGACTCAAGATAGGTTTCATTTTTACAAAAGCTTGAAACAGAGAAAACTATGCTTCAGAGTGGTTTCATTTTTACACAAGCTTGAAACAGAGAGAAAACTGTGCTTGATGCCCCCTAAGCGTAACTGCTAGAGCGCATGCCCCCCCAGCTTCATTTCATTCAACTAAGTACACTGCTGGTAATTAATAGCTAGATGGAATGAAGGTTCATTTACGAGATCATATGAAAGACCCGACCTAAAAACTAACCTAAATATATGACTTAACATTTACGAGGTCTATTCAAAGACTCGACTCAATTAGGGGAGGATTTGTTTCATTTTTTAATGAGCTCGACACAGGAAAAGAACTATGCTCATGGCAACGTGTTTCATTTTTTAACGAGGTTGACACAGTAAAAGGAACTATCCTCATAAACTACTTATTTCTAATCTACCTACATAACCTACTGATTCATTTTTTAATGAGGTTGACACAGGAAAAGAACTGTCCTCATACCTAATTCATTTTTTAATGAGGTTGACTCAGTAACAGGAACTATCCTCTGACCAACTGATCGTTCTTGCAGACAAGACCGATCTCCCTAGTGTCAGAAGACAATCTAGCAACAAACGAACAACTAAGTTTGTCTTTCTCTAAGTATATTCGTTTTACAAATAAATGCTATGAAGGTGTCGATCCTACCTTAGATCCAAATGCTTATTTGCGGTCGTGGTGCTTCTGTCGTATCAATAATCCTTCGTAGAAATCAAAATATTTTTGTTGATAGTCTTTCTTTTTATGTCGGTAGTTGTAAAATTCCCCCTTCGAAACATTAATAAACAATTGAAGTAAAACATCGGCCAAATGTCTGAGATAATGTTAGATATTGGAAACTCTTTGGGAATGATAAACAAACTGAAAATTTTCTACAATCCAAGGATGAGTTTGAAGAAGATAATATAGATGTAGAGTGTGATTTAGAAGATAAGATAGTTGTACATTTTGATTTAGAGAAACAATTAGACAACAATCATGTAAATAAAGTAAATTGGCGCTCTAACTACTCAAATAGCAGCATGGTTAATAATCTGTGGAGGATGAGCCCTGGTTTCATTGTCTGGACGGTTTGGAAAGAGAGAAATAATCACATATTTCAGAAACAAGGAATCAGGCAGCTGGATAACATCAAGACTATTATCATGCAGGGCTTGAAAGAAACGGTTCTTACCTGTAGCCAAACTGAGCAGGCCGACTCGCTATCTCAAAATGATGTCCGCATTCTCGGGCTGCTTGGTATTTCTGGGTCAGCGGGGATAAGTTCTCAGGAAATTCGCCTTTGGCCAACTCCATCCCCATCGGTCTGGCAAGCCCCTATCCCAGGCTTTTGCAAGCTGAATTTTTATGGGGCCTCGAGGGGAAACCCTGTTCTAGCGGAGCTAGAAGGTGTCCTACGAGATGAGAAGGGAGAAATTCTTCACATTTTTTGCAGGGAATTAGGCGAGGCTACAAATAATGAAGCTGAATTCACCACTCTGGAGCAAGGGCTTCATATCCTAATTCGTCTTGGCAAAGGCTCAGCCATAGTGGAGGGAAATTACCATCTAGCCATCAATTCCATAAGGAAAATACAGAATGGAATGAAGCTTGGAAAGGCCATGAAGCACTGGAGTCTGGCTGCAGTAACTGAAATAATTGCAGAGTACCTAACCTCTCTAAGCAGCATAATTTTTTAGGCTGTGCGCAAGAAAGCTAATGCGCTAGCTGATTGTTTGGCCAATTATGTTGTTGATCACCCATCAGAAATCCATGACATGTGTTGGAAAAACTTAATGCAAGACGAGCTTCACCATAAATTCTCCATCATCTCAAGTAGAGACATCACTGCCAACTCGAATGCGGAGGACAGCCTGCAGAGCATAAATCATTAATAGCAAATGTGGATCCCCAGTAATATTAATTACTTCAGGTGGCACCGTCCGGATATGTCCTATGGTATGCTTTGGGAATGGCAACCTACCGTCCGAAAGGAAAACTGTAGGATCAACCGATCCTTATGGTGGTTGACGTGGAGCTTTCAAGATTGTGAAAGGATCGACCTTAAGGAGTGGATCTCTGATCGCAGCTCTGGCATCATTTGTTGGGTCAGACAGCAAGCTGTTGTTTATTATGGAAATAAATGGCATTCGACTGGATTATCATCACCACTTATGGCCTATCACTTTATATATCGATCTACCATATTTCTCTTATTCATTTGTGTCCAAGCTTCAAGGTGTTTGTGCTCTAGGTCGAAGCTCGAATATTTTGATATCTGGGAGCTCGCTGTCCTCTTTCATCTGCAGCTGATGGCGGATCATAACCTCCACAGTGTCAAAGCTTCGCAGGCCCTCAAGAGGGCTAAGGATTGTTATGAGACCTCAGTTTACAAGAAGGGTAAGCACACAATTGATCTGCTTCAAGATGAGGTCGACAGGTCTAGAGCCAAGGTGGATGATAAAACTTTCAGCGAGGAGATGGACTGGCTGGTCGACTTGGGTACACCCTCCACACGGGCCATCCAATTCCTTCAAACCCAGTTCGTTGCTTGGAAAATGAAAACGATGCTTGCAAAATCCATTGACATGCATGGAGCAGCCATCAAGAATTCTTTCGCTGCAACGTCCATGGCTTCTACCAGGAATACTGCGAGGCTGGTTAAGCTTGAGGTCTCCCTGAATTCTCTCACAAAAGAGCTCCGAATGCAAGTAAAGGTCCTGGACAGTTTCATTCGTCGCTTCGACCTGTACCTGTGCCATTTCCTCAATGTCTCGATCGAGATCCCGGCCGATGAACCTCATACCACCATAATTCGGTGGTTCAAGCCACGGGTGCTGCCGAACGTTGCTGAAGAGGCCAGCCCAAGCACTGCAGGTCAATCTGGGCTTCTAATCCAATTCCGTAATGCTTGTTTATTCTGTCTGGTTATTTTACTTCATGTTAATAGTTTTTAAACAGTCTGTCAATGGCCCTTATTATATTACAGGAAAGCTCTATCTTGTTAGCTCCTTTCCTATCATAGGAAACCCTACATGGTTGGCCTGGTGGATGTCTATTTGGCTTGATCGTACTGCTACAGGAGTTAAATTTTTCTCTAGACTTCCTTTTGGTATGCAGTTGAACCGGCTTGGGTACCTCTTTAGTTTTTTGGATCTCTCAGGCCATTTTTTATCTATATGTAACTTAATTTTCTCTGTTTAATATAATACTGTTGACTTACAAAAAAAAAAGATGTAAATAAAGTAGAATTGCTTGAAATAGATCAAGAAATATAGGAACTAGAAATACTCCAATTAAAGGATAATGTTTTACCCAGAGGATTGGTTCGATTAGAAGATTTGTTTGACTTTAATGATGTATCTAAGAAACCCAATATTGAGCCCATGGGAGAAAATGTAGAAGAGTGCAACATAGGTAATGAAAAAGACCCAAAAATGTTAAAATTGTCTAAATAATTACCACCTGCTGAAAATAAAAAATACATTTCTTTGTTCAAATAATTCACTGTTGTGTTTACTTGGAGTTACGAAGACCTAAAATCTTATGACACCAACATAATACAACACAAAATTCCCATTAAAGAAGATCAGAAACCCTTTAAACAAAAACTTCAAAGAATAAATCTAGTATTTATGCCTTTAATTGAGAAAGAGATCAAGAAAATGTATGATGATAAGATCATAGTTCCTCTTGGGTACTCTAAGTGGGTTTCCAATATAGTAACAAAAAGGAAAAAAATAGGTGAAATCAGACCTTGTATATATTTTAGAAACCCTAATAAAGTCTCACTAAAAGATAATTACCCTTTACCTAATATGGACCACATTTTTCAAAAGGCAGTTGGATCTAGTAGGGTTTCTTTGTTAGATGGATTCTAAAGTTACAACCATGTTTTTGTTCACCCTGAAGATCAGGATAAGAAATATTTTACTACTCAAATGGGTACCTTCATGTATGTCAAGATGCCTTTTGGGTTAATGAATGTTGGAGCCACATTTCATAGAGAAATCACTAGTACATTTGGCAAAAATTCCGACACTTTTCACCAAATGTTAGAAATTTCCCCAAATTTTATCAATTTTTCAAATCCTGCCCACAACTGTCACTATACCGACATTTCGAGACAAGTTTCAGTATTGCGACACTTAGAGGTAAGTGTTGGTCTTGCGACGTTTGGAGAAAAACGTCGGAATTGTGACGGATTGGAGGAAAGTGTCGGTCTTACGACACTTAGAGCTAAGTGTCGCTATTGCAACGTTTGGAGCAAAGCGTCGGAATTGCGATGGATTGGTGGAAAGTGTCAGTCTTGCGATAGATTGGTAGAAAGTGTTGCTATTGCGACGTTTGGATAAGGCTTTGGTCTTGCGACACTTAGATCTGAGTGTCGCTATTACAACATTTGGATAAGGCATTTGGTAAGGCGTCGGTCTTCCGACGCTTGGATAAAAATATTTAAAAAAAAAATCCGCCAAATGTACTAGTTTGAACGTATATGCTCTGCCTTGAGTCAATTTTACATTTAGAGAAGAATTGTAAGTTCCATCTAACATATTTATTCTTGCAAGTATTAGATAATTCTCATTCATTTTGGAAGAAGTACGTACTTTATGTAGATGATAACTCTTCACACTACCTCCTTTTCTTTACTTATTTTAGTGTTTGAATTATTAAGAAGTCAAGAAGACTAGTTTCCTTTTTCCATTCTTATTGAAGTCCCTAAAAGATCCATCCTTATCATTCTTCTATAGTGAAACATGCACAAAAGAAAATATTTATTTTTATAACATAGATGCATACAAGTTTTTAGATAACAAGAACAAGTGTTGGTATTGCGATAGTTAGAACAAGTGTCGGTATTGCGACAGTTGTGTCAAGTGTCAGTATTGCGACGTTTAGGAGGCAAGTGTTGTTAGTGTTTAGGAAAAATCTTAGGGTTTAGGGTTTGGGAGTTATTTTTTGTGATCAAGTTTTATCGTGTGAGGCCACCCAACGAAACACATTCGTACGAGTCGTTTCGTTCAAGGGTGCTCGTATCATTTTTGCTAAGTTGTGAACACCCGGGCGCCTAATGCATGTTCTAGCAATCCGTTTGTTGTTTTCTCCCTTGTGGCATCGTTCGATCGGGCGCGTTGTGTCGCACCGAGTGAGGTCGCCGGACCAGGCGCGTTTAGATTGGGCCGTTTTGTTTGAGGGCACCCATATCAGTTTTGCTAAGTTCTGACCACCCGAGTGCCTTGTGCACGTTCGGGCGGCCCGTTTACCGTTTTCTCCGTTATGGCATCATTCGGTCGGGTGTGCCGTGTGAGGTCGCCCGACCGGGTGCGTTCGGGTCAGGATGTTTCGTTCGAGGGTGCCCATATCAGTTTTGCTAAGTTGTGACCACCCGAGTGCCTTGTGCAATTTCGGGCGGCCTCTTTTCCATTTTCCTTCTTGTGGCATCATTCGGTCGAGCGCGCCATCTCACACCGTGTGAGGTCGCCCGACCAGGCGCGTTCGGGTCGAGCCGTTTTGTTCGAGGGCACTTGTATCAGTTTTGCTAAGTTGTGACTACCCGAGTGCCTTGTGCACGTTTGGGCAGCCCGTTTGTCATTTTCTCCCTTGTGGCATCGTTCGATCGGGTGCGTCGTGTAGCACTGTGTGATGTCGCCCGACCAGGCGTGTTCGGGTCGGGCCATTTCGTTCAAGGGCGCCCATATCAGTTTTGCTAAGTTGTGATCACCCAGGTGCATTGTGCACGTTCGGGTGGCCCGTTTTCCATTTTCTCCCTTGTGGCATCGTTCGGTTGGGTGCATCGTGTCACTCCGTGTGAGGTCGCCCGACAGGGCACATTCAGGTCGGGTCATTTCGTTCGAGGGCACCTGTATCATTTTTTCGAAGTGGTGACCGCCTGGGTGCCTTGTGCACATTCGGGCGGCCCGTTTGCCATTTTCTCCCTTATGGCATCGTTCGGTCGGGTGCACAGTGTCACGCCGTGTGAGGTCGCCCGATCGGGCGCATTCGGGTCGGGTCGGGTTGTTTCGTTTGAGGGTGCCCATATCATTTTTGCTAAGTTGTGACCGCCCGGGTGCCTTGTGCATGTTCGGGCAACCTGTTTTCAATTTTCTCCCTTGTGGCATCGTTCGGTCGGGCGCACTATGTCGCATTGTGTGAGGGCGCTCGACCGGGTGCGTTCGGGTCGGGTCGGGCCATTTCGTTCGAGGTCGCCTGTATCAATTTTTTTAAGTTGTGACCATATGAGTGCCTTGTGCACGTTCAGGCAGCCCGTTTGCCATTTTCTCCCTTGTGGCATCATTCGGTCGGGCACGTCGTGTCGCACCGTGTGAGGTCGCTCAACCGGGCGCGTTCCGATCAGGCCGTTTCGTTCGAGGGTGCCCATATCAGTTTTACTAAGTTGTGACTTCCTAGGTGCCTTGTGCACGTTCAGGTAGCCCATTTTCCATTTGCTCCGTTGTGGCATCGTTCAGTCGGGCGCGTTGTGTTGCGCTGTGTGAGGTCGTCCAACCGGGCTCGTTCGGGTCAGGCCATTTCATTAGAGGGTGCTCGTATCATTTTTGCTAAGTTGTGATTGCCTGAGTGCCTTGTGCACGTTCGGGCGAACCGTTTTCTGTTTTCTCCCTTGTGGCATCGTTCGTTCGGGTGCGCCCTGTTGCACCATGTGAGGTCGCCCGACCGAGCGCGTTCGGGTCGGGTTGTTTCGTTCAAGGGCGCATGTATCAGTTTTGCTAAGTTGTGACTACCCAAGTGCCTTGTGCACATTCGAGTGGCCTATTTGTTGTTTTCTCCCTTGTGGCATCGTTCGGTCGGGCGCGCCGTGTCGCGCTGTGTGAGGTCGCCCGACCGGGCGCATTCAGGTCGAGCCATTTCGTTCTAGGGCACCCGTATCAGTTTTTCTAAGTTGTGACCACCCAGGTTCCTTGTGCATGTTCAGGCATCCTATTTTCCATTTGCTCCCTTGTGGCATCATTTGGTCGGGCACGTTGTGTCGCACTGTGTGAAGTCTCTTGACCGGGCGCGTTCGGGTTGGGTCATTTCGTTCGAGGGTGTCAGAATAATTTTTGCTAATTTGTGACTGCCCGGGTGCCTTGTGCACGTTTGGGCGACCCATTTTTCATTTTCTCCCTTGTGGCATCATTCAGTCGGGCGCGTCGTGTCGCGCCGTGTGAGGTCGCCCGACCGAGTGCATTCGAGTCAGGTCGTTTCGTTCGAGGGCGCATGTATCGGTTTTGCTAAGTTGTGACCACCCGGATGCCTTGTGCACGTTTGGGTGGCCTGTTTTCCATTTTCTCCCTTGTGGCATCGTTCGTTTGGGCGTGCCATGTTGCACCATGTGAGGTCGCCCAACCGGGCGCATTCGGGTTGAGCAGTTTCATTTGAGGGCGCCCGTATCAATTTTGCCAAGTTGTGACTACCTGGGTGCCTTGTGCACGTTCGGGCGGCCCATTTTCCATTTGCTCCCTTTTGGCATCATTTGGTCGGGCACGCCGTGTCGCGCCGTGTGAGGTCACCTGACCGGGCGCATTCGGGTTGGGCCGTTTAGTTCGAGGGCGCCCATATCATTTTCGCTAATTTGTGACCGCCTGGGTGCCTTGTGCATGTTTGGGCAGCGCGTTTCTTGTTTGATCCCCTGTGGTATTGTTTGTCGTGTCACGCTGTGTGAGGGGACGTGTTTAGGCCAGGCCGTTTCGTTCGAGGGCATCCGTACCAATTTTGTTAAGTTGTGACCGCCCGGGTGCCTTGTGCATGTTCGGGTGGCCCGTTTTCCATTTGTTCCCTTGTGGCATCATTCGGTCCGGCACGCAGTGTCGTGACGTGTGAAGGCGCATGACCAAGTGCGTTCAGGTCGAGCCGTTTAGTTCGAGGGCGCCCGTATCAGTTTTGCTAAGTTGTGACCGCTCGGGTGCCTTGTGCACATTCGGGTGACCCATTTGCCGTTTGCTCCCTTGTGCACGTTTGGGCAGCTCGTTTGCCATTTTCTCCCTTGTGGCATCGTTCAGTCAGGTGCGCCATGTCACGCCGTGTGAGGTTGCCCGTTCGGGCATGTTCTAGTTGGGCCATTTCGTTCGAGGGTGCCTGTATCAATTTTGCCAAGTTGTGACCACTCGGGTACCTTGTGCACATTCGGGCGGCCCGTTTGTCATTTTCTCCCTTGTGGCATCGTTCGGTCGGGCGCGCTGTGTCGCACCGTGTGAGGTCACCTGACCAGGCGCGTTTGGGTCAGGTCGTTTCGTTAGAAGGCGCCCGTATCAGTTTTGCTAAGTTGTGACTGCCCGGGTGCCTTGTGCACGTTTAGGCAGCCCATTTGTTGTTTTCTCCCTTGTGGCATTGTTCGGTTGGGCGTGCCGTGTTGCGTCGTGTGAGGTCACCCAACCGGGCGCGTTCGATTCAGGTCGGGTCATTTCGTTCGAGGGCACCCGTATCAGTTTTTCTAAGTTGTGACCACCCGGGTGCCTTATGCACGTTCAGGCGGCCCGTTTACCATTTTCTCCCTTGTGGCATTGTCGAGCGCGTCGTGTCGCACCGTGTGAGGTCACCCGACCGCGCGCGTTCAGGTCGGGCCATTTTTTTTTAGGGCGCCCATATAAATTTTACTAAGTTGTGACTGCTCGGGTGCCTTGTGCATGTTCGGGCAGCCTGTTTGCCATTTTCTCCCTTGTGCATGTTTGGGCGGCCCGTTTGCCATTTTCTCCCTTGTGCGATCATTCCGTTGGGTGCATCGTCTCGTGCCGTGTGAGGTCACTCGACCGATTGCATTCGAGTCAGGTCGGACAGTTTCATTCGAGGGCGCTCGTATCAGTTTTTCTAAGTTGTGATCGCCCAGGTGCCTTGTGCACATTCGGGCAGCCTATCTCCCATTTTCTCCCTTGTGGCATCATTCGGTCATGCGCCCCGTGTCATGCCGTGTGAGGTCACCCCATTTAACCCCTAAATCATAAACCTCTAAACCCTTAAACCCTAACCCCTAAACCCTTAACCCCTAACCCATTTAACCCCCTAAACCCCTAGTAAACCCCTAACCCATTTAACCCCGTAAACCCTAAACCTATAAACCCTTAACCCCTAACCCCATAAACCCTAAACCATTAAACCCTTAACCCTAACCCCTTAAACCCTAATTCCTGACCCCTAACCCATCTAATCCCTAAAAACTAACCCTATTAGCCCCTAACTTCTAACCCCTAAAATACTTAACTGTTAAATCCCCTAACCCCCTAAAACCCTAACCCATTTAACCCCCTAAACCCTAAACCTATAACCCCTTAACCCCTAACCCATTAAACCCTGATTCCCAATCCCTAACCCATTCAACCCCCTAAACCATAAACCTCTAAACCCCTAACCCATTTAACCCATAAACTGGCCTAAACCTCTAAACCCTTAACCACTAACCATTAAACCCTTAAACCTTAACCCATTTAAACCCCTAAACCCCTAACCCATTTAACCCCCTAAACCGTAAACCTCTAAACCCTTAACCCCTAACCCCTTAAACCCTATTTCCCAAACCTAACCCATTTAACCCCCTAAAACCCTAACCCATTTAACCCCCTAAAACCCTAACCCATTTAACCCCCTACCCTAACCAACTGGCCTAAACCTCTAAACCCTTAACCACTAACCCTTAAACCCTTAACCCTTAACCCATTTAAACCCCTAAACCCCTAACCCATTTAACCCCCTAAACCGTAAACCTCTAAACCCTTAACCCCTAACCCCTTAAACCCTATTTCCCAAACCTAACCCATTTAACCCCCTAAAACCCTAACCCATTTAACCCCCTACCCTAACCCATTTGCTAATTTGTGACCACACGGGTGCCTTGTGCATGTTCGTGCAGCCCGTTTGTTGTTTCGTTTGAGGGTACCCACCCAAACTTGTTCGGGTCGAGTCGTTTTGGTTGAGGGCGCCTTCCCAAACGCGTTCAGGTTGGGTCGTTTCCATTGAGGGTGCCTGCTGGCCCAAACACATTTGGTTCTGGTCATTTCGGTTGAGGGCATTTGTATCAAATATGTTAATTTGTGACCACACAGGTTCCCTATGCACACTCGTGTGGCCCGTTTTCCAATTTCTCCCTTGTGCCTTCGTTTGGTCGTGCACATCGTGTCGTGCTGTGTGAGGGCACCCGCCCAAACACGTTCAGATTGAGTCGTTTCTTTTGAGGTCGGCCATATCAAATTTGCTAAGTTGTGACTGCACTGGTGCCTTGTGCACATTCGTGTGGCCGATTTTCCGTTTTCCCCCTTGTGACTTCGTTCGGTCGGGCGCGCCGTGTGAGGGCGCCCACCCAAACGCATTTGGGTCGGTTCATTTTGTTTGAGGGTAGCTGTATCAAATTTTCTAATTTGTGACCACATGGGTGCCTTGTGCACGTTCGTGTGACCCATTTTCTTTTTTCTCCCTTGTGCCTTTTTTCGGTTGGGTGTGCCATATTGTGAGGGTGCCTGCCCAAATGCGTTCGGGTCGGGTCGGGTCGTTTCATTTGAGGGTGGCCATATCAAATTTGCTAAGTTTTCATCGCATAGGTGCCTTTTGCACGTTTGTGCGGCCCATTTTCCATTTTCTCCCTTGTGCCTTCGTTCAGTCGTGCGTGTCGTGTCACGTCGTGTGAGGGCACCCGCCCAAACGCGTTCGGGTTGGGTTGTTTTGTTTGAGGGCAGCCGTATCAAATTTGTTAGGTTGTGACCGCACGGGTTCCTTGTGCATGTTTGTATAGCCCGTTTGTCATTTTCTCCCTTGTGCCTTCGTTCAGTCGGGCGTGCCATGTCGTTTTGTTTGAGGGCGCCCACCCAAACCCATTCAGGTCGGGTCGTTTCGATTGAGTGCACCCACCCAAATGCATTCGGGTCGGGCCCCCTAAGCCCCCAATCCCTAATCCCTTAAATACTAACTCATTATTCGATCCCTAACCCCTAAATGCACCTAAATCCCCTAACCCCTAACCCCCAATCCCCTAAGCCCTCCAAATTCGACGAATTAGCTTTTAAGAAGTAATTGTTTTCTACAATATGGTTTGTAAGTTATTTAAATAGAGGTATCTGCTCTAGAGTTATTTTTTAGATCCACGGTTTCATTTAATAATTTTTGAACAAGGCGTATGACACTCTTCATGTGTATGGGATTTTTATCTTGAAGCTCATTATCTATATGAGTATTTTATGCTTCAAGGGTTTCTTGACAGAGAAAATCGCAATACAGGGTTTAGGGTGCATTATTGCATTATTGCTGCTTCAAGGGTTTGCTAAACAGACCCAAAATCGTTCATTTCCTTGCTACTTATCAGGGTCTTACTTCTGTCTAATTCACTATATACTCAGATCATGAATGTGAGAAGGTTTTTTGCGAATTATATTATTATTTTATCAACAGTGTAATTATTCATGTGTTGTTATATCTTTCTAGTCAAAAAGCTCATCTTCAGAAATATTTTCTTGTCATTTCCAAAATTGATTGCTTCATTGAGCACAACATGCAGCTTTTCTAATACTTTATTGAAGCTAAGAGCACCATCTTTGGGGCAAGCTGCTTTTTGGCTAACTCCACTACTTTTGATCTCAATTTTGCCAATTGATTTCTTCTCTCATATGATGCCTAAGCATATCATTCATACCATAACATTACTACTTCCATTTTAACCACATAAAACTTATTTTTAAGTTACCATAATTCATCTTTAATATCACATAATTAGATTAAAAGGTCAACCAAAATCCTTAGTTTATGAAATAAAATTCAACAATTTTATATAATTAATAATTTAAATAAATGTCGCCCGTCGGGGTTTGGTCTAGTGGCAAGCGAACGTGCTGCTAAGACGTTCATGCCGTGGTGCAGGTCACGAGTTCAAGTCTCGTCTTACCCGAGGGGCTGTTGTTGCGGGCTCAGCAGTTTCCTCCTAGGAGTATAGGGGTAGCCAGCGGGATTCGACCCCGTGTCACGCGAGTACGATACCGCTGCAGTTGTCGATTCTCCTAGTCACAAAAAATAAAAATTAAAAAAAAATAATAATAATAATAATTTAAATAAATTTCTTAGATTTAAACTAATTAATAATTATTTATAATCAACAATACCACTTATTTACCCAAACCAGTTTAAATTATTTAATTTATTAAGTTTTAATTTCTAAAGAGACTTTTAAGGTGTTTAATTCATTTATGTATTCAAAAATTGATTGTAAACAATAAGAAATCACAATCTTGATATTGTCAGGTTTCAATCAAAAAAACCATTTCATTTATTAATTAGACTGCACTATTATTTATTATAGAAAATGTATCTAATTTGAATGAATGAATACATAGATTACTATCATTAAAGAAAAAAAATGTAAATTTCACTTTTAAAGTAATACTTAAAAATAAGGAGAAAATAATACATAAATTATAAAGAAAAAATATATATATATAAAAGAGATTAAAACTCCAAATATTTAAAATACAACATAATTTAATAGTGTAAAGCTTAAAACTCCTTTGGATAATGCATGATGATTTAGTAGGGTAGAAGGATTACTATATGCAAAAATCAGTCCATTATTTACTAATATAACTTTAATTGCTTCTCAAAAAGATATGTTTTATTTTTTTGATTGTAAATATTTTTAAACAATCAAAATAAACAAACATTTAATTATTTAGAAATTATTTTAATTATTTAAAAAGTATTATAATTATTAAAAATATATATATATTTTTAAATTAATTTGAGTGGCTTTAAAAAAACACATGTTTCATTTCAAAATGTCAAAAATTTTCAAATATCAAAAGTCATAATTTCCCTCGTTCATTTCCCTCTGATTGCATGGCTTGTCTAGGGAAGGAGGGAGGATGCGGCCATACGGTCGCCGGTTTTGAGGAAGGATGCAGCCATACTATTGCAGGTTTGGAGGAAGGATGTAGCCATGCTATCGCATTTTTGGAGGAAGGATGAGGTAAGTAAAGAAATTGATCCCGAGTGCCTGTTGCAGGTCTACTCTGATCCATTTGGTTGAAGTCCAGTGATTTATTTCCTTCTGCTCTGATACATTAGGTTATAAATAACAAATCCTGTTTGGAGGGGCAGTTCAGATCTGATCCAAATCTAAGTTGGGTCGATAGAAAAAATGTGAGATATCCTTCACATTCAGGGGGGAAAATGTGGCAACCAAATCTGCTCCAAGTTCTGGGAAGTGGTCTGTGAAGAAAACGGGATCAATCCTACTGGGAGATATCACGGCACTTCAGGTCTACAACTTGAAAGGTTTAATGTTTATTACAATGAGGCAAGCTATGGGAGATTTGTGCCTCGAGCCGTGCTCATGGATATGGAGCTTGGCACCATGGACAGTGTGAGGATCTCTGCATTGCTCTCAACTCCAAAAACAGGTACTCTTGTTCTTCAATACAACAAGAATTTTGGTTGGCGTTTTAGCTTCTTTTTCAGGATCTTGTCTCATGGGTCTGCTTGTAATTTTTTCTATTGGGACTGCCTTTGGTGATACATTCGGAGCATTAATAAAATGAAAATATGCAGATTTTTGGAGTATATACCCATTTTGGTTATCAAGGTCTTGAAAGGCTTTTCTGTATTGGGTGATTCTATCTGTATGTTTTTTTCAATGCTTCGTTAAGGCTGTTTTAGAATCAGTGCTTATGACCTATGTACAACAAGATTTCCAAGATTTTGAAGGGTTGTATTTCTGTGTTTCATACAAAATCTTGGTTACTTCACTTTCTGATACTATAATGCTTGTTTCAGTGACTATCTCAGTTTCAAGAACTGAATATTGCTTTTCTGTATTGGGCGATATTATATTTTTGGTGTTAGATTAGTGCCTACAACCTCTGTACAATCAGGATACTAGAGTCTAGAAGGTGTAGGGGAGAGAAAGAGAAGGTTACTTCATTTTCTGGCTTTATAATGTTCTTTGCAGTAACTATATCAGTTTAAGATTGCTCTTATGTATTGGGTGATTTCATTTGTATGTATTTCTTAATACTTTCCTAAGTGGCTTTATAGGTTTAGAGTCAGAGCTTATGGCCTCTGCACCATCAGATTACCAGGGCGGGAAGAGAGAGAAACTCTGGGTCACATAATTTTCTACTTTTTTAATGCTCTTTTCATTGGCCATTAGTTTAAAGAATTGAAGATTCCAGCCTTTAAACCATTAAAAGTTAAGTTTTCCTTTTTCTTGTTTGTTTTGGGTGGTTTGAGTTGCATGTGTTTTAATGATTAGTTACTTTTTGAATGTTCCTGGAGAAAATCTATTTCATTCTTGGTTGTCAGGCTTGCTATAGTATAGGATTTCACATGCAACAGAGATATGTTTAAAAAACAGATTCTGTATTGCATCTGTTGGCATGGCTGAGGCTATTTCAGGTTCTGGGTGATCAAATGTCTGAGAATATCATACAACAAGGTGTATTTTGGGTTTTTTTTTTTTGCCAATTTTCTTGCTGGAATAGAAGCAATATCCATGTTTGTATAATTGGGTAAGATAGCCTATGAATTGAAGTTTATGTGAGCAATATATTCTTGTCTAAATTTTCCCTTTGTAAAAAATATCTATACCTATATTACAAGATAAGGTGTGAAAGCAGGCTTGCAGAAGGGGAAATTTGATGCCGTGATGGCTCTATCCTTTTGTTTTTTTATTTACAATTTATGCTTGAAATTTCTCTAATTTTGAAGATCTTCAACCCATTGATTTTGATTTAGACTTTTATAATAGTTTAAGGGTAACAGTGACTTTTGAATATAGGTTAAGTGTTGTCTTGAAAAAATGGGCCTCTTTGCAGACTGACTTTTTAAAACGTCGGACTATTATGAATGGCAATGTGATAACTGCAACTATCATCAAAGTTTAGCTAGATATCTAGGGGTGATTGTCAAATTCCAAGCCTTCCTTCTGATATCAATTTTAAATTGGCATGGGCTATCAAGTCAATTCATCTTGCAGCCATCCATTTTTTATTTGCATAATGTGAGCCTTTCTGGACCTTCTTGTCTTGTGCGTTTAAAATGTCTTATTGCATCCCAGTTCCTGAGTTCTAATCACATTTAAAAATGGTGTTTCAACCTTTCCATCTTTCAATGTATCATATGTGGGCTTATTTGTTAGTGAAAATAGCTTATATTTTTATTGAATAAAGATATGGCATAGCTGAGAACCCCTAATTTGTCTGCTTTGAGTAACCAGAAAATCATGATTATGCACTGCCAAAGAGGCATACCATTGTCAAATGCCATCCTTGAGAAGGCAAAATGAACATATAATAAATTTGAATAGATCATCTTTGAAGTAATATATATATATATATATATATATAACATTGGGAAACAACTGTTAGGAACATAGATGAAATAATTTGTAATCAGCAATTAATCAGTGAGGGCCTTGAAAAGATTCAATCTGCAATAATCAGGAAATAATAGGGAAAAATCGGCCAATCTTGGCACGCCAGTAATGTTAAACTAAATAATTAAGATTATTTCGAAATAATAATTTTTTTAATTGCATTGGGATTGATTTGATTAATTTGAGATTATTTCATATATGGTTTGAAACATTTAAACCAATTGCTTGTGACTATCCCCATGGAAACTCATAATTGCTACATTGATCAAGATGGTCTCAACATCTGGCAATCTTTTACAATGTTTTGAATGCAGATATATTTGGGAAAGTTTCAAATGAGTGGGAGAATGTTGAAATTGGTGTTTTTGTATGTGGTCCTGAAAGTTTAGAGACAAGCGTAGAAAAGGAATGCAGGTCATACAACTTAAGAAACTTGAGAAACTCGAGAAACGGAGCTTTGTTTCATTTCAATAGTCATAGCTTTGATCTGTAATGAACTAATTATAGAGATATCACTATGACATAATGGCTCATTGTATTATGTTTACATAGGTCTCATACACAATTCTATAGCTACCTTGCTACTAGTTTGGCCTATCTCATGAATTGACATGATTATGTAAGGCTCACTAAGGCCAAAATTACCTCACGGGACCTTTACAAGTTAAAATCTATATGATGTAATTATTGATATGTAAATTAATATCTTTTAATATGAATTTTATAACTTTCCCAAAGGTTATTTGACAGTCTACAATAAACTACATAGACAATGACCCTAATGATTTATTAATCTATTTTTGTAATATTAATCTATTTCAGTTATAATCTATTAGGAGTTTAATCTTTAGGAAAGCCCAGCGGAAGAAAAAATGTATGTGGCATTGTCTCCAAATGGTATCCTTTTTCAAAGGTGACATATTCAACATGATTTTCTGATAGGCGGACAGTGACAAGGTGTATCTTGGGCTTATTGCTTGTTATCTAAAAACTTGTATGCATCTATGTCATAAAAAAATATTTTCTTTTGTACACGTTTCACTATAGAAGAATGATGAGGATGGACCTTTTAGGGACTTCAATAAGAATGGAAAAAGGAAACTAGTCTTCTTGACTTCTAAATAATTTCAGGCTCTCCCCTGCAAAGCTTGTTTGACCAAGAGTGACCTTTCCGTGGGTCTTTGCCTCTCCTTTCCAAAGGCAGAAATAATGAAGCATATTTTTTAGGACTATCCTTTTCAGGGTCTTGCTGGGCAAAGGTGAAATCTCAGTTGGAAAACATTCTTCAGGGGAATTTGCATTGGAGTGCATTCTTTTTGGGAGATTCCTGATGTGTGATTTGGGATTTTCTGATTGGTATTTTGCACTGTTTGTGAGTTTCTGCATCATGTGTTCTCTGGGGACTCCACTGCAAATGTGTTAAAAAATGAGGTCAGTTTTTTGGTTTCTTTTTGTTGCCGAGGTACATATGGAAATGCTGGCAAAATGATCATTGTTGATTGAGGATGCCAAATTGTTAGACCATGGATCTTATTCTGATTTTATTTTCCTTAAGGAAAAGGATATAAATTTCATTATGTATGCTCTTCCATTTTCATTTTCCTCTTTGTTGGTGAGTAAATAATTCTGTATATATAAGAAATATTTTTGCAAAATTAGGGATATAGATAGAAATTTCCACACCAAGGAAAATCCTTTGGGCACACTCAATGTCTTGATTTTTCTTTTTATATTTTCTGTCAGAGGCTAGTTGATCCAATATGACAATAATTTGAAGTCTTTTCATAATACTTTGTTACACATGACTTTCATTTCCTTCTTACAAAATTTCTAGAAATGAATGGATATCTTGTGGACTGTTGTAAACAAATTTAGTTCTATTACCATTCTCAAGAGAATTTAATGTTTTTCATTATTTTTCCATGCAAAATTTGATTATATGCATCTGGTTTTTTTATGTAGATGTATGACCTATTCTAAACATGTAATAGGAACCTTCTTTTTCACTGGTCTTGATACCGCCATTTCCATTTTTATAGTTGGTGCATAAAGAATCATTGTGCAAAGGTTGAGTAGATGGATGTGGCTTTTATGTTGATGTGTTCTAGATATGTAATAGGAACCTACTATTTCACTTTTCCTGATAATGCCATTTCCTTTTTAACATTTATAAAGTGTGTACTTCTTCCAAAATGAATGAGAATTATCTAAGACTTGCAAGAATAAATATGTTAGATGGAACTTACAATTCTGCTCTAAATGAAAAATTGACTTAAGGCAGAGGATATACATTCAAACTAGTACATTTGGCGGAATTTTTTTTTAAATATTTTTATCCAAGCATTGGAAGACCGACACCTTACACATCGAAAGAGCGACGTTTCTTTTTTTAATATTTTTTCCTTTTCGTCGGAAGACTGATGCCTTACATGTCAAAAGAGTGACATTCCTTTTTTAAATATTTTTACTTTTTCGTCGGAAGACTGACGCCTTACACGTCAGAAGAGAGACTTTTCTTTTTTAAATATTTTTAATTTTTCGCCGGACAAGCGACGTTACATAAGCGTCGGAAGAACGATGTTTCTTTTTTTAAATATTTTTACTTTTTCGTCGATAAAGCGATGTTACATAAGCTTCAGAAGAGCGACATTCTAAATGTCGGATGACATATCGTTGGAATTGCGACAGTTGAAAAACTTTGGAAGAGCGACGATTTGGAAAACGTTGGAAGAGCGACGGCTTGTAAAACGTTGGAAGAGTGATGGTTTGGGAAACGTCGAAACAGAGATGGTTTGGAAAGTCGGAAGATCGATGGTTTGGAAAACGTCGAAAGAGTGACAATTGTTTGGAAACGTTGAGAAAAGTGTTTCTCTTTCAACACTTTATTGAAGTGTCGAAATTGCGACGTAATGGCTAACCATGTTTTTCCCGGCCTCAAACTGTCGCTCGTGCGACGCCTCTGTGTCAGAATAGCGATGAATTGGCTGTTGAAAATTGAGCCAAATGTGCTAGTGAATGGATATTGCTTTTGCTAATTAAATTAGCATATTTATTGTTATAATATCTAGATGACATCACAGTTTATTCAAAAACCAATGAAGAGAATTTTTAATACTTGAGAAGATTTTTTGAGAAGTGTAGGAAGTTTTCAATTTCTTTTAACCCCAAGAAAACACTTTTTGGCCTTGAATAAGGAAAAATTATAGGGAATATCCTCTCTAAAGAGGGTATTAGGATTGATCCCAGTAGGATTAAAGCCATCTTGAAAATTAGTCATCCCAGAAATATTAAAGAACTTCAGTCTTTCATTGGTAAAATAAAATTCCTAAGAATATTCATCCCCAACCTGGCAAAACTCCTTAGAAACATAAAATACATGCTAAAAAAAGATTCGGAAATAAGATTAGATCATCGAATCCAGGCATTCATTTGACCAAGTCAAACAAGCTCTAACAAAAGCACCAGTCCTAATCATTCATGACTTTACAAAGGATTTTATAATATTTTCATTTGAATTTGAACACACTGTTGCAGCAGTTATTTTATAGAAAAACAATGAGGGATATGAGCCTCCCATTTCATTCTTCAGTAAGGCTCTAACATATTTTGCATGAAATATAACATAATGCATAAACAAGAATTTCCTGTAATAAAATAAATTAAGGATTTCAAAGTATATATTCTCCATTCTCATATAATTTCTTTTGTATGAAATTCTGGGTTAAGGATATCCTGACTAAAAATGGACCAGATGGTAAAAGAGGTAAGTGGATTTCCATTATTCTTGAATATGACATAGAAATTTTTAGGCCCCTATATTACTAGTGTAGTCCCTTATTGTTGTTAGTGTAGCCCCCTTATTGTTATTGGTGTACCCCTATAGTCCCCATATTGTTATTATTTTGCCCCATAAAACCCCACTATTGTTATTTTTGTTCCCTTATATTATTATTGTTAGGTCGGCTAGGATGATATTGTGACCCCATGGACTCCTATATATAGAAAGGAGGTTTTTTTCATTTATGTAATTTAAAGGAGGTTTCCCTCTTGAAGTGGATGATTTCTAAGGCATTGATATCTCTTTTCTTCCATTTTTGGAGCTGGTTTCATAACATTTGGTACCATAGCTTTGGATTCTAGGGCTTCACTATTTCAAATAGGTCATTGTGGAATTTTCGCTATAACGTTTTTTCTACGAAGGTTAAAAAGCTAAAAAATACCCATTTTTGAATAAATCCTGATGCACTTCATGTAAAAATTTTGGATCTTGGTTCGTAACATTTTCGGAGATATGATCTGTGGATGTTAGGGTTTTTGCAGGCTCACGGATTTCATCTCAAAGAGGCGACTTTGGGAAAATCATTGTAACCCTTTCTTTGAGCATCAGATTGGAATTATGTAAAAAGTGGCAAATATTTCATGGACTTTAGTTTACTATGTATCAATTTCAACGCTAGAGGAGGAAACAGTGACACGTGGCATGTGATACAAGTTCACTCTACTGACCCAATCCATAATTAGGTCATTTCTAGAGATTGAGCATAAATTTGCCTTGAATAATCTAAATCAAGTCAGACCTGTGGCATTAGAAAGAAGATTCAGAGGGCTACTAAAGGATCGAAGATAAAATCTTGGGGATCCAAAATTCCAAAGATACATCAGTTTCAATATCTATCTCCTCAAAATCAAGAAAAAGGTGTGTATTTCTTTTTTCAAATTGCATATCTTGTTTGAAAATTCAGTTTGAAGTGATTCCAAGGAAATATTGAAGCATATATATCAGTATCAGGTTATAAAATGGCCCCTAAAAATAATTAAACACTCATTAAGCCCTCATAAGGATCTACTATGACTCATGAAGAGTAAGAAGTGCAACATGATATATCAAAATTACAAGACCAAGTGCACTAAATTTCACTCTCGCAAAGAGCAACAAAAAATGAAATGAAAGTTTTGAAGAAAGGCGTGGAAGCTAAGATGGATGGTTTGAAGAAAAGGCATGGAAGCTAATATGGATGGTTTGAATAAAGGTGTGTAAGCTAATATGGATGGTTTGAAGAATGGCAAGAAGACAAGATGGATGACATGGAAGCTAAGATAGATGAAAAAATGAAAGACAACATGGAAGACATGAAGAATGATCTAAAAGAAAATATGGAAGGTTTGAAGGAACGTTTGAAAAGTTGATACAAGAAATGATTCATAATGGACAAAAGGTAGTACAAGAAACTCATGATGAGAACAAAATAAATGTTAATCATGATTTCATAAACTCTAATATTGGATTGAATACCCACCATATTCCAAAGATTGATATGAGGAAGTTTTATGGCAAGGATCCTGTAACATGGATACTATATATGGAGAAATATTTTGATCTCCATAATGTGTAAAACACACAAAAGGTACGCATTACAACTTTACATTTAGAACAAAATACTTTTTTATGGTATCGATGGATTTTCTCTCGTAAAAAAATTATCTCTTGGTCAATTTTTATGGAGGAAATGATAGCACATTATGAGGATACAAAGAGCAACACCTTCTTTAGCCAATTGATAAATATCAAACAAAAGGGTTCATTGGTGGAGCACATTGAGGAATTCCAAAAATTGAATATAAGGGTAACTGATATTACAGAGGAAAACATGATTGATGTCTTCATAGGGACTTTAAAGGATAATATCCAACATGAGGTTCACCTTTTGGAACCTAATTCATTGGAGAAGGCATTCAGGTTGGCAAGAAAAATTGAAATTAAAATTATGGAGACAAGGAAGCCTACCACTCACATATATAAATATGGAAGTGTTGCTACTCCTAGACTTCCACAACCTACAAGGTTTACACCACTACAATTGGAATAAAGAAGAGCAAAAGGTATTTGCTACAGTTATGATAGAAAATACACTAAATGTCGTAAGTGTGCTGAGAAGAAATTATTTTACATAGATTGTGAAGAGGAGGATAAAATGAACAAGAAACTTCAAAAGAAGAGGATATACATTAGGAACCAACCCTAGAGAGAGAAGAAATGATTCTGACCATATCATGTAATGCATTGGAAGGAATTACCACTCAAACTCTCAAGATATAAAGATATATCAAGAAGAAAAATGTATGAATTATTCATGTGATTGATGAATTATTGGATGAATTACATGGAGAAATTTATTTTACGAAGTTGGATCTTCGTTTAGGATATCATAAAACTACAATGAAGACTAAATATATTCTGAAAACAACATTTCGAACCCATGAAGGTCATTATGAATTTTTTTTCATGCCTTTTGTCCTTACCAATGCACCTTCTACATTTCAAGGGTTGATGAATTCCATTTTTAAACCCTTCCTTACAAAAAAAAAATTTAGTATTTTTTGATGATATACTAATATAAAGAAGATCTTGGAAGGATCATGTTCAGCATGTTGACAAGGTGCTCAAACTATTGGAGGAGAAATAATTATATGTAAAAACCTCCAAATGTTTCTTTGTAGTATAAAGAGGTGGAATATCTCGGTCATATTGTATCTCAGGAGGGTGTTAAGGTAGACCCTAACAAAATTAAAGAAATTAAGGAATGGAAAGTCCCCACAACCATAAAGCAGTTACAAGGATTTCTCGGGTTAACAAGGTATTATCGCAAGTTTGTTAAGAATTATGGTAGAATAGTAACACCTCTAACAATATTATTAAAGAAATATGCATTTTCGTGGACTCTTGAAGCAACTAAGGCCTTTAAAAATCTTAAAGAGGAAATGTGCCTAGCACTAGTCTTACCTATGCCAGACTTCAAAAAAAAATTTATTATGGAATTTGATACCTTAGGAAATGGAATTGGTGTTGTTTTAATGCAATAAGGAAGACCTATTGCTTTTGAAATTCGTCCAATCAAAGGAAAGTATTTACAAAAATCTATTTATGAGAATCAAATGTTGGCAATACTACGTCCACTAAATAAATGGCGAACTTACCTAATGGGAAGACTCTTCAAGGTAAAAACTTATCATGATAGTCTTAAATAATTTTTGGAACAAGGACTATCTTCATAAGAGCAACAAAAATGGGTCACAAAGATGTTGGGTTATGACTTTGAAATCATATACAAAAAAGGGAAGCTAAATGTTGTTCCATTTGCACTCTCAAGAAAGGATGAGGAGGTGGAAGCATGGCTTTGTTCCATTTCTATTATCCAACCAGATTGGATAACCAAAGCAAGGGAGGAATGGAAGAATGACGAGGAAGTGTGGACACTCATTCAAAAGTTGCAGCAAGATCCCAGTACATCTGATACATTTAGTTGGAAAAATGATTCCTTATGGTACAAAGGTCACTTATATCTTTGTAATAATTCCCAATTAAAATAAAATATTCTTTTGGAATTGCACACCTCTCCCGTAGGAGGACACTCGGGATTTTAAAAAACTTACCACGGGGTGAAGAAATAATTTTTTTGGAATGGCCTTAAATCTTATATTCAAAAGTTTGTGGCAGAATTTTTGGTTTTCCGGCAAAATAAAGTTGATACAATTAATACCCCAGGTCTACTATAACCTTTACCCATTCCAAGTCAA
Source organism: Pinus albicaulis (assembly GCA_034641835.2). Taxonomy (NCBI): domain Eukaryota; kingdom Viridiplantae; phylum Streptophyta; class Pinopsida; order Pinales; family Pinaceae; genus Pinus; species Pinus albicaulis. The sequence goes on along the minus strand of CM076581.1, from coordinate 1,240,676,910 downwards.
CATTGGGAGGAGGTTTAAATGGATTTTATCATACTTTTACCTAATTCAGAAGGAAAGAGTGTCATGGTGGTAGCTGATAGACTTACCAAGTATGCACACTTTTGTGCATTATCTCATCCATTTAAAGCAATTACACTTTCTATTTCATTTATGTAAACAATTCAAAAGCTACATGGAAACCCAAAGATTATTGTAAGCGACAAAGATCCCATTTTCACTAGAAAATTTTGGATGGAATTATTTTCTTCTTTGGGTACTCAACTAGCCCATATCGCATCTTATCATCCTCAATCTGATGGGAGAATTGAGATAGTTAACAAATGTTTGGAAGGATATCTTCGTTGTTTTGTATCTGATAAAAAAACATAATGGGTTAGGCGGTTACCTCTGGCCGAATCGTGGTATAACACTTCCTTCCATACTACAGCAATAATGACCCCATTTATGGAACTTTATGGATATCATCCACTGTCCATCACATCATCTTTAAGATAAAATTGTAAGGTTCAAGCAATGGAAGATCACATTGAGAATCAACAACAAGTTCTCAAACTATTAAAGGATAACCTAAATTTGTCACAAAATCAAATGAAACAACAAGTAGATCAACATCGCAGCGAGAGAAATTTTTATGTAGGAGACTGTGTAATTTTATGGATACAACCATACAAAAAAATGTCCCTCAAGCAAGCTAAGAAGGATAACACATTATCACCAAGTTACTATGGTCCTTACAAGGTGTTGCAAAATATTGGTACTATGAAATACAAATTGGAGGTTCCTGCTTCTTCTTGAGTGCACCCAGTTTTCCATGTTTCATGCTTAAAGAAACTTATAGGTTACAGAATTCCAGCTCAAACAATATTTCCATAACTTCATGAGGAAGGGAAAATCATATTGGAACCTGAAGCAGTCACGGAAACAAGAACTCGACAGCTATGAAATCAATCAATTTCAAAGTGTCTCATCAAGTGGAAGAACTTACCCATTGAAGATTCCACATGGTAGGATGAGAATTTTATACAGAAGCATGTAGAGCTACTCAAGCGTTGAGGACGACACATTTTTTAAGGAGAGGGACATGTTAGGTCCCTATATTACTAGTGTAGTCCCTTATTATTTTTAGTGTAGCCCCCTTATTGTTATTGGTGTACCCCTTTAGTCCCCATATTGTTATTATTGTGCCCCATAAAACCCGACTATTGTTTTTTTTTTCTAAGTATGACTAATTCTATTAAGTGTAAAAAATACTAGTACAAAACTGCCTCAGCATCTGCTGTGAAAGCCAGACCACTGGGCTTGATAGACAGGCTGGACATAGAGAGTCTGGATCGCCCAGAATGGGAAACCGATCCTATTAACATCAAAGTCTTGGCCTCCCGTGAAAGGGAAACCGGCCTTAAGTTCATGCAAACCAAAGTAACATAGATATAGAAATTGAAAACATCCATCAGCCATTCCGGCTGAACCTTAAAACCAGAAAGCAAAAAACTCCAACAATATTTAAACAAAGAGACCCGGAGAGTTTGAAAGCTTGGTGTGTCACCCTTCATGAGTTGGAGACATCGATTCCTCGACGATCCTGCAAGCATATTCATACTCTCTGTTGTTGTCGTCCATGCCAGTGTGATTCTCAGCCTTCATGTCGGTGTCCTCAGCTTCTTTGCGCAGTGCAGAAGGTGGAGGGAGAGTGGAGGACGCCGGGAGGCACTCTCTGCCAATGGAGCAAGGGGCACTAGGGGGCGAGGGAGAAGCTGGGTGGGCAGGAGAAGAATACGGGATCTCTTCGCGAAGGGAGACAGTAATTAGAGCAGAAATGATGGCCTGGGTAGAAGTGCAATCGAAACGAAGCTCCGCATGCTGGGTGGTTTGCCGAGTGAAAGTCCCAGTATGAGCCCTGCTGGAAGGAATAGAATGCGAAGGGGGGATGGTTGGGCCAGCATGACTAGAGTCAGGGATGCGCCCACGTCCTCTTACTCTTCCCCTGCGCGGCTGGACAGGCTCTTCACTGGCAGAAGAGGAACCAGAGACTGAGGAGGTCGCAGGGTGATTTGAAGAGGCAAGACCCCAGCTAACTCCTCTCCGGCACCGCATCCTCTGTCGAAGACGAGGCATGGAGAAGGGAGCAGGGCAGAGGTGACATGGGGAAGATGGATCGCCAGAGAGCACAGGAGGCCTGAGAGCAGAGTGAAAATGACAGAGGAGAGCCAAATGAGCACTGACAGGAATGTCTGGAGCTTCAAAACGCTTTGCAGAAACGCCTGGAGGAGAATTAACTCTGCAAAAGGGACTGTTAGAGAAATGATTCCCAGGGAGAGTCTCCAGGCAAGCAAGGATACTGCACCGGCGACCGGTTGGAGTTTTAACACTGGAATCTGCGAAGCCAGGAGGGCATTCACCACGGAGAGGAGTCGGAAAGCTCCCACAGCAGCTACAGTCATGCGCACAAGCCATAATGAGAGCCAAGGTCAGGAGAACCGCCATATGGTATGGCATCGCTGGATAATTAAGAAGGTGATCGCTGGCCTGAGGTGGCGAATTAATTGCAACATTAAGACTGGTACTGGGAGCCATATGGGCATCCCATGCGAGCTCCTTCGGGAGCTGCGCAGGGGCCCAAGTCCCGTCAAACCACCTCATCATCCGCATCCGGAGAGGAATAGTCTTTGTGCACCAGTGTTGTGCATATCTGTAGCATTTCTCCTTCATGGATAATAGTAAGGCGACCATGAGTGAGTGTGCTATTACTATCAGTTCCAATATTGGCCAAGAGATCTGCGACCTTTTTGCCGTCTCGTTTGACATGGGTAAAGGAGACTGCCCTGTTGTTTTGAAGCCAGTTGCAAATTTTGTCGATTCTAACAGCCAAACACCAACTGTGAGCCACTTTATTAGGATTGGTTCCCCATAGAATCTGGTTGACCATGTTGATGAGAACTTGAGAATCCCCTTCGACGATGATGGGAAAGAGATTGTGATAAAGAGTGAGACTGAGGCCTTGCCAGAGGCCCTCAAGTTCTGCCGAGTTATTACTATCACATCCAATTGAACCATAGTAGATGTTTTGAATTTCTCCCCTTGAGTTTCTAAAAATGCCTCCAAAACCTGCTTGTCCTGGATTTCCCCTGGAAGCTCCATCAAAATTTAATTTAAAAACTCCAAGAGGGGGAGGAGTCCAATGCAAAGGAGTGTCCGAGGCCACCCTGTTCCTGATCGTAGGAGTAAGCACAATGTTGAGATTCTAGTTGTGCCAAACAGTGATTTCTTTTGGTTGTTTTGGATAGTCCTCTTCCTGCTAGGAATGTAGAGCCAGAGATTCCTGGAGATTGTTGTTAATGGAACTCCAAATGGTGTCCAAAGTTGAAGCTTGATTTTTAAAAATACGCTTGTTTCTTTCTTTCCATAGGGACCACAAGAGCAGGCCAGGAAGAAGTTTCCAGAGAGCATTGAGGAGAGAAGATTGATAAGGGCGTTTGGGCCAGGTACGCAGAATGGTTGCGATGTCACCCGATGGTTTGTTCCTTTGGCAACGGAAGCTACATTTTTCCCATAAGGAGTTGGCAAGAGGGCAGAGCAGCATGAGATGATGGATGGTTTCAGCACTTTGAATGCAGTTGGGGCAGATAGAGGGACCTATGAAACCTCTTTTGACCAGATTATCCCAAGTGAGGATTCGTCTTTGGCTAAGGAGCCATAGGAAGGTAGAGACTTTGGGCCAAGTATTAGGGTTCCAAATAAACTGCCAGAGAGAGTCCTTAGGGAGTGGAGAGGGGTGCATCAGGGAGAAGGCTTCTTTCGTAGAAAACATGCCCTTCGTAGAGTAGCCCCACCCGAGAACGTCAGGGTCCTCTGAGCTTCTGATCTGCCTCCGCTGCAGCTCTTTGCTGAGAGCATCCAGCTCGGTGCTTTGAGCTTGTGGCGCAATGAGGAGAGAGGGCTTCCATTGCCTGAAGCCATTACTATCAGTGGCCATCCAATGATTGCATACCTTGTCTTCTATAGCTTCTCTATAATCTCCAAGATTAATTTGTGGGTGCTTTTCAAGAAGATTGGGCTCTTGTTGCCAGGAGTCAGACCAGAACCTTGCAGATTGGCCACTGCGAATTTCCCAAAAATTGTGTTGTTGTATGAGCGCATGGTGCTGCTTGGCAGCATTCCAAACCAGAGAACCTGTTTGCTCGGGAACCAGCCTTATTAAGTCTATTGTGGATCTGTTGTTTGCATATTTTGCAGTCCAAAGTTTAGCCTAGGGTGTGTGTAGATTTGAGATCCATTTCCACCAAATACGTGCTGCCATGACCTCATTGCTATGCATGGGATTTCTCAGACCAAGACCGCCTGCATCTTTAGGAGTGCAGACAGTATTCCAATTTACCAAGGCCCATTTTCGATTCTGACCAGAGGAGCCCCAGAGGAAGTTGTGTTGGAGGGTTTTAATCTATTTGAGAACCCATTTTGGAGCTGCAAGAATAGAAAATAGGTAAAGAGGCATAGATTTTAACACTTCTTTGATGAGAGTGAGCCTGCTGACCATATTAAGAGCCCTAAAGGTCCAAGAAGATAACCGAGATTCCAGTTTTTCGAGGAGACGATTCCAGGAGGAATGCCTGGTAGCAGAGTCAATGAGAGGCGCACCAAGGTATTTTTTCGAGGAGAGAAGCCACCGTGAACCCCAGAATGCGAGCAATATTGGCTTGGGTACAAGGGGGAGTGTAGAAGAAAAAAACCTGAGATTTAGAGTCATTGATAGTTAAACCAGAGGCTTGACAAAAGAGGTTGAGAATTGCCTTAAAAGAACGGGCTTCTTGGACAGAGGGGTGGCCAAAGAGCATATTGTCATCCACAAATTGCTGGTGAGATGTGACAGGGGCTCCATGAAGAGAAATACCTCGTAAACGATGATTGTGAACTTCATTGTGAATAAGTCTACCAAGACCCTCAGCCATGAGAACGAAGAGAAAGGGAGAGAGGGGGTCTCCCTGCCTGATACCTCTAGAGGGGTGGAAGAGGGGGGAAGGAATCCCATTGATAAGATTAGAGAGAGAAGAGGAGGTAATGAGGCTCATAATCCAGCGAATCCACATTTGATCGAAACCAAAAGCACTTAACATTTTTTGAATATAATTCCAATTCAGTTTGTCAAAAGCTTTAGAAAGGCCGATTTTGAGGAGCATACCTGGCTTCTTGCAGACTTTAAGAGAGTGTATAATTTCATGAGATAGAATTATACCATCCAAGATTTGTTGCCCTTCCACATATCCTGTTTGCTCCGGTGAGATGAGAAGCGGAAGAAGCGGCTTGAGCCGATTGGCAATGACCTTGGAAATGACTTTGTAGATAACGTTACAAAGAGAAATAGGTCTTAATTTTTCCGGTTTTCTAGGTTGCTCCTCTTTTGGTACCAGCGCGATGAAGGTGGAATTGAGGGAGGGTAAGAGCCAGTGCATGGTTCGCGATTCCTCCACAAGTTGCTAGACTTCATGTTTTATGAGGTCCCAAAAATGATGGAAGAAATTGGCAGTGAATCCATCTAGGCCCAGAGCTTTGCCATCCTTGAATTGCGCCATAGCTGTATCCACTTCTTGGGGAGAGACCGGGCATAGAAGCGTTTGATTATGCTCAGCTATAATCACATTGGGTATAAGTAGCTTGATTTTGTCAATAGCTGGTTGTCTGTTGACCTGTGGTTCTTGTTGGATGCCCTTGAAATAATCCATCAGTTCTCTTTCCATGTCCGCATGCCTCTCCATGCGCTCCCCTTGCTGATTGGTGAGATGGTTAATCTGATTTTTCATTCTTCATTGAATGGTTGAGCTGTGAAAGAATTTGGTGTTTCTTTCACCCTCCTTCAGCCAACGAATTCTAGATTTCTGCCTCCAAAGGATTTCCTCTTGTTTGTATCTGTCCTCCAAATTTCTTTGAAGGTCGAGTTCCATGGAAGCGAGAGACTCAGACCGACCTTTGGTGATGATTTCCTGTTGCACTTCCTTCATCTTCTGCTCAAGGATTTGTTTTTCCACAAATATGTTTCCAAGGATCTTCTGGTTCCAAGCTTTGATATGTCCTTTGAGAAACTTAAGTTTCTGCTGAAACTGAAACATTTTGGAACCTTTAGGCGATACAAAACTTCTCCAGGCATCATGGATCATTTCTTTAAAGGAGGGATGAGAAAGCCAGAAGGCTTCAAATCGAAACGGCCTCTTGGGATGAGACCCTATGTTTTGCCATTGGAGCATGATAGGCCAGTGGTCAGAGCCAGCAAGAGGGAGTATTGATCCGGAAATATCTCCCCCCACGTGAATGGCGTTGTCAGACATGAGAAATTGATCTAATTTAGAGGCTATTTTTTGTCCTCCCGTTCTTCTATTGTTCTAGGTGAACATTCCATTACAGAAGGGTATGTCAATGAGCCAGTTATTATTGATAAAAATTTTGAAGTGGGTGCTTTCCTGATCAAGTCTAGACCTACCTCCAGATTTTTCATGCAATCAAGTGATCATATTAAAATCTCTACCAATAATCCAAAGGGGATGGGATCTATTTGAATTGAGATACTCCAAGGTGTTTAAGAGCGCAATCTTACTTGCCTGATCTTGGGGAAAGTAGACATTGGAAAGATGCCCATGTATGTTAGTTCCTATAGGGTGGAAGGTGGCTTGGATGAGATTATGAGTTGCATGAAAGTCATTTACCAGCAAAGACTGAGTATCCCGGGCTACTGCAAGTCCGCCGGAGGAGCCGGAGGCGTCCACAGCAATCGATCTGCAGCTGGGCCATGCTTTTTAAAGGATTGAGCCCAGCACTTGACTGTTACACTTGGTTTCCTGAAGAAATAGTAATTGGGGCTTCTCTTTCTGAATCATGTTCTTGATCATTCTGTACTTCCCTGGGCCATTGAGGCCTCTTACATTCTATGAGATTAACTTCATGGGGAACTATTTGCTAGAGGTTTGAAGAACTGAGTTAGCTTGGGATATTGCCCTGAATCCACTAATATCTCCCCGAGAGCGATGGTATGCTGCCAATTAGGTTTTCTTCCTCTTTTCTTGGTTTCCTTCATCACTTTCAGGCTATCCCAACGATTGCCTGGTTGAATACCCAACTTCTTGTGTTGTTGCACTTTAAAGAGCGTTGCCTCTAGTGATTCTATCTGCCGAGGGTTGATCTTGTCAAATTATTTCTTTCTGCAAGCATCTTCTAGGCCTATAAGATCAAGTTCTCCAAGATCAAAGCCTTCAGAATCTTCTTCCATTTGATCTGTCTGAAAATTTTCCGGGGAATCATTACTGTCTGGAATGGGATTAGAAGAATTCCCTTCCAGATCCATGAGGTTAGAGTCCCATGTCACCTACTTTTTCTTGGATGAGGGATTGGAGTGTAACTGATCAGCATGATGCGGCTTTGAAAGATCAGGCATAGTGGATGCGGGATTGGGTTGATTTGAGGGGGAAGCAGAAGGGCCAGCAAGGCTAAGAGGAACGGGGGTAGAATCTCCCTGAGGGTCATATTGAGCAAGAGCGGCAAAGCTATTGCTGGTGGAAGGGGCAACGGTATAAGAGCTAGGTTTTTTCCCCGATGAAGAGGATTTCTTGTTATGCCTTCTTCTGGAGGTAACTTTGGTGAATCCATCGACTTCCTCTTTGTCTTCCGCTTCTGTACTCCGGGTCTGAACATTTAGAGGGCAATCTCTGAAGAGATGTCCATGATCATGACATCTTCGACATTGAAAAGGTACATGTTCATAATCCAGCGGTTGAATCCATTCAAAATCATCATGAAATATACTTACAGCGTCGGGTAAGGCTGTGTCCAGATGCATGTAGACACATATTCGAGCATTGGAGGTGTACCTTCGCAACTTAGTTTCTTCTGCTATTTTTATGAACTCTCCTAGTCCTTTTCCAATCGCCTGAAGTGATTCCTCGTCCCAATATTCAAGCGGCAGCGAGTATAGAAGAATCCATACAGGTGCCCAGTTGAAGTTTTCTAGATCTGGATTAAATATTTTAACCCAGTTCCTGAGATACAATCCTGCAGAATTGAAAAAATAGGGGCCTTCGTCCATTACCTTGTTTCTGTCCTCGATGCAGTTGAAAATGGCTGTGAAGAAGCCTTTCGGTCCCAGTTGCAGAGTGACGTCTCCCTTTGGCTTCCATTTAGACGCAATCCAACCCTATAGGGCTTTTTCAGTTGGCCAAAACCCTATAAATTTTCCAATAAGGGCGTGGTCCCTCATGTACTGAATTCTGGCATTGATTCGATGACTCGGCAGGTCAATTTTTGGTCGTTCTGGAGAAATGGGCTTATAGGTGGAAGAAGTGGCTTGCAGCATCTCAGTTTTTGATTCAGAGGTCGACTTCTGACTCGCCTCAGTTTTCTGCTTGTTGTCAGAATCGTCATTAGGCAGATCTGGCCTTCCTTCTTTTCCTCCTTCATTTGCAGGGGGAGGCCGACTGCCCCCCCCCGTTTCAGACGCCATACCTGTGAGTAGAGCTGCGCTACGTGGGAGGGACAGCGCCGTCAGTGCGTGAATGGGTTGCAGGGTGCGCTAGGGTTCCTACAAAGAAAGAAAACGACAAACCCTAGCAGAGCGCTCATCTTGTTTAGACCATAAAACCCCACTATTGTTATTGTTGTGCACTTAAATTATTATTATTAGGTCGGCTATGATTATATTGTGACCCCATGGACTCCTATATATAGAAAGGAATTTTTTTCATTTGAATCATCCAGGAATTTTTCATTTATGTAATGTAAAAGAGGTTTTCCCCTTGAAGTGGTTGATTTCTAAGGCGTTGATCTCTTTTTTCTTCTATTTTTGGGGTTGGTTTCATAACATAAATCAAACTCACCAAGCCTATTAAGGGATAGGGACTAGATAAATAAATGGATGAGTCTAATTTTAAAGCCTTGGATATTAATTTTGTGGTTGCATTAGATGATCAAGAGGAGCAGGCGTTTCCACAAATAGATGAGGATTTTATAACCTCACTCTCGTATGCAAACCATTTTTGTATTATTAAATTTACAAACTCCTCCTGGTTTGACTAAGACAAAGGCTATATTTATAAAGCTAAATGTAGTGAAATTTTGTATCTTATATAGCATTTTATATTGGAAATATGGTGGTGGAATTTTATTAAATTTTTTGTTGAAGGATGATGCAGAAAAGACTATGTAGGAATTTCATGAAGGAGACTGTGGTGGTCATTTTTATTGGAATACCACTGCCAACAAGATCCTAAGAGATAGTTTTTACTAGCCCACCCTTTTTCCTAATGTCCATAAGAAATTTACCTCCTACAAAAAGTGATGCAGTGAATAAGTGAATACGTTAAAAATTGATGTAGTGAATAAATGGATATTGCACAAAGCAAAGAATTGTGCACAATAATAGCATTTATACACTCTCTATTTTTATTAAGAAAAATGAAACACTAGTTTGTGAAATCTAGAATTGTAAACCACCATTTTTTAAATCAATAACATATACAATGTGGATTCTACAACACCTCTATCCAACCAATACAATAAGAAATGCATCCCTCATATGAGGATCCAACATCAAGACTGATTAGTGGCCATCATATGCTCACAACTGTAGCAAATCATTTGCAGTCTCCAAGTTTATTACTCAACGCTGTCACTAATTCTCATATTATGCAACATTTTTTGAAGTGCTAAGATCACACATGTTTCCATCAATGCACATCCAAAATACCCACGTCTTAGTGCGGAATCCATTTTATCTCTTGACATTCACATTTAGATCTGCACAATCCACTTGCCACCTCACGCTACAATCCAGAAGTTCAACCATGCAATGCATTGAGACTCAATACTGAACCCGTGATGTCAACCGGACATCGAAGCAGCTTCCCTCCATGGTCTTTCTGGGTTTTACTTCTCTGATCAGAATTGGTTCCAATTTCTCAGCTAGCACCTACAATTCAATAGCACTTGTCTACTGCATAGCGTAATGTGTATGATGTGTAACAGAGGTAAGTAAATAAAAATTGAACAAAGAGTGAATGAACCAACGATTTCATAAACTACAGCAATAACGACTGTAACAAACTCTTATTGGCCGAATATTACATTTTTTTCCCTCTTGGCTCTTGCCATTCTTCACACTATCACACTATCCCTCTCTACACTCTTTTTTTCTGTCTTCCTCTCTTATTTCCCTATTATTTATACTTTAATCTGAAGCTGTCCTTCTTAAAATGGATTTTTTGTTGAACTACTCCAACAAACCAATGCCTCCCTATTCCTAAGCTCTTATCCTTACTTGGCCCTATTTCCACGCAAGGAAAAAAACCAATTTCTAATTTTATTCCTAATTAACTTAAAAATACAAAACAACTAACTACTCTCATAAATAAATAAATAATAAAATATTAACGCTAATGTTTATTCCTCTCAAATTAGCCACAACATGTGAACATATAATCAGATTGCTGGCTAAGTCCAGATGCTACTACATCAGACTTTCGGTGTAAAAAAAGATTGATTCATCAACGCTTCAGGATCTACTCCAAACTTATGTAGCTCTGTTGTAGTCATCCAACTGGAATCTTCCACCGTTTGTCTTTTCCATTTAACTAAATACTGATAATAGATCTGTCCCCCAGTTCCCTTTGATACTCTTTTCTCCAAAATGGCTTCGATTTCCTTCTTTTCTATTTTTTGCATTTTCTCCTCCCAATTTATTGTCTAGTTTCCTTCTGTTGTAGAGTCTTCTTGTAGTTCTTCCTCTGGTCCTTTGTATAGATACAAATCATGACTAGGTCACCCACTTGGAATTCCTTTTCTCACCTCCTCGTATCAACTTTCTGCTTGTATTTGCTACTTCTTTCCTACAATCTGTTTTTGACATCTTCCTGTAGTTTATGCATCTGTTCTACAAACTCTTCAGCCTTTGTGCTCCTTAACTCTTGTTTTATTAGATCTCTGAGTTCATACACACCCCTTGGATGCATTCCAAAAATAATTTGGAATGGACTCATACCAGTACTTTGATTTGGAGTATCATTATAAGAAAACTTAGCCTGAGCAAGGGTTAAATCCCACTACTTAGGATTCTTATACACCAAGATCCTTAATATATTTCCCAAACTTCTATTCACTACCTTGGTCTGTCCATCTGTTTGAGGATGATATGTTGAACTGAAACTTGCTGCTCCATCAGGAATATCTTCAGATATTCCATTTTCCTTCTTTAGTTAGACACTGCAAGTCCATTTCAGAGATTGACTGTTGGGGCATTTACAGGATATATATCCTTCCAAAGAAGGGAGAGATCCTGAGGCTAGCTAGCCCTTCACAGACTCTGTCTATGGATATGCAATATTCCACCTCGGGAATTTCTGCTACAGGGTCCTTGAGGATGCTGTATAAGGAATTCACTGCATAAATAAGGCAAACAACTGCTAGGATTCCCTATAAAATCTCTAATAAAACTCCCCTGCAGAAAATGAGCTCAAAGAAATGACTCTATATGGATTATTCAGATCTCCCCAATCTAGGTCTCTAAAACAATGCTCAATGAGAGAGCTACATCAATACATGAACATAACCAGTAACTCTGCAATTTTTAAATGCACCATAAGAGAGAAAATGCTATAGCCATCATTATATTATGATATCAGTGGTAAAATACAAGAGATATCATGAGGGACAAGCCACTCAAGCTTTAAGAACCAACCTCCAATGAATGAGCAATGAAATACAAGAGTTGCTTCAACTCCACAAAATTTCAGAGAGCAGTGACTGCGCAGTGTATATGAAGGTATAAGCTGTTGAACATGAATGAAATAAATATGTGGCTAAAAGGTACAATAAAATATCCGAAGAACAAGGAATGGGCTGAAATACAGGATTTCTAGTCAATCTAGGAGAGATTGCTAGAAATGCCGAAGAATACAAAAATGTGACAACTAAGTTGTCACTGAAACTGATACAAAATATAAATGAGGCCATGGAAGATCTGAAATGTAGATTCCCTCCTCTGATAATGTCTCCAAGAAAATGGCTAATCCCTTTGTCTCAAAAACACACTCTCGATGAGCTCCTTGAAACCCTCTCTCACTGCCTCCATAAAATAACACAGTTTCCTCCATGGACTGCGCAGTGGGAGATGATGGAATGTTGGCCCATGCCAACAGATATGATATGAAGCTTGGTAATCCTTCTTTCAGCTCCTCCAATGAGTGGATCACTCCTCCACTGAAGAAAACAAGGCAAGAGAGACTCCATGAGTTCCTCTCTTGCTGCACCCAACAACACAACGTCCTCTCTGCTGCAGAAATAATGCTGTAGAAGATGAATGTAGATGTGGCCAATGCCGGATTGAGGAAATTTAGATCAATCCTCATCATTCCTTGAGGAATAGGTAGGGATTCTCGACCAGGAACACCCTAGTGCCTGAGGGCACCATCACCCTGCTAAACAGCCCGGGGATGCAAGCTCTTGCAGACCCAAAGTCTGAAACTCTAAAACATAACATGTTCAAAATGGGCTGCCATCTCCTCCATATAAATAAAATAACCTCTTCTCCATCATGGTCCCACTAATTAGGGTTTCCACCCTCATGTGAATACCTTCCCTCCAAAACTGCGCAGCTTCTTTAGGAAGCCTCTTCCTCCTTGGGTAGCGATGTTGACTTTTATCAAAGGTGACTAATCAAGTGAGCTGGGTTCCATTCACACCCTTAGGTGTTTATTTCAGCTGCTTATTTTTCCTCCTTTCACACAAGGAGTGTTATTTATTCACCTAAAATGGGCTAAGGTGTCTCCTTCCCCGTTTTATTATGCAAAAATAAAATTTGCAACTATAATGTTCCATTTTAGCTTGAGGCTAAAAATTGTGAACATTACAGTCCTCCCCTCCCACATGTTTCTTGCCCTCAAGCAACTGCATAGAGAGAACAAAATTTTCTGCCCCTTCTTCTCTTGTGGCCTCCTCATCAATGGTCCCACCATTGCTCAAATATGCTGCAATAAATCTATCCTCCAATGCTCTCTCCCAAGTATGCAAGCTGTCAACAATGCTCCTCATGGAAATATTAGAAGGTGTAGTGGAATCCTTCTTGCTGTGCTAAGGCCTCCTTAAGGTAGGAGTGATGATATGCATGGGAAAATTTGTCTCCCAATGATGATCCTCTCATCCATGCAATTATCCAAATAAAAATCTCACCCCTGATTGTTGCAATGTGTTGGGGCTGAATGGAGAGTTGTTTTGGTTTCCCATGATGTCTCCCTCTCCATTTTTGGTGTTCATGGGGCTGCCTCTACCCTGGGGCTGAAATGATATGGCCTCCAAGAATGGCCCAAGCCACCCCATCAAGAAAATTAGCCATGATATGCCTCTACAAATTCTTCAAGTGGTCCTTCCCATAAGAAGGTACAGGTAGCAATGTAGCAATCATGGTGTGCCCATGGTGTCTCCTGCAAGATAAAACATATATAATGGGGAGAATCATGCTCCCAATGGGCTGTACATACCATACTCTCCCAATAATGCTCCTCAATAAATGTACAACATCATAAATACAAGGAGCAATAAAAGCAAGTTGTCAAATGACAACCAGAGAGTGGTTCAAAGTTCCACTCATGGAACCTGTGCAGTGCCTCCTTGGCCTGCCTCAAGATCACAAATAAAAAGTGTTGTACTAGCCACTTGTTTGCTGCTACAACATCTGATCATAAGATAAAACATGAAAATACAAATTGGTGTCAATGGTGCACACCGAGAAGCATGTGGCTTCCCCCACAACCATCACAAAATTAGTCGAAATCAAGGCTACAAGTAGCTGCAAGTACATCCTCATGAAAAATTAAAGAAGGAATAAGCCTCCTTGATACATCATGCTCCTCAATCAATGAAAAGAAGTACAATACAAAATATGAAATTATACCTCCTCCATCATGCACCAGAGCTCTTGAGCTGAAATGGCTTAACTGAATGTTCTCCCTCTCCTCCAATGAGTAAGGGAATGGTTGTGCCAACATATCCAAAAACAACCGGGCTATGCATCTATCCATATGCTGATGAATATCATGATGAATTCCCTCCAAAGTGAACTCCTCTAGCAAGGCAAAGTATGCATCCAAGTGCATAGCTAGGAAGTCCTCATGTGCTGCATGCAAAAATTTCTCCTTGAGACTTCAAATACTACTCAAGAAGATCCTTCCATAACAGTAGATGACCATATCATCAACCATGTATCTATCATCATCCTCCTGCTCATCAAGAATCATGCATGCACCAAGATCCTGGGACCACTCAACCAAAAGATGAGTCCTCCAACATGGATCAATCCTCCACATAGACAGCGCTGGTAATCAGAAATAAAGTGCTCCCATCACGTTGCTGCCTGCTCCCTTGACATCCCCTCATGCCAAATTCATCCTCCAAGTTGCTTCCATGCCATCATGCAACTAATTGTTTGTGCTCAACCTAGTGTTCCTAAATTGAGTTCATTAATTGTCAACCAGGGCTAGTAAACTGTTGAAGTGTGGTGCACTATATGTGCCTAGGTATTTGTTTCTCACTACGTTGTGTTTAGTGTTTTATGATGTTTTTGGTTTTATGGTTTTATGTTGAAAAAGGAAATAACTAAGTGTTGGTGAAAAGAAGCTATTGGTTGTGTTAAAACAAAACAAAGCCTAAACTATGGAGGGAAAACAACAAATGCAAAGTTTGATAATGACTTCAATGCAAGAAAATAAATCACAAAATGAACTTAAACTTATCCAGTTCATTCATTAAAGATGTGTTGGAAGAGCTTGAGAAATGGAAAAGTTAAGTATAAATGAAGTTCTCCTAATTAAAAAATCAAACAATCAACTTACAATGTTACAACATCTCATCCATGATTAAAGGTTTATTGGAATATATTTGGAAAAGAACATTTGTAGCACAATAAGATTTCTACTCTAAACTAGCTTCTAATTCTATTTTGCAACTCAATTTAACACCACTAGGCCTCACTCAAAAGTTATAGATTTCCTTTTTAGAATAGTCTTTGAGAAAAGTCTTGTTTGTGAAATGGTAAAAAGGTTGCAAAATACTCCAGGCTTTATACTGATACTAGCTTCTGTCCGGATGATTATGTATTAATATGAGTTTGGAAAAAAAGAAGTTTTGTAAATAATGAAGACCGTGGTATTTAAATTTAACAACTAATACAATTTAAACTGCAATGGATAGCAACTAAACTGGAATGTTAATACAGTGAGCTAAGACTAAACTAGAGTGCTACTAGTCTACTTGGAGTACAGTGAACAGTGTTAAACTAAAATGCCATTATCAAACTGAAATGTAGTGACAGAGATGAACTAAATGCATTCTACCTTTGGAGTGCTGTAACTAAATTAACATGCAACTAACCTAAGGAATTCTACAGCCCATCTCGTTCAATATGAATGATATTTTGGAAGAGTTTGTGAAAACAAGTATGGTTGTATTATTCAATGCAATTGAACATAAACATAAAACTGAAAGCAAATACAACTAGAATCTAAGACACCACAACTATTTCTTATTCGTTGTTAATGATGTTTTGGAAGAGCTTGTAAGAGTAAGACCGGCTGTGACACTTAGTGTAAACAAGCAACTAAAACCTACAATACCACAGCTATGCCTTATTCATCATGATGATATTTTGGAAGAGTTTATTAGAGTAAGTCTAACTGTGATAATTAACGAAAGGAAATGAAACTAAAATCTACAACACCACAGCTATGCCTTATTCATCGTAATGATATTTTGGAAGAGTTTATAAGAGTAAGTATAGCTGTAATGATTAATGAAACAAGTATGAAACATAAACATCAGAAATATACTTAAGCTAGAAATGAAAACGAGACTAAAATACTTATCTAAACCGTATAAACAAGGCTGCTCAGGTAGCAGGGGCCCTCTACCACCAGAGTAGCATGAAATCTAATTCAATATTGATTCAACGCTTTCAAGGAAATGATGCTTCTTTCATTAAAGAGAAATTACTTCAAAATAGAGTGTTTTCGGACTTCTGAAATCTAGCAATCAACCATCAAATCTAACCTTGTCCCTCGGTTTCCCGAGCATATTTATAACAAAATTACATAACCGTATCTGAGATAACATAGGAATAATTGTCTTTCCTAGTTAGAATCGAACTAGAACTCTGAAGGTGGTCTCGTAATATGATTAAGGACATTTGGACTGTCCTTATCCTGTTAGGAGTCTACCTCCTAATTTGAGTTCCCACGTACATAACCACCTACAAGATTCCGTTCAAACTTTGTGGAGAGAAACAAATGATAAGGATATGATGTGGAATATGACCATATGTGCTTTTCTCTGAGATGACACCTGGAACCTGTGTAGACATGAAGATGGCTGTAGAATTGGCAACTAGCTACAGAATGTCTGCATTCTGTAGCTAGATTTAGTTCAAAAAGTACTACAATGACAAAATCATAAAAACATAGCAATTTAGTCATGATATTCATTCTCAAAGAAATTTTAACTAATTCTATTGATCATTTGAGCCTGAGATTAACAATGGACAAAATAAATGGAGTGGAATGTGGTGGAAGAAAGAAAATTCTTGGAGCTCAACATACCCCCACTGCTAGATTCTTGCATGTCCTCATGCAACTATTCCATGAACTTTGAGACCTCTGCAAGAACATCCAACCCTCTTCTTCTTCTTTCCCTGGTAGTTAAAGGCCTTCTGGGCTTCCTGATGACTAACTTGAACCTTAAATTGGTAAGTGCCCTGATTAACTTTTTGTTTCTCTTTTTCAATTTTTCATTGGCCTTTTCCACTTTGTCCATTTGTAGAGACGGGGTTGAATTCATATTGGTTTTTAGTTTAACTTGCTCCCTCAAAATATCATTTTCAGTCCTGATATGTCTATTAAGTACTTCTATCTCGTACTTATCTCTTCTTAGCACATCTATTTCGGACTCTGATGGACTAGGGGTTCTGTCTCTACTTTCTGAAGCTCTTCTCTCCAATGACTCAACATAGTTGTAAATTTCTGGCTGTGTAGGGTCTAAATCAGGAGTTTCTTCATCAAAATCCTGCTCAGTAGGTGTTTCTTCGTCTTCTATGTTTATGACTTTAGTTTGTTTAACTTTTTTTTTCTTTAGTATCCCTCTAAGTCTATGGCTCCTTCTCGGTTGAGATGGCCCTTCTCCTTTTTCTCTGGAAAATTTTCTTATGATCCTCTCTTTCTTAAGCTGCTTCTTAATCTGAACTAATTTTTCAGAAATCATTTCTTCACTGCTTTCTTGTATTGTTTTACCAGTTTTAGTTTTGGAGGATTTCCATTTTCTGCTTCTTTTTGTAGGTTTATCTTCAGGTGGAGGTTCCTTTGGTTCCTTAAAGTGATTTCTCACCAAGAAGTCATCCCAAGTATCTCCCATTTTTGCTAAATGATGTTCAATTAAAATCTTGACTAAACCATGGTGGTATAAGGTTGTTTCCAGAAATTGAATTCTCTTTTGAACACTTGAAGCCATTTTCTTTAAACTATGAAGCAAGAAAAAGGGTAAGTTGAGTTCTTCTTCTAGAAAATGCATTATCAATCGAATATGGTAAACATAGAAAGTACCATATCTACCTTCACAAGTGATGAATTTTTGCAGGATAAGCAACATGTTCCTCCATTTTTTCTTTAATGCAGAGCTAGAGATACCCTTTTTAAAAACGGTGACATCCATACCTGGTGACTTGAGTATCTGCTTCCATGCTTCGTTATGAAATTCTCTGTTCTTAAACCACCTTTCTCCTTGTCTAGGCAATCCTGTTGCTTCTGCAATAAAAGCCTCTGTGACAGTGAATTTAATATCTCCAACTTCAACCTCGGCTCCATTAAAGGATCTTGAAAAAAATTTAGTAACCTCTTTGTGGAAGCCACTGAATTTTTCAAGGAATTGCAACCATCCTGGTTGTTGTAAGATTTCTCTGATTTGGGGATAGCCTTCCAAGTACTTAGTGCCAACTGGTTCAGTTCTCACGATGAGGCCCATAACTTCTTCTTCAATCTTCAATTCACTAGTCTTCTGCTCACGGTGAGAATGGTCGTTAACAAGTTTTTTTTGCCCCACAAATGTTTCCTCTGTTCACGGTTACAATGGTTGTTACAGAGATGCCTCTATCTCACAAACCGAAATGGTTAAAAGTTGGCTACGGGAAAGAGTGATATGGAGTGGTTACGGAATGAATATAATGAGGTGAGGATGATGTATATGAGTTGAAAGATATCACAGAAGGAATTACCGCGGAGATATTTTGTAACGAATTCAAAAATAATCATTAAATGCTCAGTGATGTGACTAATCCAATCACTTTAGCACTTTAACCATTTAGATTTTTAAATGATGATCGGATATGGGTTTTGAAATGGCGAAATAGAAGGAGTTTTGTCCAAAGTTTTGCGGGAGGTTTGTTAGGCATGATCAACAAAATTAATTAAAACAACTTTTTGAATAATATATAACTGAACTATGCTAAAACTTTTCATGATATGTCACCATAATAATTTCATACCTTTGCCTTTGCTTTGATTTTCTTGTGATCTTCATATGCTTTTTTCTCCCCTGAAAATCATTACTTTTTGAGTCTTCATAACTCCCTTGAATTTGCTTGTTCTTGGATATGCAGGATCATTTTGTTGCAGATCAAATGATTACTAGATAGTGCTTTCAGGCTCTGGCTGCAGAATGTCTGTCTGGCTGTAGAATGTCTGACTGGCTGCAGAATGTCTGATTGATTGTAGAATGTACCTGTAGAGAACTTTGAATATGGTTTGAAGCTGGAATGATGAAAGGTTGTATGAAATGAATAATGAAATATGGTAGGATGGAGTATGAATGAAATGAATAATGGAGTGGAATGGATCACAACTTATGAAATGGAGTGAAGTATGAGAAGTGGGCTGCAATGCACGATATGTATTATTTAATTGCAGAAAAACATCAAACTTTAAAAATCTGGAATTGAAATGAGGTGGATGAAGTATGGAATGAAATGAATGAAATATGGAATGAAGTGAAGTATGAATGAATGAAGTGAAATGGAGTATGGATGAATGAATGAAATGGAATATGAATGGATGAAATGAGATGGACCATAAGTGAAATGGATCTGCACTTATGATTTTGTAACAGCTGCTTGCAGAAAAAAATAAAAATTAAAAAATTAAAAAAAAAAATGGAAAAGTTAGAGTGTCAGAAAAATTCCGATTTTCACTCTATCTTTTCTGTATAAACATGCCAATCAGTGATTGGTTTTCATGTTTATACTTTTATTTTTTATTTTTTTATTTTTATTTTATTTTATTTATTTATTTATTTATTTTATTTTTCAATATATCTGACTTCAGAAAATTCAATTAAGTTGATGAAGAAGAAAGATTCTTCTTCATTAACTTCACATCATTGTTTTCCTGGAACTTCTTGAAAAATTCTTCTCTTGAGAGTGGTTTGTGATACAACTTTAATCTATGAACATTCTCAAGAAAAGTAACCTCTTCTTCATCTATTGACCTGATTTTTATTGCTCCATTGTCAAAAATTCTCACAATTTCATATGGCCCAAGCCAATGTGTTTGAAATTTACCTTGAAAATCCTTGAACTTTGAATCAAACAAGAGAGCCCAGTCACCTTCTTTGAACTTCTTCTCCTTGATGTACTTGTCATGCCATCTAGTCCTTTGCTGTTGGACTATACTTTTTTTCTGAACTGCATCTTGTCTGATCTCATCCAATTCATTAATCTGCTCCAATCTGTGCTTTTGTGCCTCTGATAGATCAAGTCCTAGCTGAACTGCCATTTTGAAAGTTTGAACCTGGAACTCTATGGGAAACAAAACTTGCTTTCCATAAACAAGTTCATAAGGAGTATGGCCTGTTGTGTTTCTCCATGTAGTTCTATAGGCCCACAAGGCTTCAGGAAGCCTATCTACCCAATCTCTTCTATGTAAATGAACAATCTTTGTTAGGATTCCTTCAATGACCTTATTAGTAGATTCCACTTGACCATTTTCTTGTGGATGATAGGGAGTAGATTTTCTATGCCTGATTTTGTACCTCTCCATCATTTTTTCCACTAGCCTTGATGTGAATTGAGCTCCTTGATCTGTAACAATTTCTCTTGGGACACCAAAACAAGTAAAAATATCCTCAAAAAGAAAATTAACTACAGATGCTTCAGTAGCAGAAAGTAATGGCTTGGCCTCTACCCATTTGGTAACATAATTAGTGAAAAATAATATATATTTCTTTTGTCTTGATGGAGGACTAATAGGTCCTACAAAATCCAAAGCCCATTTTTCAAAAGGTTCAATATGTACCTGAGGTTGTAATGGCATCTCACCTGAAGGAGAAGGTTTCCCTACCCTTTGGCAACTATCACACCTTTTGACATACTCTTTAGCATCTTTGAAAAGGGATGGCCAATAATATCCTAAATGAAGGATCTTATAGGTTGTCCTCTTATCAGCAAAGTGTCCGCCACAAGGTTCATCATGACATGCTTTGAGAATCTCAGGCATCTCATCTTCTCGAACACATCTCCTAATGATAAAATATGGACCTGTCCTATACAACTCATTAGCAACCCATGAATATTTTTCACTGTCATAAATGATTTTTCTTTTATCTCTTGCATTCATTATTGAAGGAAATTTCCCTGAAACTAAATAATTAGCAATGTCAGCAAACCAAGGAGTTTGGGTAGAAATTGCAAAAAGATATTCATCAGGAAATTGATCTTCAACTGGAGTGTCATCTTTGATGTTTTGGAGTCTAGATAGGAAATAAGCTACTATGTTTTGTTTTCTAGGCATATCTAGAATGGTAATGTTGAATTCTTGTAAAAGAAATAACCATATTATGACTCTGCCATTAGTAATTGATTTGTTCATTAAGTATCTAATTGCAGAATGATCTGTGTGAACAAAAGTTTCATAGCCTGTTATATAGTGTCTGAATTTTTTTATGGCATGAACAACAGCTAAAAACTCTTTTTCAGTTACAGTATAGTTTAACTCTTAAGGAGTCAAATTTTTACTGGTATAGTAGATGGCATAAGGAATCAGGTATTTTTGTCCCAATACTGCTCCTAGAGCTGTATCTGAAGCATCTGTTGAAATATGAAAAGGTAACTTCTAGTTAGGTCCCCTTAAAATAGGTGCTTCAGAAATTTTTGTTTTCAGGGTCTCAAAGGCTAACTGGCAATCAGAATTCAATTTGAATTCACAATCTTTGGTAAGTAATTTGAAGAGTGGAGATGCTATCTTGGTGAGGTTTTCTATAAATCTTTGATAATATCCTGTAAATCCTAGAAAACTCCTAACATATTTTTGACAACTTGGAATAGATAAGTTAGAGATGACTTCAACTTTTGACTCATCAACTCTAATCCCATCCCCTGAAATGTGATGTCCTAAAACAATTCCTTCAGTAAACATCATAAAACACTTCTCATGAATAAGTGAAAGATTTGCTTCTTTACATCTTTTTAAGAATTTTTCCAAGTTTACCAAGGCTTCTTCAAATGTGTTTTCATAAACTGTGAAATCATCCATATATACATCTACACAATCATGTATTAGATCTGAAAAAATTCCTAATACTGCCCTTTGAAATGTTGCAGGTGCATTGCATAATCCAAATGGCAACACTCGGTAAGCATAGGTACCCCAAGGACAGGTAAATGTAGTTTTGTCTTGATCTTCAAGTGCTACTTGAATTTGATTGTAACCACTAAACCCATCTAGAAATGAGAAGTACTTTTTGCCAGCTAATGTATCTAACACTTGATCTATGAAAGGTAAGGGAAAATGGTCTTTAAGAGTAGCTTTGTTTAATTCTCGGTAGTCAATACATACCCTCCATTTACCATTTTTCTTTGGCATAATTACCAAAGGAGAAACCCACTGACTATCTGAAATAGGATAGATAAAGTTGACATTCAACAATTTCTGCAATTCTTCTTTAACAATCTCCCTAAGATTTGGATTCATCCTTCTTTGAGGTTGTCTGATTGGTTTACAATTTTTCTCTATGTAGATGTGATGAGTGCAAGTCTTGGGGCTTATCCCTTTCATATCAGTGTACTCCCATGCATATGCAGAAGAATGTCTCTGTAAGATCTTGACTAGCTCTTCTTGTTGAGATTTTTCTAGGTTCTTGTTTATGTTTAAAGTTTTTCCTAGAAATATCTCACTTGTAGAGCTGCAAAATTTATCCATAGAATGAAGAGACATCTGTCTTGATGATAAAAACTCAATGTTGGATTCTTGTTGAAATTGTTCATGTTTGCATTCCGAAGAGGATTCAAAGTTTTCTAAAGTATTCAGAATTTGACTATCTTCACTAATTTCTGAAATTGTGAAGAGAGATTGTAAGTCTTCTTCATCCTCTATCCATTGAGTATCATCTAAATCTGTAATTTTCCTTGCTAGAGGATACAAAGTGAATTTCTTAGTTGAACTACCATCAGAGATGTACATATCACCAGATCTACAACTAATGAAAGCATCAGTTGTAGCTAACCAAGGTCTCCCTAATATAATAGGATGTCCTCCTAGATTATTCTTAGGAGTTAGGATCATAAAATCCACAGGGTACTCCCAAGAATCTAGGGACACTGGAATGTATTCTATTACCCCATCAGGTTTGATCACAGATCTGTCTGCTAATTGTAATAATGTGGGTGTAAAGAGAAGATTAGGAAGTTTCAGTTTATCCATGATTTGTATACTCATGATATTTATTGCTGCTCCTAAATCAATGAGTGTGTTTTGGATCTCAATTCCATTGATGTTAATTTTAACAACTAGATTTCCTGGGTCTAGATACTTTGGAATAGCAATCTTACCCATCATGATATCTGCTATTTTTCCTGCCAGTTGAATTTTCTTTGTCTCTCTTATTCTTTTTCTTGTTTTCTTCATAATCAACTCCTTTATTGTTTTTGCTAAAATTGGAATTTCCTTGATGGCTTGTAATAATGGAATCTTAATGCAAACATTTCTCAGCTCATCTAGGAAATCATAATTAGGCACCATAATTTTTTTTTCTACACCCCTATAAATTTGTAATCTTTCTGGAAAGGGAGGTGTAGGAATGGATGTTGATGGCTGCTCTAATACAGGAGTTGAAATTATTGGTTCTTTTTGTTTTGATTTTTCAATGTTTGGGTCCTGAAAAGATGTGTCTTCTTCAAGAATTTTATTTTCCCGTAGAGAGTCTTCCTCAGATTTGTCTTATTCTTGTATAATCACAGAAGGTTTCCTCTTTTCAAGTATTCTTCCAGACCTAAGTTGAACATCACTAAGGTCTAGAGGAGTAATTAAATAAGTTGGAAACTGTTGGCCTTCTATCATGTATGTATTCTGAGAGTTTTTATTGTTGGGGTTTGGTATGGGTTGAGTAGGCAACTCATTTTATTTCTGAGGAAATGGTAATGGGAGTGGTTGATTTTGATGTTGCAGATTTTGAGGATTTTGTTGAAAATTTTGTTGAGGAGGAAAATGTGGATATGGTGGATAGGATGGTGGATACTGATAGTACTGAGATTATCTTCCATAGGGATTTTGTGAACCTTGTGCCCAAGCTTGAGATTGATTTTGAAATTGGGGCCAAGGTTGCTGCCAAGAATTCCAATTTGGTGGGGGTTGATTATACATTTGATCATGAAATCCTTGTGTTTGAGGTCCTTGCCAAGGCCTTCTAGAGACAAAATTAAGAGATTCTGTGGAATTTGCAGAAGTTTCCTCTTGAAAGACAATTTTAAGACCAGGAAGTGAAGGACAACTCTTGGTCTCATGTTTTTCTGAACAAATTACACAAGTCTCTACAACTTTTGCATCCAAAGGACACTCTCTCAAGGCATGCTTCTTTCTACATTTGGGACAAAAGATTGCTAAGGCATCAGATTCATATTTTTGCTTGTTTTGTAACTTAAGGGTGTCTATTTGTTTACTAAGACTCCCTAAGATATCAGATTTTAAATCATCAAGCATATGTCCTATTTATGCCCTACTTACTATCCCAGAAGCAGACTTACTTGCCCTTGCAAGAGCAGGGTCTCCTGGGCTTTTTACAGTTTTGGATTTTCCTCTTGAAAGGTTAATACATAACTCAGATATTTCAGGTAATGTGAGCTGAGATATATCCCCTTTTCCCATCATGTTAAGGATATCCAACCATTCATCCCTAATTGTCTTCAACAAGAGAGCTTTTAAAGTGTCTTGATCTAAGTTCTCCATTTTTGCTCTTTTGATGTTGTAATGAAATCTCTCCAAAAAATCTTCCAAATTTTCATCTTCTTTTTGTAACATCTTAAACACTTCCTCCTTATGATTGATTGGCATACAATAATCCAAATACCTCTCTAGAAATGCTTGGTTCATTTTTTCCCATGTCCTAATAGAACTGTTGATCAAACTCATAAACCACTTCAATGCTGCTCCTTTCAATGTTGAAGGGAATAGTTTAAGTTTTTGAGCATCTTGTAAGTAGTCATAAGTTCTACACAGGACTTCAAATTCAAATAGGAAGGTTTCAGGATCTTCAGTTTTAAGTCCATAGAATTTTGGAAGGACAGAGGGTGAAATATTTTTCATATTTGTATTGGTTTCTTCATCTACTATAGGAAACCCAAAAGAGCTTCCCATCTCTCTTCTACCTCTTCCTCTGCCTCCTTCACCTTCTACACCTCTACCTCTACCTCTACCCCCTCCAAATAATGTGTGTTCTCCATTAAATACTCCTCCTCCCCCTTCTTCTGCCACAGTTGATTCTTCTGTGGAAGTGGAAAAGTTTGTGTCTCCAGCAGGAGTCCTTGAATCTTCTTCTAAGACAGGTTCAGTGGATGAAGTGGAAGGTATTTCTAATGGAATATCTGATCTTAAGTCTTCTAGAATTCTAGGATCAGTAAAGGATGGAATGTGGGTCTGAGTTGGAGGTGTGCTGGCTCTTGGTCTAGGCGAAACAAGTGGTGTTCTAGGAATCAAGATTTTGCTTCTACTTCTTATGAATCTACCCCTTGAGTCTCTCTCTCTACGCATATAATTGTTTTTGGGAGTTAAGAAACAAGGCTACCTAGTTACACTTCCCCGGAAATGGCGCCAAAATGTTTGTGCTCAACCTAGTGTTCCTAAATTGAGTTCATTAATTGTCAACCAGGGCTAGTAAACTGCTGAAGTGTGGTGCACTATATGTGCCTAGGTATTTGTTTCTCACTAAGTTGTGTTTAGTGTTTTATGATGTTTTTGGTTTTATGGTTTTATGTTGAAAAAGGAAAAAACTAAGTGTTGGTGAAAAGAAGCTATTGGTTCTGTTAAAACATAACAAAGCCTAACTATGGATGGTAAACAACAAATGCAAAGTTTGATAATGACTTCAGTGAAAGAAAATAAATCACAACATGAACTTAAACTTATCCAATTCATTCATTAAAGATGTGTTGGAAGAGCTTGAGAAATGGAAAAGTTAAGTATAAATGAAGTTCTCCTAATTAAACAATCAAACAATCAACTTACAATGTTACAACATCTCATCCATGATTAAAGGTTTATTGGAATATATTTGGAAAAAAAAATTTGTAGCACAATAAGATTTCTAATCTAAACTAGCTTCTAATTCTGTTCTGCAACTCAATTTAACACCACTAGGCCTCACTCAAAAGTTATAAATTTCCTTTTTAGAATAGTCTTTGAGAAAAGGCTTGTTTGTGAAATGGTAAAAAGGTTGCAAAATACTCCAGGCCTTAGACTGATACTAGCTTCTGTCCAGATGATTATGTATTAATATGAGTTTGGAACAAAAGAAGTTTTGTAAATAATGAAGACCGTGGTATTTAAATTTAACAACTAATACAATTCAAAATGCAATGGATAGCAACTAAACTTGGAATGTTAATACAATGAGCTAAGACTAAGCTAAAGTGTTACTAGTCTACTTGAAGTGCAGTGAACAGTGTTAAACTAAAAAGCCATTATCAAACTTGAAATGAAATGACAGAGCTAAACTAGATGCATTCTACCTCCGGAGTACTGTAACTAAATTAACATGCAACTATCCTAAGGAATTCTACAGCCCATCTTGTTCAATATGATATTTTGGAAGAGTTTGTGAAAACAAGTATGGCTGTATTATTCAATGCAATTGAACATAAACATAAAACTGAAAGCAAATACAACTAAAATCTAAGACACCACAGCTGTTTCTTACTCGTTATTAATGATGTTTTGGAAGAGTTTTTAAGAGTAAGACCGGCTGTGACACTTAGTGTAAATAAGCAACTAAAACCTACAATAACACAGCTATGCCTTATTCATCATGATGATATTTTGGAAGAGTTTATTAGAGTAAGTCTAACTGTGATAATTAACAAAAGGAAATGCAACTAAAACCTACAATACCACAACTATTCCTTATTCATCGTAATGATATTTTGGAAGAGTTTATAAGAGTAAGTCTAGCTGTGATAATTAATGTAAACAAATATGAACATAAATTTCAAAAACTTGCCTAAGCTAGAAATGAAAACGAGACTAAAATACTTATCTAAAACGTATAAACAAGGCTGCTCAGGAGGCAGGGGCCCTCTACCACCAGAGTAGCACAAAATCTACTTCAAGATTGATTCAACGCTTTCAAGGAAATGATGCTTCTTTCATTAAAGAGAAATTATTTCAAAACAGAGTGTTTTCGGACTTCTGAAATCTAGCAATCAACCATAAAATCTAACCTTGTCCCTCGGTTTCCCGAGCATATTTATAACAAAATTACATAACCGTATCTGAGATAACATAGGAATAATTGTCTTTCCTAATTAGAGTCGAACTAGAACTCTGAAGGTGGTATCGTAATATGATTAAGGACATCTGGATTGTCCTTATCCTGTTAGGAGTCTACCTCCTAATTTGAGTTCCCACGTACATAACCACCTACAGGATTCCGTTCAAACTTCGTGGAGAGAAACAAATGATAAGGAGATGATGTGGAATACGACCATATGTGCTTTTCTCTGAGATGACACCTGGAACCTGTGTAGACATGAAGACGGATGCAGAATTGGCAACTAGCTACAGAATATCTGTATTTTGTAGCTAGATTTAGTTCAAAAAGTACTACAATGACAAAATCATAAAAACATAGCAAGTTAGTCATGATATTCATTCTCAAAGAAATTTTAACTAATTCTATTGATCATTTGAGCCTAAGATTAACAATGGACAAAATAAATGGAGTGGAATGTGGTGGAAGAAAGAACATTCTTGGAGCTCAACACTAATCATGCTCAAATAGAAATGATGCTCCCTGAAAATGAGCCTCCCATGAGAGACTATCACCTCCAAAGAATCTCCCGATCCTGGGCAATGTAAGCAGGAGTGGCCTCCATCTACTCCAATGCATGAAAGAGTCCTTCCTTAAAGCAAGTATCCTCCCTCTCATCAAATCTGTGGAGCAGTCATCCAGCATCATGAAGATGTTATCCTCCATCCATACGGCAACTCTATCTACGCAGTAAGACTAATGAGAATGGTGGTACTGAAAATGAGAGAGTGCATCCCTCCTCCTTGTGCTTAACCCAAACTCTCTACGCTATGATGGATTCCTCCAATGTCTCCACCTCTCCAAAATCCAAGAGTGGTGAACCAAATGACATGATGCCTCTCATCATCTCTAGATCATGTGGCCTCCCAAGTGGAAAACCTCCAAAAGAGAGACATCAAGATAGGGAGTGGACTGAATATATGAGAGGAATGAAAGTCCCTCTCTCTCTACTGTGCAGTGCAGTCCCTCTCCTATGTGAAGAGAATCTCTGAAATAGATAAGGGTGAATGTCCATCATCCCGTCATGTTGATCCTCCTGATATTTTTCTTCTTCCAATGGTGCAGCATTGTAGGTTCTTCTATGCACCTCCTCTCTACCAACATGTGGGTGTGTCTCCTCCTCAATGAGAGGCCTTGGCATTCCTTAGAGATAAATATCTCCACACCCTCACAAACGGAAGAGTGCCCTTCATACAATGGGGGTATTGCCTCTATCAAGTCATTCTCCTGATTTCTCCCCCTCTAGAAAGATGCAATGATCTTGTTTCATGGTTCCCCTCCATGCATGCAAAGTGTTTGAAGTTTTTTCACACCATGTTTCTCATTGGTTTTCATCAATCCATTTTGCAAAACTCCTTGTGACTTCAACATATGATCTCTCATTTGCATGAAAACATGAAATAGAAATCTGAAACCAATCATCATGAATCATACCTTTGAGTTGCAGTACTGCTCCTCCAAAGGCCTCAAATTTTTCCTCCATCCTTCTTACAGTAGCATTGGGAAATGTACTGCACTGTGGATCTGCATATGTGGCTAAATGCTCACACCCTTCATTAGAATAGCTAGGGCTTGCTCCGTCCACAAACCCCTTTCAGAAAATTCCTCCAAATTTTCCCTTTCATCAGATCTTTAATGAGTGCTCAGTGGTCTGGAAAAGAAGAAGGGACACCTCCTCTTCCTTCATTCCTCTTCCTTGTTTTCTCTGTCAATCTCCTCTCCTTGGAGAGAATATCCTCTTTTTGATGGAATTAGATCTTGGGCACAGTCTGAGCCATGATCATGCTTTGATACCACTGTAATGTTCCAAATCTGGAACTTGCTGCTCCATCGGGAATATCTTCAGATATTCCATTTTCCTTATTCAGTGAGACACTACAAGTCCATTTCAAAGATTGAATGTTGGGGCATTTACAGGATATATCTCCTTCCAAAGAAGGGAGAGATCTTGAGGCTAGCTAGCCCTTCAGAGACTCTATCTATGGATATGCAATATTCCACCTCGGGAATTTCTGCTACAAGTTCCTTGAGGACGTTGTATAAGGAAGTCACTACATAAATAAGGCAAACCACTACTGGGATTCCCTAAAAAATCTCTAATAAAACTCCCCTGTATAAAATGAGCTCAAAGAAATAACTCTAGATGGGTTATTCAGATCTCCCCAATCTAGGTCTCTAAAACAATGCTCAATGAGAGAGCTATAGCAATACATGAACATAACCAATAACTCTACAATTATGAAATGCACCATAAGAGGGAAAATTCTATAGCCATCATTATATTATGATACAAGCAGTAAAATACAAGAAATATCATGAGGTACAAGCCACTCAAGCTTTAAGAACCAACCTCCAATGAATAAGCAATGAAATACAAGAGTTGTTGCAAATCCACAAAATTCCGAAGAGCAGTGACTACACAGTGTATATGAAGGTATAAGATGCTGAACATTAATGAAATACATAAGTGGCTAAAAGGTACAAGAAAATATCCCAAGAACAAGGAATGGGCTAAAATACAGGATTTCTAGCCAATCTAGGAGAGATTGCTAAAAATGCCGGAGAATACAAAAATATGACAACCAAGTTGTCACTGCAACTGATACAAAATATAAATGAGGCCATGGCAGATCTAAAATGTAGATGCCCTCCTCTGATAATGTCTCCAAGAAAATGGTTGATCCCTTTGTCTCAAAAACACACTCTTGATGAGCTCCTTGAAACCCTCTCTCACTGCCTCCACAAAATAATGCAGTTTCCTCCATGGACTGTGCAATGGGAGATGATGGAATGTTGGCCCATGCCAACAGATCTGATATGAAGCCCGGGAATCCTCCTTGCAGCTCCTCCAATGAGTGGATCACTCCTCCACTGAAGAAAACAAGGCAAGAGAGACTCCATGAGTTCCTCTCTTGTTGCACCCAGCAACACAACATCCTCTCTGCTATAGAAATAAAACTGTAGAAGATGAATGTAGCTGTGGAAAATGCCAGATTGATGAAATGTAGCTCAATCCTCATTCTTCCTTAGAAAGTGAGGATTAAAATAGGAACATTGTTGGGGGCACCATCACCCTGCTAAACAACCCAGGGATGCAAGCTCTTGCAGACCCAAAGTCTGAAACTCTAAAACATAACATGTTCAAAATGGGCTGCCATATCCTCCATATAAAGAAAGTAACCTCTTCTCCATCATGGTCTCACCAATTAGGGTTCCACCCTCATGTGAATATCTTCCCTCCAAAACTGCGCAGCTTCTTTAGGAAGCCTCTTCCTCCTTCGGCAGCATTGTTGACTTTAGTCAAAGGTGACTAATCAAGTGAGCTAGGTTCCATTCACACCCTTAGGTGTTTATTTCAGCTGCTTATTTGTCCTCCTTTCACACAATGAGTGTTATTTATTCACCTAAAAGGGGCTAAGGTGTCTCCTTCGCCATTTTATTATGAAAAAATAAAATGTGCAACTATAATGTTCCATTTTAGCTTGAGGCTAAAAATTGGGAACATTACAGTTTCTTCCACAAAGTTCTCCCAAAATGTCCCACAAACATGGTATCCCTATCAGACACAATACTTACAGGAAATCCATGTAATCTTACGACTTCTAAAAGAAATAGAATAGCAATATATGTTGCATCACTTGTTTTCTTGCATGCAATAAAATGAGCCATTTTAGAAAATCTATCCACCACAACATAAATGGAGTCATTTCCTCTTTGAGTTTTTGGAAAAACCAAAACAAAGTCCATACTAACTGCATCCCATGGTCGGTCTGGTATTGGTAATGGCTGATACAATCCTGTATTCTGACTTTTCCCTTTAGCATGCTGACAAATCCTGCATTTTTCCATGAATCATTTTACAACAGTTTGAATATTTGGCCAATAATTAAAATTATTTACCTGAGCAAAGGTCTTGTCTTGTCCAAAATGTCCAGATAGGCCTCCACAATGTTTCTCCTTAATTATTTTTTCCCTCATAGAATATTTGGGAATGCATAATTTATTTCTTTTGAATAGCAACCCTCCTTGGATAAGATAATCCAACCACTGGCTTCTATTATGAACTACTGGATTTTTGACAGCTACATAAATTTCTTTAAACTTTACATATTCTTTATACATTTCAACCATTTCCTCAAATCCTACAACAACAACTTGTAATTCCTACATAATTAAGTTCACTTTGCTCAAAGCATGAGCAACTTTGTTCAATTTACCTCTCCTGTGCTTGATTACAAAAGTAAAACTCTGCAAATATTCTACCCATTTGGCATGTTTCTGATTCAATTTTGGCTGGTTGTTTATAAACTGTAATGCATGATTATCAGAATATAACACAAATTCTTTTGGTAACAAATAATGTCTCCATTTTTTTAAAGCCTGTACAACAGCATAAAACTCTTTGTCATAAGATGGATATTTCTTCTTCGCTTCGTTCAGTTTTCATTGAAGTATGCTATTGGTTTCTGCTCTTGACTTAAAACTGCTCCAATCGCAATTCCACTAGCATTAGTTTCAACTTGGAAAACTTTTTCAAAATTTGGTAAATATAAAACTGGTTTTTCGGTAATTTTCTTCTTCAGCAACTTAAAGTTTCAATCTGCTGCTTCTGTCCACTTGACCAACTATTTATTTTCCCTCATTGTTTCAATAATGGGTGCTCAAATCTGACTAAAGCTTATGATAAATTTTCTATAGAAACTTGCAAGACCGTGAAAGCTTCTTACCTCAAATATGCTTTTAGGAGTTGGCCAATTCAAGATTGCTTGGATTTTTTCTGGATCCATTTTCAAACCTTCCTTAGAGACTACAAATCAAAAATAAATTAGTTCCTCCTTCATAAAACTTCATTTCTTCAAATTTATTAGTAGTTTTTCTCTCTGCAAAGTTTTTAGAACTAATTTAAGGTGTTCCAAATTCTCTTCTTTACTTCGACTGAAAATTAGAATATCATCAAGATAAACAATTACAAAATTACCTGCATATTCCTTCAAAACTTCATTCATTAATCTCATGAATGTACTGGGTGCATTAGTAAGTCCAAAAGGCATTACTAACCATTCATACAAACCACTTTTTGTTTTGAATTCGATTTTCCACTCATCCCCTTCTCTAATTCTTATCTGATGATAACCACTCTTCAAATCTATCGTAGAAAAATATTTCGACCCACTCAAACAATCCATTAAATCATCCATTCGTGGAAATGGAAAACGATACCTGATGGTGATTTTATTTATGGCTCTAGAATTTGTGCACATACGCCATTCACCTCATTTTTTTGGACTGAGTACTGTTGGTACAACACATGGACTGAGGCTTTATCTGATTAATCTTTTATCCATCAACTCTTGCACTTGTCTCCCAACTTCGGCAGTTTCCTATGGAGTTAACATGTATGTTTCTTTATTCGACAAAATTGCTCCAAAGATTAGATCAATGTGGTGACTAATACTCTTGATTGGCGGTAACACATTTTTCAACTCATCCACAATAATATCAACAAAATCATTCAACAGATTTCGAATTTCTTCAAATAAATATTCTAAATTTGTAGAAGTTAAAATTACCTTGGGTCTCCCTACAATAGCAAAATGCATCTCCTCGCCTTTCATGACTTCTTGAAATAGGGCTTTACCACTCATCAACATAACGTTGTTTCTAGGTGCTTCTTCGTCAGCTTCAACCTTCAATGGCAGTTGTGTATGCTTGTTTCCATATTTCTCGAGAGTATAAGTGTTTCTTCTACCATCATGTATGGCTTTCTGATCAAACTGCCAAGGTCTTCCCAGAAATATGTGACATACATCCATCCGCATTACATCACATAAAACAACATCCTTGTAAGTACTAATTTGGATTTCGCCCTTACATTGTTTAGTTACAATAATTTGATGGCATTTTTGGAGCCATGATACTTTATAAGGAGTAGGGTGTACTGTTTTTTCCAACTTCAATTCATCCACCATTTCTGTAGAAACAATATTATCAGTATTTCCACTGTCAATTACCAATTTTCAACATTTACCTTTTGACTTACATATAGTTTTGAACAGATTCTTTCTCGAAGCTGGTTCTCCAGCTTCTTTGGCTGTTTTAAGCAATATCCTTTTTAACAACAAGGATTATTTAGCTTCAAGTGGTTCCTCTTTAGCTGTAGTCTACGGAATTTCTTCCTTTGTTTCAGCAACATTTACACTTCGCTGATTTTTTGACCTATTGTGAGGATAGTCACATGACCCATGTCCCCACTCACCACATGTAAAGCACCAAATATCTATTCCTCGTCCTCTACCTCTGGGCATGAACCTTCCTCGATGAGATTCTCCTCTTCATGGTGATCTATTATTTGAACATCCTGCTTCATTCTGGGAGTGTTCAAATCTAGACTTAAATGTTCCTCTTCCTCTTGTCAGACTCTTGCCTCTATTCCTTTGACTTTGTTTGTGCAACATTTCCTCCTCTGCCCTCAAAGCTACTTGATAGGCATCTTCAATTGTCTTTAAATTTAAAAAGTTGATTTCATCCTGTATATCATATCTTAAACCATTTATATATCTAGCTACCTTATATATGTCATCTTCAACATGTCCTGCTCTAATACTGAACTTATAAAATTCTTCAATATATTATTTGATAGCCATTCCTTTCTACTTCAAGTTTTTCAATTGTCTAAAAATATTTAATTGTTAATATTTTGGCATGAACTTACCTTTCAATTACTCACCATTCTATCCCATTGCTTGACTTTTGGCTTTCCTTTCCTTTCTCTGGACAATTGTAGTTCATCCCACCACATGACTGCATGACCCTTCAATCTAGTGGCTTTAAACTTCACTTTCTTCTTATCATCAACTTCTTCATAGTCAAAATATTTGTCTAATGAACTGATCCATTCCATTAGTACTTCAACACTAAGGTTACCATCATATAAAGGTACTTCTACCTTTGGTCTTCCATTGGCCTTTGCTAGCATCTTAATAACTTTAGCTACCTCACTTTCTTCCTCTATTTCTTCTTCGGTGGTTTCTTCTTCATCTGCACTGACAATCCCATCATCTGTTTCTCTCCTCTAAGTAGTCTTCATTGTCTCCATCCTTGTACACAGGTGTCGGATTTCCTCTAGCAAAACTGCATTTGTTGTAATATTCACAATTAGCCCAAGCTAATGGGAATATACAATTGTGTTTCAATTTTCTATTTCATGAATAAAATTTTAAAGGAGGA
The DNA here is from genome assembly GCA_034641835.2 of Pinus albicaulis. Taxonomy (NCBI): domain Eukaryota; kingdom Viridiplantae; phylum Streptophyta; class Pinopsida; order Pinales; family Pinaceae; genus Pinus; species Pinus albicaulis. Next base: position 1,240,642,833 of record CM076581.1, on the reverse strand, counting down.
TCAATAAAACTCCTAATCAGCAAAACAAATCAATGCCACATGTGAACATAGCTAAATCTGGGCTATTTATATAAGCACACTTAGGTGTGAAAGAGACGGGATCATTTGACCAAGCCAACCAGGACCAAATCAATAACGTTGTCTAGATACAATGAATCTCCTAGATGCACATTGCAGTTTTAGTTGGAGGCTACACATGTGAATGGAGCTAAATCATTGAGATGGTTTAGGGTTTGACAAGACTTTCATCCTATAAAAAGAAGAGGTGGACAGAAAAAGAGGGTTGTCGATTGAGTATATTTCTGAATATATTGTCTATTTAGACATATATCATTCTCTGATGTTTAGCTGAGGATAGTGTTGTTTAGCACTAGGGTGTTCCTGTTCGGGAATCCCACCTCTTCCATTGAGTAGCTCTTGGAGGAGTCTTACTGATCTCATCCACTATCATGCATTTGGCCAAGCTCATCTTCCAACTACAACGCAGATCCTGTTGAGGGTTTGGTTGTCCTTGTAATTTGCAGCAAGTGGAGGCTAGATCTACTTAGATCTAGGCCAATCTAGTGCATCTTTTCAGTGGGAAAGCCATCAATCCCCTTGGTAAGAGAGTATTAGATCTTTGGAGCTGCATTTTTAGATCTTGGCATCAGGCCAAACTAGTGCTAGAGCGTACAGTGCAGTTTCCCTTCCAAGAATACATTATTTGCAAGTGTATAGTTGCAGGGTGTTTTGACACACTTTTGGAGGAGAGATCTCTGGTGTTGGGGTTCTGCCCTTTACTGTGGTGATCCATGGATTATACTTATGATCCATGTTCTTTTCAAATCTGATCTACTTCTATTGTATTCATCTTCAGAAATTCTGAGTATTACTGCAGATCTGCAACTTTAGATCTCAAATCTACTCTTTGTGTGTCATCTTTGCTCAAAACCCCAAGGGGAATTTGTAAAGGAGCTCTTCTAGTGTAAAAATATGAAATGGAACAAATTTTTTGTACACATATCTACTCTAGATCTGGATTTTAATATACAGTAGCTGCAGCTCTTAAAAATAACATTGTCAAGCTATTTTCAGTCAAATACATGCATTGCAGCCCCTCTTTTGAGGAATTTCTTCTATTCTTGTCTTCTACATTCCATCATACATTGTATGAGCCTTAATATGGATCTGATCTATTTCTGTATAAATGAATCTTGAGCCTTCTTATTGGTCTCCTGCTATTTCTCAGAAAAACTTTGTTATTTTCATGCAGTATTATTGCATATTGTTGCAGCCCCATCCTTGGGTGTTTTCCAGCTATACTAGGTGTGGGAGGTCTCTTTACCTCAAATAGTTTGATTTGTTTTTTTTCTCCTTTTGGATTTAGATTATAGATCTCTATATCTAATGGATCCAAGAGCGACAAACTCATTTCAATGCACATACTTCTGAAAAATGCATTATTCTAGCAGGTATTACTGAATCCTCCCTATTGGGAATATTACAGTGGTATCAGAGAAATCATCTTGGCACAACCTATGATTTGCTTTCTTAAGGAGCCAATATTTCTTCAGAAGAAGATAAGCCTCTCAATAATAGAGAGAAGAGGTGCTTGAGAAGAATACAGAAGAAATTTGATTACACTAATGATGATAAAGACAAGGGAAAAGCCTCTGAATATAGAAGTGATGAAGATGGGAAGGAGTTTGCAAAAACCCTTCTGAAAGCCATGCAAGATCTTGCTAGAGAGATCAAAGAGATGAGATTGGATAGGATCAAGGAATCTCCTAGGATATTTCATCCTCGAGAAAGCTCTGGCATGTCTCACCACTGGAATTATCAACCAGTGAACCAGCCACAAGCTCCACAATGCTCTACCATGCCTACTTTTTTGGCTGTTGAGAATGAAGGGCCCCATGAGCAAGCATCCTTTGAAGAATAATTTGAAGAATATGAGTCTCAGAATCAAAGATTCAAGGACCACTTGAATTTTCAAGATTTTTTTCACCTCAAGGACAAAAGAAGACCAAGGCATTAGCATAGAGATGGTGGATTCACTCAGAATCATGATTGACATCACTCTATGGGCAGATTCTTTTTACCTAAGTTTGATGGGTCATCCACTTGTTCTGCCAAAGCATGGGTAGAAAAACTGGATATTTACTTTCATTTGAACAAAGTCCCTGAGATGGAAGCCATCAAGATTGCAGCGCTGCACTTTGAAGGTGAAGCACACAATTGGTGGTTCCATGGGTTGTCTACATTGGGTCATGCCAATGTGATTGCCTATTCTGAGTTCACTATAATATTGGTGGAAAGGTTTGACAGAAAGGATCCAGAAGCACCTTTCATGAGCCTTGCAAAGTTGAAGCATTTAGGTAATACAGAGTCTTATATCTCTAAATTTCTGAGACTATCTGTTATGGTTCCTCATTTTCTTGCAGCAAGGAGGGTGTACATGTTCATTGATGGCTTAGATGAACCTATGCATGGGTTGGTTAAATATACCAAGCCCGCTACCTTGCATGATGCCATTGAGAGGGCTAGAGACCTTCAAGATGCCTTGCCAAAACAAAAGGCAAACTTTCAGAACAAGCCCTCTTTTCCTTCTAAAGGAAAGGAAGAGAAATTTGCTCCTTCAAAGGAGAGCTCATACAAGAAGCCTCTTGATGATGAAGTCTGGAGAGATCTAAAAAAGAGGAGCTATGCTTCACTTGCCAAGAACCATGGGTACCTGGACATAGATGTGTTGCTGGTAAATCACATTATATATAGGTCTTCTCAAATCTTCAAGAATATGAAGATGATGAGCCAAGGAGGGGTCACAGTGCTGAAAATGTTGGGGGAGATCCAACACCATCAGGAGATGGGAATGGAGCATTTTCTCCTATTGGAGGAACTCTTGCAACCTTGAGGGGAGTACCTAAGTAATTGAATTTAAGAGTTCAAGGTTAAATCATGAATCAGAGGGTTTCTGTATTGATTGACAATGGGGCTACCCACAATTTCATTGATTCCCATCTTGTGCAAAGGAGGGAAATACCCACTAATACTTTTGAGGGATTCTCTATTTTGGTCCCAGGAGTTAGAAAAATGCAATGCATGCATTATTTCCCATCACTCTCAATCGCCATGGGATCCTACACATTGGTGGATCACTTATTTGTAGTTGACATACCAGACACCAATGTTATTTTTGGTGTTCAATGGTTGATTACATTGGGAAAAGTCACCACTGATTGGGAGGCTTTGCAAATGGAATGGGTGGAAAAGAAGAGTGGTGCACCTCAAATGATCAAAGGAATGCACACTTACCCATCACACAACACTTCCACACAAAAAAAAAAGATGGATTTGCATATTGGAAGCAAGGACCTCACTGTCCCTTCTATTATGTTCATGAGATTTCTGCAAGGGACACTCTTATCTAGTGGCAAACCACCTAGGAGGCAACCTGATTCAGTTTTGGTGAGAGATATATCACTGCTTGATGCTCCAAAATCAGATCCAGGAGGGATGGGAGCATTAGAAGACACAGCTACAGTTCTAGAAGGATGGGGCAAGCATAAGAAGGAGGGATATTTTCTTCTCTCATCGTCATCACCCACCTTCATTTCTGATTCTACGCTATTGGAGGAGAATAAGGGAAGGTATTTCCTTCCTACTTATACCTTTGGCATAAGAGATGTCAAAGAGGAGATTAGAAACATGGCAGTCATTCCTATTGATGCATCATCAATGTTTTCATTGTTGGGGAGTGTAGATCTATATTGAAAATCCTAGCTGTTGGTGGATTATTCCAAAGATCTTCACACTTGTATGATGCTTGATGACCAGCTGCATGAAGAGGGATATCTAGTCCATGAGGGAGTCATCTATCATCATGAGAGGATCTTCTTACCTAGAGCCTCCAAGCTCAAGGAGAGGATGCTACAAAGGGCCTAGAAAGAGTTATGTCTCAGCCCTACCTATTCTATGAAGATCTACAACGCTATCATGAGATGCTTTGAATGGGAAGGCTTGGGAAGAGAGCTACATCAGAATTTTCTACAATGAAAGAGCTTTGTGGAGTAGGGGTAGCCCAGTGACTCTATGCAAGATTAATTTCAGCCATTTCTTCCTTCTCTTGAAAGGGGAGAAAAATATATGCACAATTCCATGAGTAGGAGAGACATTGTTGGTGAAAAATCTGATCATGTAATGCAAGTTTCATTTTCTGATTTGACATATTCTTTCACCATGTTTATGCAGGACATGACTCCAAAGAGGAGTGTTGTATCATGTAAATCTCATGGCAAACATTGGGCCACTAAAATTTCTAAATTTGGCCACTCCCTTGATGTGCAAAGGGATATTTTCTTTCATAATGGGTGCTTCCCAAAGGCACCAAACATATCTCACGTTTTCAGCCATGGTGAGATGAATTGTGTAGGTTTTAACCCTGAACAGAAATTATCTACACACGAATCTTATAACAGAAAATAAACAATAGCGAGAGCATAAAACATAAAACAGATAAACACAGATATTTTCCCCTGGATCCCAAATAGGGACGACCAGCTTGATTTTTCATTATATTCCTTTTAGTGTTACAAAACATATATATACATGCTGAAGCATACATAAAACCCAATCCATTAACCCTGGATTAGAACATAACCGTAGTTCCCTTGACCGGATCTACAAAATACCAGGGGTTGAAAACCATCGTACCCCAAAACCATGTGCAAACTCATGCACAAAACATGGGTGGGTCTGCCTATGAGTGGGTCCACACACCAAAAAAAAAATTCATCAGGCCGCTGCCCCGGACCCTGATAGGGGGGGCTGCCACCCCCCTGTGACCCCCCTGCTGCGCTCGGCGCAACGTATAGCGTGTGGGGCTAGTCGTGGAAATAATATAACACATACCCAACATTCTCCCATTTGTTGTTTTCTTTCCACAGGGGGGCATATAAGAGCTTAGTCATTGGGCCAATTCTTCAACACCCATTGTTTCTCTACACCAAGAAAACTTCTGAGTGCTCACAGACTTCGTCAAGGCATCTACAACATTATTCAAAGTGTCCACCTTTACCAGCAACACCCTTTTAGCCTCAACCATATCTCTAACAAAGTGATATTGAACATCAATTTGCTTTGTCTTTGAATGATAAGCAGGGTTCTTAGCCAAGAAAATTGCAATTTGGCTATCATAGTCTATCCTTATAGCTTGTTGTACCAACCCCATACTTGAACATAATCTCTGCAACCAAACTGCTTCCTTGCTTGCATGAGTGGCTGTTATGTATTCTGCCTCTGTAGTTGAAAGAGCCACTACATACTGTCTTTTACTCATCCAACTGACTGCACCTCCAAATAGGCTAAGCACATACCCACTTGTAGATCTTCTTTGGTCCAGATCTCCAGCCCAGTATGCATCAACAAAACCACAAATGTCCAACATTCTTTCCAATCCTGGTCTTCCCTGGTAGCACAAGCTATAATCACTAGTCCCACGTAAATATCTGAAAACCCGCTTCACTGCTGTCCAATGCTCCTTCCCTAGGTTTGACATAAACCTGCTCAAGACTCCTACTGCATATGCAATGTCTGGTCTAGTACAGACCATTGCATACATCAGGCTACCCACTGCACTTGCATATGGAACACGGGACATATCTTCCTCTTCTTCTTTTTTCTTGGGACACTATTTAGCAGATAGCTTTACACCTACAGGAATAGGAACATTCACCAGTTTAATATCCTACATATTGAACCTCTGCAATATAGTCTCGACATACTTCCTCTGGTTTAACCAGAGCTTCCTCTTTGCCCGATCTCTCTTAATTTCCATGCCCAAAATATAGTTTGCAGAACCAAGATCCTTCATGTCGAATTTGGAGAACAGTTGGGTCTTTAAATCTTGGATAATTTCTTTGTCATTTCCAATCAACAACATATCATCCACATACAAGACCAAATAAATAACATGGTCACCGATTAATTTAAAATAAACACAGTGATCCTCCTTGCTTCTAGTGAAGCCAAGTCCCCATATATAGGTATCAAATTTCTAATACCACATCCTTGGTGACTGTTTTAACCCATACAGAGACTTCTTCAACTTGCATACCAGTTCTTTCTTACCCTTCACCATAAAACCTTCAGGTTTCTTCATGTACATCTCCTCTTCTAGATCCCCGTGAAAAAATGTTGTCTTCACATCCATCTGTTCTATCTCAAAATCAAATGCAACAGCAACAAATAAAAGTAATCTAATAGAAGTAACCTTGGCAACAGGAGAAAAAATATCACCAAAATCAATTCCCGGCACCTGGGAATAACCTTTTGCTACCAACCGAGCTTTTTCTTTCTCCACCTTGCCTTCTACATTCATCTTCTTCTTAAACACCCATTTGCTCCCGATGGGCTTCCTTCTAGCTAGCAACTCCACCAAATCCCATGCCTCATTTTTATGCAAGGATGCATTTCATCAACCATGGCCTCCTTCCAGAGTTTTCCATCCTCTGAATCTACTGCCTCCCTGGCAGTTCTGGGATCATCATCAGTTATAGTTAAGGAAAAACCTGAATAGAAAGCGGATGGACTATACCTTTCTGGTTGCCTTCTTTCCCGAACTGATCTTCTCAAAGCTAGGGTTTGTGGCTCTTCCTCTTTTGAATCTTCTTCTATTGTAGAGTTTGATTCATACTCCTTTAGCTCAAACTCTATCTTCTCAGGTTCCTTTGGTATGAATTCATGTTTAACAACATCTTTCACCTCTCTAAACACCACATCTCGGTTGTACACAACCTTCGTTGTTTCCAGGTTCCAAAGCTTGTAACCTTTTAAACCATCCTTATACCCGATAAAGATGCACCTTTCAGATTTATTATCCAACTTGGTCCTTTTCTCCTTTGGAGAATGTACATATGCATCACATCCAAATACCCTTAGATGTGAAAGAGAGGGTTTCTTACCAGTCCATACCTCATGTGGAGTCTTATCCTCCAACGTTGATGTAGGTGATCTGTTAACCAGATAGCATGCAGTCTCCACTGCCTCTGCCCAGAATTCTTGTCCTAACCCGGTACCACTGAGCATGCTTCTTGCATTTTCCATCAGTGTTCTATTCATTATTTTTGCAACTCTGTTTTGTTGAGTTGTGTATGGAGTAGTCTTCTACTGTGCTTTACCACACTTCTTACAGAACTCTTCAAATTCCTTATTGCAGAACTCCCCACCATTATTTTTCCTCAGTGCCTTTATCTTCTTCTTTGTCTAGTTTTCCACTAAAGCCTTAAATTCTTTAAATTTTTCAAAGACTTCAGATTTATTCCTCAAGAAATATATCCATGTATTCCTTTAGAATTCATCTATGAATGAAACATAGTACACAGACTTTCCCAGTGATGGAACTGACACAGGTCCAAACACATCACTGTGCACAAGTTCTAATATCTTGTTCGCCCTCTTAGCACTAGAAGGAAAACTCACCCGATTCTGCTTCCCATATACACAATTTTCACAGAAATCAAAATCCAGAGAGAAATTAGACATACCTTCTACCATACCATTTCTATGCAGTATCCGAAGGCCCTTCTCTCCAATATGTCCAAGCCTTTGATGCCATAGCATGGTCTTTTCTCCAGAGACAGCTAGGCTTTCCACTCCACTTTCAGGTACCACAGAACTATTACACCAATCAATAACAATGCTACCTTGTAGCTTGTACAGAGTTCTAATCCTAACTCCCCGCATTAATACCAGTGCTCCCCGAACCATCTTGCAGGCATCTTTCTCGAACACTGTTTTTACACCTGCATCATCCATCTTGCTTACAGAAATCATATTTTTGGCCAATGCAGGAATATGCAGAACACCAGGAAGTGTTCTAATCCTTCCACCTTGCAGCTTCAGCTTGAATTTTCCACGTTCGATGATTCTGGCCTTCCTATAATCCCCTAGGAAGACATCACCACCATCATATTTCTCATACTCGCATAACCATTCCCTATGGGGAGTGAAGTGAAAGGATGCACCTGACTCAATCAACCATGACTCATGATCTACATGTTTATTTGAAGAAGAAGCCAAATATACATCCCCACCTTCATTCAAGGTGGTTTTTGCCTCTGCAGAAGGAGCATTATCATATCCCTTTCCTTTCTCAGGAGCTTTAGATCTACATTCCTTTTTGTAGTGTCCTTCCTTTCCCCATTTCTAGCATACCTTTACAAAATTTCCAGGAGATTTAAATCTCCCTCTAGATTTGGATCTCCCACTCGAAACCTTATTCTTGTTTCTGTTTTGGGACCTTCCTCATACAGATAAGGCATCTCCATTTTGACCCTCCATATTTCTCCGTCTCATTTCCTCTGACAGCAAGGCTGAGACAATGTTATCAAAATTCAAGGTAGTTGTATTGCTACCTATTGCAATAACCAGACTGTCCCATGAGTCTGGTAGAGAACATAACAAACTGATGCACTTATCTTCATCTGAGATTTTAATATCAATAGCTGACATCTGACTTACCACAGTATTGAAGGTGTTCAGATGCTCTATCACTGAGTCTCCATCCTTCATCCTCAGGTTATACAACTTTTTCCACAGGAAAAAATTATTCACTAAAGAATTAGATTGGTATAAAGTCCCAAGTTTTTCCCACAAATTATTCGCCGTAGCTTCCCCAGATACTTTCAAAAATACTGAATCTGAGACACACAACAGTATTGTGCTCTTAGCCTTCTGATCTAGTTTCTTCCAGTCTTCATCTGACATTGCCGTTGGTTTAGTACCTGGATCTACCGCGATCCACTGATCTTTATCAACGAGCAGATCCTCCATCTTGAGCTTCCACAACTCAAAACTCTGACAATTAAATTTCTCAATCTCTATATTTCCACCACTCGCCATCTTCTTTCACCACAAGAATCGATCTGGCAGATCTCCCACTGAACAGGGTCTACCTCAGGCCTAAGAAAAAAAACCTCAGCAGCAAAGGCGTCCCCTTGAAGCCAAAACATCTTTGATCCCAAATGTACGTTTTAACCCTGAACAGAAATTATCTACACATGAATCTTATAACAGAAAATAAACAATAGCGAGAGCATAAAACATAAAATAAATAAGCACAGATATTTTCCCCTGGATCCCAAATCGGGACGACCAACTTAATTTTTTCCTTATATTCCTTTTAGTGTTACAACACATATATATACATGTCGAAGCATACATAAACCCCAATCCATTAACCCTGGATTAGAACATAACCGTAGTTCCCTTGACCGTATCTACAAAATACCAGGGGCCGAAAGCCATCGTACCCCAAAAAACTCATGCACAAAACATGGGTGGGTCTGCCTATGAGTTGATCCGCACACCCAAAAAAAAATTCGTCAGGGCGCTGCCCCAGACAGCGACAGGGGGGGCTGTCGCCCCCCTTGTGACCCCCCTGCTGCGCCCGGCACAATGTACAGCGCTTGCACCTAGTCGTGGAAAGAATATAACACATACCCCACAACTTGTGCAACAATTAAGTGGTGGGGAGAACACTTACCATACCTTGATCTGATGCAGGCAAGAGATGCACTGCACTGGTACCATATGTGGGACTATGACCCACCTCCTCATGCTCGTATTTATGTTTGTATATATGTAATTATTCTTCCATACTTGGATGATACAGTTGTGCTTTTTATGGGATTGTATGGAGGGAGGATCGGGAGTTTTTATGTACCACATGGGATGGAAACTCTCTATGTACCTCATGCTACATGTTTTAGAGAGAGAATTTCTCCAACCATGTTTGTTTCTGTTGAGTTTTTGACTCCTTGTGGGATGGATTATGTACATATCATAATGACTTTGGAGGAATAATTCATGGAGGTTTGGATTGGTGAACACCTAGCTTGTGAGGAGAGCTTGATATTTGATGGTGTCACCAATGGAGGAGGAGAAATGTTGCAACACTCACCCTATCAGTTGCTTGAGGACAAGAAACATTTTGGAGGGGAGGACTGTAATATTCCCAATTAGCCCAAGCTAATGGGAATATACAATTTTGTTTCAATTTTTTGTTTCATGAATAAAATTGTAAAGGAGGATCAATAAAACTCCTAATCAGCAAAATAAATCAATGCCACATGTGAACATAGCTAAATCTAGGCTATTTATATAAGAGACTAGATCACTTGACCAAGTCAACCAAGACCAAATCAACGGCGCTATCTAGATATAGTGAATCTCCTAGATGCACAATGCAGTTTTAGTTGGAGGCTACACATGTGAATGGAGCTAAATAATTAAGATGGTTTAGGGTTTGACAAGACATTCATCCTATAAAAGGAACAGGAGGATAGTAGAAGAGGGTTGTTGATTGATTATATTTCTAAATATATTGTCTGTTTAGACATATATCATTCTCTATTGTTTAGCTGAGGATAGTGTTGTTTAGCACTAGGGTGTTCCTATTCAGGAATCCCACCTCTTCCATTAAGTAGCTCTTGGAGGAGTCTTGCTGATCTCATCCACTATTAGGCATTTGGCCAAGCTCATCTTCCAACTACAACGCAAATCTTGTTGAGGGTTTGGTTTTCCTTGTAATTTGCTGCAAGTGGAGGCTAGATATACTCAGAGCTAGGCCAATATAGTGCCTCTTTTCAGTGGGAAAGCCATCTATCCCCTTGATAAGAGAGTATTAGATCTTTGGAGCAACATTTTCAGATCTTGGCATCAGGCCAAACCAGTGCTAGAGCATACAGTTCAGTTTCCCTTCCAGGACTGTGTTATTTGAAAATGTACAGTTGCAGGGTGTTTTGACACACTTTCGGAGGAGAGATCTCTGGTGTTGGTGTTTTGCCCTTCACTATGGTGATCCATGGATTATACTTATGATCCATGTTTTGTTTATATATGATCTTCTTCTATTGTATTCATCTTCAGAAATTCTAAGTACTACTGCAAATCTGCAACTTTAGATCTCAGATCTACTCTTTGTGTCTCATGTTTTTCTCAAAACCCCAAGGGGAATTTGTAAAGGAGATATTCTAGTGTACAGATCTGAAATGGATCTAATATTTTTTACACAGATCTTCTCTGGATCTGGAGTGTAATATAAAACTACTGCAACTCTTAAAAATAATGTTTTCAAGCTATTTTCAATCAAATACATGTGTTGCAGCCCCTCTTTTTGAGGAATTTCTTCTATTCTTGTATTCTACATTTTGTCATACATTGTATGGGCCTCAATATGGATCTGATATATTTCTATATAAATTAATGTTGAGCCTTCTTATTGGTGTCCTAATGTTTCTCAAAAAAACTGCGTTATTTTCCTGCAGTATTGTTGCATATTGCTACAGCCCCATCCTTGGGTGTTTTCCAGCTACACTAGGTGTGGGAGGTCTGTTTACATCACCTAGTTTGATTTCTTTTTGCTCTCCTTTTGGATTCAGATTCTAGATCTCCAGATCTAATGGACCCAAGAGTTGTAAACTCATTTTAGTGGACATACTTCTGAAAAGGGTGTTATTCTAGTAGGTATTGTTGAATCCTCCCTATTGGGAATATTACATTTGTTATAGGTCTCCCTCGGCCTATTCCAACTCCTCTTTTAGGCAGAATTCTCTGCAAATTTCAAGAAAAGACTTAACTTGGCTCTAATACCAAAAATTGATACAGTGAATAAGTGAATATATTAAAAATTGATGCAGTGAATTAATGAATATTGCACAAAGCAGAGAATTGTACACAAGAATAGCATTTATACACTCTATTTTTCTTAAGAAAAATGAAACACCGGTTTGCAAAATCTGCAATTGTAAACCACTATTTTTTAAAACCATAACATATACAATGCGGATTCTACAACACCTCTATCCAACCAATACAATAAGCAATGAATTCCTCATATGAGGATCCAGCATCAAGACTGATTAGTGGCCATCATATGCTTACAACTGTAGCAAATAATTTGTGTTCTCCAAGTTTATTACTCAACGTTGTCACTAATTCTCATATTTTGTAACATCCGTTGAGGTGCTAATATCACACAGGTTGCCGTCAATGCGCATCCAAAATACCCACGTCTTAGCATGGAATCCCTTTTAGATCTCAGCATTCACATTTAGATCTGCACAATCCGCTTGCCACCTCACACTACAATCCAGAAGTTCAACCATGTAATGCGTTGACACTCAAGACTGAACTTGCGATGTCAACCGGACGTGGAAGCATCTTCCCTCCATGGTCTTTCTGGGATTTACTTCTCTGGTCGGAATTGGTTCCAATTGCTCATCTGGCACCTGCAATTCAATAGCACTTGTCTACTGCATAGCATAATGTGTATGATGTGTAATATAGGTAAGTAAATAAAAATTGAACAGAGAGTGAATGAACCAACGATTTCATAAACTACAGCAATAATGACTGTATCAAACACTCATTGGCCAAATATTACATTTTTTTCCCTCTTAGCTCTCACCATTCTTCACACTGTCACACTATCCCTCTCTACGCTCTTTTTTTTCTGTCTTCCTCTCTTGTTTCCCTATTATTTATAATTTAATGTGAATCGGTCCTTCTTAAAATGGTTTTTTTTTCGAACTACTCCAACAAACCAATGCCTCCCTATTCCTAAGCTCTTATCCTTACTTGGCCCTATTTCCACGCAAGGAAAAAAAACCAATTTCTAATTTTATTCCTAATTAATTTAAAATACAAAACAACTAACTACTCTCATAAATAAATAAATAATAAAATATTAATTCTACTTTTTATTCCTCTCAAATTAGCCACAACATGTGAACATATAATCACATTTTTGGCTAAGTCCAAATGCTCCTGCATCAGCAAGTACCAAATTTTTTAAGGAAAGACAAAACTATTACCCCTACCCTTGAAACCTATATCTGTTGAAAGGCCTTTCCAACAGTGGGGTTTGGATTTCATTGGAGATATCCATCCACCATCCTAGGCCCAACACAAATGGATCCTTACAGCCAGTGAATATTTCACCAAATGGATTGAGGCCACACCCTAAAGATAAGAAACTAATGAATTAATTATCAAATTCCTAGAAACCAATATATTGTCAAGAATTGGATGTCCAAGTAAGCTTATCACATATAATGCAACAGCTTTTAAGTCAAATAAAATGGTATATTTCTATAGAAAATATCATATCACTATGGGACATTCAACTGCTTATTACCCTCAAGGTAATGGGTTAGTTGAATCTTCAAATAAAAGTTTGGTTAAAATTATCAAAAAGTTGCAGAAGTCAATAAGAAGTCATGGCATAACAAGCTGATAAATGCACTTTTGGTTGATAGACTTACCACAAATAAATCAATTGGCATGTCACCATACCAGTTGGTTTATGGAATGTATGTCGTTTTTCCATATTATTTAGTAGTTCCAGTTATGAAAATAATTCAAGAGTTGCAAGCTGAACCAAATGATACTCAGAGAAGGATAAATCATATCATTCAGCTGCAACAATCCAGGGAAGAATTCTATAACAAAAAACAAGTTATTCAAGAGAATTTCAAAAACATTTTTGACAGAAGAACCAAGGCAGATGATTTAATTTGGGTGACAATGTTTTAAAGTGGGATTCAAGAAGATAAGACAAAGGCAAGCATGGAAAGTTTGATAATATGTGGAAAGAACCATATATCATCTATGCCTTCAGAGGTCATAATGCATTTTTTCTCAAATATTTGGATGGAACAAAGATGGTTGGTGGACCTGTGAATGGCAGGATGCTCAAGCATTATTTCTCACAATAATATAGGTGTTTCTTAGATAATATCATTTTAAGTATCATTTTCTTCACTATTTTGATTGGGTGACCTATTTACAAAAGTTGAAGCCCGCAGAGAAGGCCTTAAGCTTCTGATTGATGTGCCATCATAACTACTACAACAACAGAAAAAGAAATCAAATGAAGACATTCCTAAAACAGAACATTCAAGGCTACTTATAAAATTTTCTTGGCACCTCACATGGAGAGTGCCATCCACAGCTGGAGCTAATGTTAGGGTCCTATAATTTATAGGATCTCAAGGTGATTGGATATTTTATCTCAGTTATATGATGTTGTAAATAATATTTCAATTTGCAAATGATTTCCAAAATATATATATAAAAGAAAATGAAAATAGGGTATTTAAAAAAATAGAATAAAGGGACAAAAGAAAAAGAAAAAAGAAAAACAGTGAAAGAATAAAAAATAAAGATGAGAACCCCATAAAATAAAAACAAAAAATAATACTGAAAGTGTTTCAAATTTAAATGCCACTACTTGATAGATAGTTTCATTATATTAAATAAAATGAAGGTTGTGTGCAGCTTGTTCAAAATGCCACAATCCTTACTCATTTTTTGATCATACAGCTTAATCATTGTGAAACAATTTTAATTTTTTTAAAATTAGATTAGAGAATAAGGTTAGCCAAACTGTTTAATCTTGGCTAATGTTAGTTAGGTAGAAAAAAAATATTGATTCAAATGTTTAAGTTGAATCAATGGATAAATAAGTGGATAGATTAGAGTAGGTTTTTGTTTTTTAAAAGAAGTAAAATAAGGGTTTGCAAGTCCAAATGCACCCTTAGGAATGAATAGAAAGATTAGTTTTAGGATTAGGTGAAAAAATTGAAGTTAAAAGGGTAAAATGACATTAATTCCACTTCAAAATACTTACTAATGCATTTTATCCTAAGTTTGAAAATATTATGAAAATGCACTATAGGCCTAATGTTTGAGATTAATTAAAAAAAATTGTCCAAAGCTTTTGCTATGAAGTGAAAGAAAATACCAAAAAAAAAGCTTTATCACTTTTGATTAAGACAGACACATCTCATAGTCACTTGATCAACATCCGCGCCAGATCTACAGCCCTTATCATTTTTCGGAACCCCCTTTCCATCCTGCCTTTACCGACGGGGGTGGTGGGGGGTCCAAAAAGGCAGTTTTTCTCTCGTCGGTCCCACATGAGATGGCACGCCCCTAGAATTTCTCAACCCCCCTCATGATACCTCTTACCACTCTGACCCCCCCCCCCCTCCCTCCTTTCCTTCTCTCCCTACCCACGCACTCCCCTCCACTCACATCCCGTCGCATGTCTATCATTGCAAGCCAATCAATGCATTTCCCAGCGATAACCATTAACACATTCAATTTTTCTTGGGTAACTGTTTGAAAATCCAACGAACCTGCTCCCCCCAATGGAAAATCCCCAAAACCATAAATATTTGAGTCAGCCACCAATTTCCTTTCCTACTACAATTTATCCCAATTCATCTTCATTTTCTAGGTTTTCAAGTGCATAGTGACATTCTCTTATCAGTCAAGCATTTGAACAAGTACAAAAAGTCCCAATTCCACTTTCAGTTTGTGACAAACCTGCAATTCCTAGTAAACTTTTATTTCTCCCCCCCCCATTTCTGTAAATTCTCCATTGATAGTATGCCTCCCAAGAATAAAAACTAGGAAGAGTCTGTCAACCCTCTGATCCATCCCTCTGTAGACCTTGACCATATTCCCCTTGCAGAAAAAGACTACAAGATTTCCAAGACTCAATGTGAGTTCGATATTTTCAAACTGTACTATTGGCTTGAGGATAAATTTGTAGCTAAAACTAATGAAATTGGACTCTAGGAGTCCAATCTTCATGATTATATTTTTCCCCACACTTTTTACTCCCCTAAATTTTTCAAAAAATGTCAAGCCTCTTATATCCTAAACCAGAGAGCCATAATTTTCCTTAGTGGTGAAATTATACTAACCATTATTGCTAAAACCATTGATCAAATGATGCAGGCCCCTTCTGTAGAAACCAGCACTCCATTTTCCATAGAATCCTTAATTGAATTATCTCAAAAGTTGGATTTTTCCAAAAATGCACGGATTTTTGACCTCTTCTTGCTTGAAAACACCCGATTGTCGAGGAAGAATCCACCTTAATGCTATTCTATGTTCCTTGATCAGGCTAAGAAAATAATATCTGTGTTATCCTGCATTCTAGGCTATTATTTTGATCAATGGGTAGATGAACCCCTCTTAGGTTTCTTATCATTATTTTCTACAAATTCAAAAACTTCAATCATTTTTAATTTCAGTCAATTCTTGGCTGATAGTATTCATGAGAAACTCCTTAACTTACCAACTGAAGGAGTGTTCAAGTATACTTCTATTTTGGTTTATATGTTTATCTATTATCAGGCGGATAGATTCAAGTTTGCAATGCAAAAATTAGATGAGGAAGGGAATCATCAGTCTGTAATTTTTTAGACTTCCCTAGTAATGAAAGATAAAGAGGAATTCACATTTAAATAGTACATTGAGTAGTTCATACATCCAATAGTGATGATGTTGACCAGTTTAGCAGAACCAAGAATCAACGAGGAAACAAAGAGAATTTTACATCTAACAAAGCAAGCAAAAATTGGAGACTGGTACTTGTACCAAAACTATAATGAAATCAGAGTGTATGGGTGTGAATTTCCACACTAGAAATTACCCAAATACCTCCCAATGAGAGTGTTTGCATTAGAGTACATAATACAGGTGACAAATTCATATGAAATACACTTTGTTTCAGCCAAAAATAAATCCCAATTCAGAATTAAGACACAGGTTTTCTCTTTTGTTTGTAACAACAAGACTACAGGAGAAGAAGAAGACAAGCTTCTTAAAGATATGGAATCCAATTTAAGTTTTACATGGTCCTATGATCCTATGGGTATAATTTATAAGTTAAGGGCGGAACACAAAACCACTCCTTATACTCATACTCAGGGGCCAGTAACTGAAAGATATGTAAATCAATTGACTTGGACAGAAAATACTTTGTGAGAACCTGAAGAACAATTGGTTTCTACTTCAACTTCACATACTCGTATTCCTCAGGCTAAAGCATGCAAGAGGCAGAGAGAGGAAGAATCACCATCGGGGACAGATAGTGAAGGTAAAGAAGTTAAGATTATGTATAGAAAAAGGACTAAAATGAGTCCTAAAATAGATTTAGAGAAAATTGTAGAACAAGGAGCTGCCATGATAGTCAAAGAAACACCATATTCATCTCAAACATGCATACAATTTTCTACATATCCAACAGTGTCATCACTATCACAAGTTCAGCAAGACGAAGTTCAGACTTCAAAGGTTGTCCAAGGAGAAAAGGAGAAGAGTATCTTTGATAGATACAAAGAAATCAAGCTTAAGAATGAAATTCTCAAGAACAACACTTACACTCCATTTTGGAAGTAGGCTTCTAGTTCACATAGTAGGCTTTTATCAGCCTTCGATTTAGAGAAAGGGAGGATGCCAATTTCCTTCCTTGAGGCTCAAATTCCACAGCCCAAAATACCACCAGATTACAAAAAGACAACATTTGAGTTTGACACTAAGGACATCCATCCCATTGATAAAATGGAGATGCACAAGAAAACTAGTGAGATGGTTTGTTCTACTTTAACCAATACAACCATAATTGTCTCAAAATTGTAGGTTTAACTTTCAAACATTCAATCTCAGCTGAAGATGGAGAATATCTCTTCTCTAGCCAAAAAACACCAGGATCAAATCATTGGAGGATTTGGTTGTGAAGATGGGCTATGATCCAAAAAACGTAAAGGTTGTAGAGGAGTTGATCAATAAGAATAATGTTGGCATTGCAACATTGAGGAATTAGCTGAAGCTTCTGGTAACTGAAGATCCACTGACTAAATAAATTGAAGAGTCTAAAACACAGAACAGAGATATGATAAAATTGATAATGGAGAAAAATGCTCAAATTAGACAAATGGAGACAGATATGGAAAAATGATTAAAGAGAAAGAGAAGAATCAAAATATGGCCATGGTTCCTCTGGATTTTGTACCCCTCACAGCAATCCCCACTACATGAGTTACAACATCAACAACACCTTCAGACCAATCTACAAATGTTGATGATCAGTTGATAAAGGTAGTTGAAAACACGTCAATTCAGACTGAGGAGATAAAGAATTTGTAGGGGCAAGTCAAAGCTCAGCAAGATCCAGAAAACTAGAAGTGAAGCTTCACATGTAGCTAAAGCACGAAAATCCCAAAGGTTGTTAGAAAGGTTAGAAAAAGCAGAAAGAGAGTCGACTATTGGACAGACCTTGGCCCAAGCCATGGAAAGTATATGGATAGACATTTTAAATTCCATGAATGATATTTTGTCATGTATCCAAATCATTTTTTAGTAGAAGGACCTGATAAAGAAAGCCACAAAAGAAATTACAAAAATCAAAGAGAAGTTGGGTGACAAGCCCACTGAAGCTTCCAACATCATAAAATCTCTAAATTCAAAGAATAAATATGATTTGGAAGACTTAGTAGTTGATGACAAGAATGAAACCATGTTGGAAGTCAAGAAGGTTCTAACAAAAAGGAATATCATAACTCAGTTAGAAGAAAATTTCAAGGACTGGAGATATAAGTTAACAGGTTTTTAAGTAGAATTGAAGCTTTGAATAAAAAGGGATTACCCGGTGTATTTGTAATTAATGAAAAATTAATTACCCACGAAGATTACAATAAAAATATGAAGGAAGTGGCTAGAGATAGTTCCACATTTTCCAACATAAAGGGCAGTATGACAGGAAGAGAATTCTTGGAAGCAATGGGAAATTATTTTTACATTCAACATGAAGTAAATCACATCTTTATGGTCAAACAAAATTTTGTAAAATACAATGAGGTAGACGAGATTTACAGGAAGGTAACTAAATTGACCATCCCAAATGAAGACAGATGGGATAAACTAGTTGAGTTACTGGATTAATTGTAACTCCAAATGCAGTTACAGGATCAGCTAGCATAGCGATGACAGACCAACCAGCTCACCAACAGATTCCTCCAAATCAAATCCACCTATCCACACAGTTTACACCTATCCTATTATTCTATAGAGTAGATAATTTTTTTATATTATTGCTAAATATACCTTGTCGGCTGAGGCATGCATTTTGGAAATATTTTATAAATACTTCACAATTCGAAGTATTCCAGGTTTATTGTTGAAAATTATTTTCAGAAAGCTATTGTACTTTTTCCAGTCGATGGACTCATCTATAATACAAGGACATTCTTCATAGGATTCATGTGTTGGACAAATTGGTGATGTTCTTATTTTGTTTATGTGTTACTTCATTGTTTTTCTTTATCGTTCTTTATTTAAATCTTAATTACATTACAGAAATGATGACAATTATGATTTGTTGAAATATGAACCATGTTATGGCTATAAGTAATTTTTATGTTTTCTTCTGAAGTCAAACAATGGAATTATTAATTACTCTTTAGTTTCTACTAAATATTTCTTGTCTCCATGTTCCATATCATTTTAAATTCTAAAAATATCCAACTATTTCACCTATCTTGCCTTGTGGAACTCCTTTAAAATTTGATGTGGATCCAGACAGTTTTATAGACTCCATATCCCAATGGAAGTATAATAATTCAATCAACCAAAAAAATCAAATAAATTACAAATAAAAAAACAATTGCACATTCATAACTAGCCTAAAATTTATATAAAACAAAGCTAAATTTTATAGAGAGATCCCTCTTTGAGTTTAGAAGGGCTAAATTCTAGGCTTAAAATTCATTTTGATGATATTTTCTATGTTTAATCTCACAATATCAAAAATCACAGAATGGTACCATAGTGGCAACCATACTGGGGACAAACAAAAATATTGTGATTTTTTGCGAATTCATTTCCCTAGTCAATAGAAGTGTATTTTAGGAATATTTCAGATATTTTTTACCTTTTGCTTGTAAATAATATTGTGTGTGTGTGTTTTAGATTTTAATTTTGGCTCCAAAAAGAGTTTATACCATATCTCATCCTGATCCCTTTCCTACCACTATTGTAGATGACCCTGAAAAATTGTCTAGGAGGAGAATTTTAGCTGAGAGTCAAGGAAGTAGTAGTCCTTCCCCTAGGGTAGATTCACATCCAAAGAACTTTGTCACTTTAAAATATATTGAATTTGATTTAACTTTTGAGCATATCCTGTTTAGGACTAAGTCAAAAAATTGGGTGGACCAAAACATGGTAGATTAGTCTACCTTACAATGTGATTCATTTGAAGGAAATTCTTCTCAACCTAATATTTATCTCCAAATCCTTCAAGACTTTGATAAATTACGGGATTTAGTAGCAGGCCTTGACCCATCTTTCCTCGAGGCATACATTCAGCAATTTGTTGAACTTTAAACCTTAACTTTTGTAGTTTCATCCAATTCATCTCAGTCATTTCGTCCAAGATCATCTAGTCCCACTCCTTCTATATTTTCCACTACCAATCCTGTAATTTCTGACCAAGCAACTGGAAAGAAACCTTCAATCCAACCTCCACATTTAATCAATCCAAATATTTTCCATCCTCATATACCCATCATGGTAGCAAGATATTATCTATTGGTTCTTCAGGATCCTTTGGAAAACATGCCACAGGATTATTAAACTAGGATACCCTAGTTTGATGGTACTAGACCCATAACTTGTCAACAACATGTTGATAGGATGATTGATATTTTTTATCTTCAAGAAGTGGATGAAGAAAATGTTAAGATGAGATTATTTTCTAAAATTCTTACTGGAGAAGTTAGGAAATGGTTCAAATCCTTGCCACCTACTAGCATTAATTATCTCCCTACATTTCATCAGCCATCCTTAATAGATGGGAAGTTAAAAAGAACCCTCTTCAGATTCTATCAGAATATGAAAGTGTTAGGAGGGAACCTTGGGAAAGTGTCCACGATTATTGCACCAGGTCCAAATGCACCCTTTGTGATGTGCTTCTTTTGTTTATGTGTTACTTCATTGTTTTTATTTACTGTCCTTTATTTAAAGGTTAATTACATTACATAAATAGTGACAATAATTATTTGTTGAAATATGCACCCTGTTATGGTTGTAATTAATTTTTATGTTTTCTTCTGAAATCAAAGTAAGGCATTCTTAATTTCTCTTTAGTTTATATTGAATCTTTCTTTTCTTCTGTTCCAAATAATTTTAAATTATAAAAATATGCAACTATTTTACTTATCTTTCACTTTGAAAATCCTTTAAAATTGTGCCAGATTAAGTCAGTTTTATAGACTCCATAGCCCAATGGAAATATAAGAATCCAATCAACCAAAACAATCAAATAAATTACAAACAAATAAAAAATTGCACAATCATAACTAGCCTAAAATTTAAATAAAGAAAAGCTAAATTTTATAGAGAGATCCCTCTCTGAGTTTAGAAGGGCTAGCTTCTAGGCTTAAAAGTGGTTTTGATGTTATTTTTTGTGTTTACTCTCACAATCTCAAAAATTACAGAACAATAACAGGCACTATGCCTCTTCCCACCATAAAAACTCCACAAAATGAGCTACAAGCATTCCAAAAATCTCATAGTACCCCAACCAATCTTTAGAATGCCAACAATGACACCTACAGTCTTCACATTTCCAAATCTAATTTTGAAATTCATAATTCTGCCACTAAACAAAACTGGGAAAATAGACAATGAAGAAATGCTTATATCTCCCAAACTATAAAATCTATGTAAAAAATGAGATTTTTTCTATTATTTGGCCCATTATATACAAAAACCTCTTTCATTTCCTTCAAAATCTTCTTGGTATTCCCAAAAATGCCTCTACAAAACAATGATTAAAACAAGTAATTTGCATATTCCATAAAAATCCTTTGAAGATGAATTCTAAAATCCCAATCCATGACACATGTGAAAACACTAAAAGAGGTTATTGTTACTTGGACATTTCTTGAGAAAAACCTCTTTCCGTTTCCCAAAATTCGGCTCCATGTGGTTGTAAACTGTTCTGAAAAATAATGGCTAAAAAAGTTTTTTTTTTTTGCAACAGCGGGCAGAAAAACAGGGGTTGCGCAATGACTATATGTTGAAGGTTAATAACGGCTCATGAAGAATTGAACTGGGGAATAAAATAATATTAAGAGATTAGTCACACGCCCCTACCTCTGCAAAGCCCAAATTAAATTGTGTCGATGTTGGATGACCTCGGGAATATGTTGTGAACGAACTATGTAGCGCTCTGTGTGCAACAACTGTTTTGCAGTACCTATGTGCAGTGAACAATTTTGTGATTACTATGGTTCTTTTCTTCATTCCCTTGACCTGTCAAGCTAAAAATAACCCCTGCCCTTCAACGATGAGCTTCTACCAGGCTTGGAGATCAACTATCAGGAAATTGTGTGAAGAGGATGGTGGTATATTGATTTTATTTTAATTTGTTCTTATGGTTGTATGAGGTCACTCATGCACCTCCTTTGAATGATGTGATGGTTCACATGATAATAATTTTAATTTTTTGTTGGGTATAGTATTTTAGGTAGTGGGGAATATGTAAGTCATGTCGACATGATTCACAGTTATGACCAATTAGGGGATTGGACTAGGATAGGATGTGTAGTATGGGAATTATGGAGTTTATAAATATGACATGATAAATGGATAGAGGGATGGGATATAGGATTTGATGAATGGAAAATGGGAAAAGGAAATGTAGGGTATGGATTAGGGTCTTAGGGAAAAATAAATATGCTAGAAGGGGGTAATAAATGTACAACTCTTAATGGCCATCTTATTTTGGGTAGCATGATTTTTTAACTGAAACTTATCAACATCGAATTAAATAAAATTTCTGACATCTCCGTATTTAACACGTACCACATGAATCAATTACTCAAATTTATGACAGTGACTCCCCATGATTCAACATTGTTTCAAGCCTTAACCAAACCACTTGATGAAGACACAAAATGGTGTTTTGGAAAAATGACACTCGAACTTATGACAATGACAAGGTTTATAAGTTCAATTTATTAAGAGAATGCAAATTAATGGATTCGAAAAAATGATTAAAAAAAAAGCTAAATAATAACCCTAACATTGTCTCCATTGGGGATGGAAGCCTCCTAGCAAGGTGCTAAGAAAAAAAATGCAGACTAGTAGGCTATCCATTGGGAAATGGAGTTAAACACTCAAAACTAAAACTTAAATGACTAACTAAAAAATCCAACTACCGACTAACTGACTAAACTTATATAACTGAAAAATTTAAAGGAAATACAAAATTTGACAACAAATCACCAAAGTCTTAGGGCCTTCTCCTCGGGATTCAAACTTGATGATAGTTGACCCCTACTGCTGAATGTATATACACTAGGTGATCTCTTCTCTCCAATGTAGCCAATCAAACAAATGGATGCTTGACTTAATGTTGCTCACGCTTCCATTGAGCAAGTAGAAAAATATAAGATTGGAAACCCAATCTTCCACTGAAACTGTTGATTACAATCCACCAATGTAAGAACAACCATTTTCCTTGATGGTGCAATAGAGTGGCCAAAGGATATTGAAGAACATGAAAAATCTCCTATTTTGATGACTACAGGAAATCATCAAAAGAATATTCAATAATCTGAAGCGTTACCCCATCTTGAAAACCAACAAAAAGACAAGCACTATCCTTGTTTTCAGCCACTAGCTTGTCAACAACAAAAATATCCACATCCACAAGGTATTCAACAATATGCTCTTCTTCGTAGTTTTCTTGCAATATTGGGTGGCTATTACATGGAACAATTTCACTATCTAGAGCCTTCATGCATGCAAATTCAAAACCCTGATTCTCACAGGATTCTTCCTGAAATAATAATTAAAAAATTAATGGGTTGAATAATGGCTCAAAAGAATATCTTGATCTTCTACTCTGTCTCTTAAAAATTGGAAAAGATGCTAAATATACCCATCAAACTCAAGAGAACAGACATGAGATTCATTATCAACAATATTATCTGTTGCAATTCCAGCGAAAGGAGAAAACTTTGTCTGGTGGAAATCTTCCTGAAAACAAAATAAGTTTCCATCACCTCTGTTTTCATATTCATAACTAGATGAAGGGGAAGAACTTTAACTATAGAAATCATCCAAGTAATCAACTATTGGATGATTAAAAACCGAAGAATATTGCTGCAATGTTTGGATGAAGGATTCTTCAAGGTAACAAGCAACAGGGTCCTCAACTATATCTTAATATGACTGCCAAGTTGTGCTAGTTTCAACTTGTTCTCTTGCTTTCTTAGTGATCTTATAATTTTCTCTTAGCAATTCAAATGTAATATAACATAAAGGTAGAGAGTTATCATTAGAAAATTCATCATTTGCTTCATGTTCAATGTCAAAATTATAAATCTGCTCACTTGACTCAATACCTTCATCATGTTCTTCACGATGATTGCTTTCTCTAAATTTATGAAATTGAACATCCTTTTCTTGAGAAAATATCACAGGTTTCTCTTTAGAACTGTCTTCAAATGAATAAATAAAACAATCAGTTTCTGGCATGTGGTGCCATAAATCGACAAACTCACCTTCTTCTACCAAATCTTCTTGGGGAGGAGGTCTTCTTTGTTTCCCTCTAACAGCAATTTTTTTTGCATAATGAATGTGTCCGTCAACCTTTCCACGGTTTTCATCAACGTATCCAACTTAAGGTATGGCAATGGATAAATCTCTTCCTTAAACATTTCCCTTATTTAAACTTCCAATTTTCCTTTTTTGATCAACAAATTTTCTTCCACATCAACAACACTTTTTTGCATATCCTCCAAAGTGGCAGGATCCCTCTCTCTGAGATGATAGGAAAACATAGCATCAAAACCATATGGTTAATGAAGCATAGCCAATCTTGGGGGCGACTTTATATAAATAGGTATGGAATCATAAACACTATTGAATCTGGTTGAGAAATCTTGGACTCTCTCACCAGGCTACCTATTTAGATTATGATACTCATCCATAACCTCAAAATGGTTCTTTTTAACTTCCCATTTGTCAAGGAAAATGTGTTCAAACTGTTGAAAATTAGGAATGCTTCCAGTTGTCAAAATTCTATACCAGTTCCTAACTTCTCCTGAAAGACTTTGAGAAATCAAGCTCAATTTGACATATTCATGATCTATTTCCTCAAGGTCAATGAAGTCAATGATTTTTTCTACATTATTCCTTGTTGTGATCTTACATGTACCATAAAATTGAGGTAGCATCTGTCCATAATTTTGTGCTAACTTCTGCATAGGGGTTGGTATATTTAATGGGGCATACCGGGCGGTAGCCTTGACTAAGGTCTCAGAAGTGGTTGTACCAGCTGGACTATTATTATATTTTGTATCTTGTTCAGAACAACCAATAAAAAAATGAGATGCATTTGCAGCTTCAAGATAATGATATACACTTCCAGAAGGGGACTCATGTGCATATTCGCAGTCTACATTCGAATTCAGCAAATAGAAGAAAATTATTTTGACATTTTCAGGAAAGGACACAAATAAATTGATAAAAAATAAAATTGTATCCTACAAAAAATCCAGGTTCAAGTACCTAAATCTCACAAGTTTTTCTTCAATCCTTCTGTTGACAAGGCTTGTTCTTCTTTAAATATGATTTGAAGTATTTTGGAGTCGCCAGGTGAATGGTTGAGCCTTTTTTATGTTTGAATGTTGTCCACCATCAACATCCAAATCTGAAACTTTGAAGATCTTTCCCCAAGAAGATGGAACCTTTCACTCCTCGGCAACAGTGCCACTATGTGCACTCTGTGAATCCCTTTAGGTTGAGGAAAGTGTCACTGAGGTAACCACAAAAACACTTTTGATTAGGAACTGGTCTTTTCCAATTGGAGGGGGACCCCTCATTCAAGAAAACTAAATATTTTGATATTAAGGAATACATAGAGACCGAATCTGAAGTTTTTTAAATTGTTTGTTGGGACTAAACAAATATTTATGGAAAATGGATACTTTTGTTAAAAAAATTGACTGGCCTAAACATGCTTATGCATATAGCAACCAACTACACTCACAAAGGCTTCTCTAGTACATACTTTGGAAAATGAAACCGATTCATAGTATAGTGGAAGATAACATAAGAGATACTTACTCAGATGTAACAGGACAACCGGAACTCTCATGATGTATATTCATGAGTAATTATTTTAGAATACATAACAGTGTATAAGGGTATAATTACTTCATTTGCAACTAAAATAATTTGACACAGCTTAATTAGAGCATAAAAATATGAATTCTAATAAAACTGAGTCTCTACACCCATAAACAAGAGAATTTGCAGAGGAAAGTGAATAATCCAATTAATACATAGGAGATAAACATATCCAAAGCATCATACCAAAAGTGTCTTTGCAAGATATCCCTAGAAAAATTGAGCCATAAGCATTTTATTCATGAGAAAATAAGATCACAGCATGTAAATATATGAATAATAGTTCATAATACCATCCAACCTTTTCTTTCTTACAACTTGTGGCATTAAATAGCCATACAACATTAAACAAGCTGTGTCTAGATACAATGCCTCTCTGATCCATGAAGTGGATCGAATCAAATGGGAAACAGGAAACTTTAACATGTTTTTGGCAGTATTTTTTCTTTAACATAAAAACACAAAACACTATGATCATATGATCTTATCCTATTTACCAAAAAGTGTCAAAACTGACAATTCTTATCTATAAACAATGAGCCATATCCTTTAACACGGAAAAGTAGAAACAACAATGAGTTGTTATTAGTGATGAAAAATAGATGGGTAGCATGCCCTATTGGCATGTCTTTCCTTAAAATAAGTGACACTTGGTTGATGACTCAATAGTGGCTCATCTCCAAACTTAGCAGCACCTCCATTCATTCAATTCCTGACAGTTGGAACCTTCTAAAATACATGTACGTATGCGCATCGCAACTGCATAATGACTATGTAGTTTAATTTTCAAATTTGTTACTATGCCTATTCCCACCATAAAAAATCCATAAAATGAACTAGAAGAATTCCAAAAATCTTATATTACCCTAGCCAACCTTCAGAATTCCAAAAATGACACCTACAACCTTCACATTTCCAAATCGAATTGCAAAAATTCATAATTCTGCCAATAAAAAAAACTGTGAAAATACTCCATGAAGAAATGACTATATCTCCCAAACTGTAAAAATTTTCTAAAAACTAAGATATATTTTGTTCTTTGTCCCATTCTCTACAAAAAATTGTTTCAGTTCCATCAAAATCTTCCCCAGATTCTCAAAAACTCCTTTGCAAAACACTGGATAAAATAAGAAATTTTTGCAGTCTAGAAAATATTCTTTGAAGATGCATTTGAAAATCTAAATACATGACACTTGTGCAAAATCTGGAAGAGGTTATTGTTATTTTTCCTGTACTTGAGAAAGATCTCTTTCTATTTTCGAAAATTCTCCAACATGTGGTCGAAAATGGTTCGGCAAAAGGATGGCTAAAACATATTTTTTGTGCAGTAGTGGCCAGCGAAATAGTGGTTGCGCCACGACTATATGCTGAAGGTTAATCATGGATAATGAAGACTTGAACTGGGGTATAAAATAAAATTAAGAGCTTAGTGACAAGAACCTACCTCTGAAAATCCAAAATTAAATTGTGTTGACATTAGATGACCTTGGGAAGACGATGCAACAACTATTGTGTAATACCTTTGCGCAAAGAAAAATTTTGTGAGTAATGGCACTATGCTTGGGTCCTTGGATTTTTTAGGCTGCAACTAACCCTTATCCTTCGACCACGAGCATCCACCAGGCTTGGAGATCAACTATGCAGGAAATTGTGCGAAGAGGATGCCGGTGTATTGATTTGATTTGAATTTGTTGATATGGTTGTGTGAGGTCACTCATGCACCTCCTTTGAATGATGTGATGGTTCACATTATAGTCATTTGAAATTTTGGTTTGGTATAGTATTTTAGGTAGTGAGTAATATGTAAGTCATGTCAACATGATTCGCAATTATGACCAATTAAGGGATAGGACCAGGATAGGATGGGTAGTATGGGAATTATGGAGCTTAGAAATATGACATGATAAATGGATAGAGGGATGCGATATATGATTTGATGAATGAAAAATGGGAAAACTAAATGTAGGATGTGGGTTAGTGTCTTAGGGACAAATGAATAGGCTAGGAGGGGAGAAGAAATGTATTTCTCCTAATGGCCATCTTGTTTTGGGCAGCATGATTTTTTAACTGAAACTAACTGGCACTAACTTAAATAAAATTTCTTACAGCTTCATATTTAACACGTACCACATGACCCAATTACTCAAATTTATGACAATGACACCCAAGGATTCAACGATGTTTCAAGCCTTAACCAAACCACTTGATGACCATACACACGATGATATTTTCGACAAATGACACTCGAATTTATGACAGTGACATCATTTATAAATTCAATTTCTTGAGAGACTGCAACTCAATGGATTCAAACCAATGATTTGAAACAAAGCTAAATAATAACCCTAACATGACCAATGCAACATATAATGTTTGATTTTGAAAAATAAATATTTATTTTTCAATATTATTAAAAAACTATTTTCCAAACATTTAATTGGACTATAACTTGAAGATATTATTGTAGTGTTTACAAAATACAATGCCATGTGGATAATTGTTTCATATATTTTGTCATAATTTATAGATATGATTTCCATATTCAAGCATTATTTTTAGATATTTGGGTAGTGATTTTCATTCTTAAGCTTTGTAGAAAAACCATCCAAAAATAAAATCCTTGTAAATAGCTCATATTCAATTAAATAACATATTTACTCATTTTTCCATGAGGTGTAGTTCAATTAGCAATCATCATGAAATGAAGTCTTGAAAGAAATAGATCAAAGGTTCAACTCCCCTGGACGTAACCCAGTGTACAGAGAGAAGGATAGTGGTAGCAGCCAAAACCCACCCTGTGTCACGCAAGTATGAGACTAACCTAGTTGGTGATTCCTTTAGATATAAAAAAAATTATAAATGAATTAAAAAAAAAAAAATTACCATTAGTTACTTCCCACCATAATTTAAGTATTTTCTTAAAAAATAGATAAGAATAAGATGTAAATAAATATACATTTTTTGTTTTGAAATTTTAAATCGTATTTCCTCAAAATATCATGTAAAAAATGTACATCATTCCACATCAATTCATATGAGATTAGATAGGTGGTCTCAATCTTCCCAGTGAGAGACCATATGTTTTTTACCACCTTCCTATGGACTAATTAGTCCAAAATTCAAGAAGTATCTGAGCTTTTAACATGACTGAACTATATATGCATGTATTATAAATACAAAAACAAAAACAAAAACTAGTAGACATCCTAAACACTTGACTACCTGAAGAGATGTCATGGACTATATCCCGAGCACTCAAACCTAGAGTTTCATGAAGATTTGGATTACACTGGAAGTGTAACTCAATGTGAGCAAGACTTTCTTCAATTCTACTATGCATAAATTCCATTTACATTGATATATTTTTAACATATTCCAACATAGAAAATATGTTGTATTACTCAACCTACGTATCCATTAAAATCCTTCCCAGGAGCATATTCATTTTCCAATAAAGAGTCAGAGCTCCAATTTTTTTATCATCCCTAAGTGTGCCCTGAGTCATGCATGCAGGTGGCAACATCATCCATGAACCCATATTCAAATAATACATGTCTCTCATTAACAACACAAGATGTTAATTTTCGAATTTCGTTTTGGGTATCAAGATGGATCATTGCATGAAAACATTCAACAACTTTCTAAGCCTACAAATGGGATCTACTATGGCCTTGAGTACCTCTACCCTCCCCACCATGCTGACTACACATTCTCTGGTGCTCCATCCTCATTCAATTTCAATACATCCAAGAAAAAAGGCTCTTAGATTGTTATAGCATCATTCAACACTCCTATAGACCTAATGCTCTTTTATGGCCTTGGGAATTCCCTTTATTCATGCAGACTTGACTTGATATTAAAAAAAAAAAATTTCAAATTCCATACTCAACTTCCCACACAAAAAAGAGCACATATGCGGGTCCCAAAACACTATCCCCACGTATACATTTTTAAATATGAAAAAATAAAATAAAATGTTATTTTTCGGGAGGGGTTTACAGGTTTTACCGAGAGCCCACCTAAAGGAACTCATGGCTTAACTACAATAAAAAAAATTAAGGTGGTATATATACACCCCTTTGGTACACCTAATGGATAAGAGAATATTGATATCGACATTATACTTGATTTCCCCCAGATTAAGTCTGATTTTCCTATTCCTATTGCGCTCCCAATCTTTCCTTTGCAAAGATGCTCATTCTCCTTATATAGCATATTCTTGTAATTATTAAAGAGGTTTTCTTTGTGGATCGAGATGTACGGATCCAGATGAAGGCTTCATCAGTGCCTTTGGCCTGGATCAAGTTATATCTATCCTGCACACCTTTACATGCTTTCCTGGAGATTAAGATCTCCCACTTGAGAACTTATTTTTGTTTATGTTTTGGGACTTTCCTTGTACAAACAATGAATATTAATTTTGGCCCTCCATATTTTTCTATCTCATTTCCTCCAATAGAAAGGTTGAGACTGTTTCATCAAAATTCAAGGTAGTTGTATTTCTACCTATTGCGATAACCAGACTATCCCATGAATATGGCAGAGAATACAACAAAATGATGCACTTTTCTTCATTTGAGATTTTAATATCAATAGATGACAACCAACTTACCACAGTATTGAAGGTGTTCATATGCTCTGTCACCAAGTCTCCATCCTTCATCCTCAAGTTATACAACTTTTTCCAAAGGAACAATTTTTTCACCACAAATTCCCTAACTTTTCCCACAAAGCCTTCACCATAGCTTCCCCAGATACATTCAAAAATACCGAATCTAAGATACATAACCGTACTATTCTCTTTTCCTTCCGATCTAGCTTCTCCCAATCTTCATCTAACAGTGTCGTTGATTTAGTACTCGGATCTAGTGTTATCCACTTATTTTTGTCCACCAAAAAATCCTCCATATTGAGCTTCCACAAATCAAAACTCTAACCATTAAATTTATCGATATTTATCTTTCCATTGCTCTCCATCTTCTTTCACAACAGCAATTGATTCCGCATATCTCCCACTGAATACGGTCTACCATAGGACTGAACAAAAAACCCCTCGACAGCAAAGGTGTCCCCTTGAAGCTGAAACAACTCTGATACCAAATGTAAGTTTAAACCTATACAGAAATTATCTACAAACAAACTCTTAAAGAGAAAATAAAACAATAGCGAGAGCATAAAACATAAAGCATATATCCATAGATATTTTCCCCTAGATCCTAAAACCGATACTAACAACTTAATTTATCATTATATTCCTTTCAATGTTATAACTCATATATAGATGTCGAAGCATTGATAAACCCCAATCCATTAACCCTGGATTAGAACATAATCGTTGTTCCCTTAACCATATCTACAAAATACCATGAGCATATAACCATCCTGCCCAAATCCATGTGCAAACCCATGCACAAAACCATAGGCGGTTCTGCAACCTAATATATGAAGAACCTGTCCAGCATGAGTATGATGATGTTGTGATTGATTAGATTTATTAGTTTACTTTGCAAGATGAATATTGGATTAATCCCACCGCAGATGGAATAATATGTTGGGAGCACGATAGTTCATGTGTGTCTGATTCCGAGCAATATTTTGTGCACTGGTAAAATAGATTGCATGAAGTGACCATGAAGCATTGTAACAGGATTACAAAAACTTTGTGCTGTGTTAAATCAAAAGTGCGCAACTTTCCCTTTTATGATGTAATAGGGAATGTTGTCTTGTTCTTGGAGGAATTTGAGTGGAAAGTGTTGGGTGAACAAAGGTACAAGGCTCTGGACTTCACATTATGGTCCACTCTAGCCCGATGGTGGGGTGTGCACAGAGAAATTATAGGAGGTTGGCTAGAATTCTGCAAATTGATAAGGTTAAGGTTTGGTCAGGTTGACATAAGAATTGCAGAGAAGTATGATGGTCGGAAGGATCCATGCAAGTATTTAGCTCATTGGACCACAACTTGGGGAGAAGAACCTCAACCAGAAAGGGTGCACATGTTCTTTCATTCTTTGGAGACGATACCTCAACAATGGTATCTGAAGACAGTGCCATGGAACTACAGATTGGGATGAAATGGTAGAAGGGTTCTTCTTGATGTATAACTTTACCGATGGTTGGGAACGCATCACTGATGCTTCTCAAGAAGTAACAACATGAGTGTTCCGCATTATTAAGGAACCAAGGACCCTAATACAGCTGGATCAAGCTGCATAGTGGGAAAATACTCCCGAAGATAGGCAACACTTTACTGGGAAGGACATGGTTCCCAAGACTATATTGGGGGAGTGGATCTGTAGATCTCATGAGGACTAGATGTAGACCAATTGTGTTGGGGGATGGCTCCAATGTAGTAGGGTTACTGTGCAGCAGATAGAATCTAGGTATAGTCTGAGGTTACTGCACCAAGGGCAGCATGAGTTCAATGAAGGGTTGAATCTCTCAAATCTCATCCAAAATATAATCGTTGGCACAGTTAGAGCTCATTGGACAATGATGTGGCCATTAAGAGGAGTGGGAGGAATGAAATTAATGGGAATATCTGAGTGGATCTGCTGCCAAGTCAAGATTTAAGGAGAGTATCTAATAGAAATGATTTGATTTTAATTCAAAAATAGCTATAAATAAAGGAGCCTTCTCCCCATTCAAAAAATTTGCATACTAAGTGTTAGAAAATATAATTTTTGCCTGCCAGAAAGATGAGCTAGTTGCTACATGTACGAGAAAATTTTCGAAGAAATCGAATGAGAATTTTTCCAGAGAGGCTGAGGGTCCATCATGACGGCTACACCACCAGTGAATGTCACAAGTCCAAGGTCACCCAGATAGCAGACCACAAGCGCAACTCCATCCGTGAAGCCTAAGAAACCAGCAGTGTGGTCCTCACCCCAGAAGAAACCCTGAAAGAAACAGTGAGCTAGGGCAGCCCAAGAACGGCAAAAGGAAATAGTCATGGAAGTTGACTCAGAAGAGGATGAGGAGGCTGAGGAGGTACCAAAATAAATTGATGTTGAGGACATTGTGCCTCTCTCCAGGTTTCATCCTTATATTCTGCCCTAGAATCCAGGGGCTAAGAAGCCGGTGAAGGACCCCGACGCAGTGAAGTATAAGGTATTGACTCCACTGATTCCTAACAAAGTGGTAATTGAAGGTGATCTACTGGCTAAGTTACCCCAGTTGCGAATGGAGGACTAGGATTTCAACGACAGAAGAAAGTACTCGCAGTTTTAACCCAGTCGATATTTGCACCAGTAGTCATTTTAAGGTGGACTCACGCAATTAGAACCGATGAAATGGGTAAAGGGTGTCCAGCAGGCCAAGATACTCAACTTGTTGTACATAATGCACTTCGGGAAAAGTACCATTAATACTATTTATGTGTGCCAGCTACTAGACTTGGTGCACAACAATTGTTTATGGTTGGGGAAGAATATCCCCATTACAACGATGTTGTTCAGGAGAATTACGGCCCTTCCTTATCAAGGATTGAAACCCGTAGAGGCTTTTGTGGGAAAAATCCAAGACAAGCAGCTTGTAGACCAAAAGAATAATGAATATGGGCTTATGGAGGGACCTTGGGGGTACTTAATTAGTTCTATCTTCGACAAAATTATGCTCTTCACAGCGCACATCTTGGCTAGAAAAATCATGAGGAAGAGCCATGGAGAGGAATCTTATTCATCTATAATTGCTTTAGCTGCGGAGTGCGCCAAGTGCTTGGTATAAAATTGGGTTGGCTATTTGTGTGAGTCTTTCCTCGAATATTGCAGGGCCATGTAGGAAGAAGGCAAGCAATTCCGCTACGCATGGGTCCTGATTCTAATCGCCTTGATGGAATGGAGGGAACCTAACAGGTCCCAGTTTAATGTTCCAGACCCTGATCTTTGTGAAGCAGCCCAATATGCTTCGCTATGGCATTCAACAGAGCCAGTAATGGTTATATTTAATAATTTTTTCTGGGTCAATGTGGAAATGAGCTTAAGGGCAGTGATTAGCCAAATGCCCCAGATCTCACCAAGGATTATGGAATAGTATCGACAAATTGCGGAGTTCAAGGCAGATTTTCATCATATCCACATGCAGGTGAAGAAGGAACTCGTTAAGGTATGGTATGTTCTCCCATAAATGTTTGAATAGGAAGATGTATAAGGCATCATCAGCCGATGGATAGATGATTGGTTAACTTTGTGACAAGATGTTAAGTCCCTATATTAATAGTGTAGTCCCTTATTATGTTAGTGTAGCCCCAATTATTGTTATTATTGTACCCTTGTAACCCCCATATTGTTATTATTGCGCCCTTAAATTATTAATGTTAGGTTGGCTAGGATTACATTGTGGCCCACTTGGATTATATTGTGGCCCCATGGACTCCTATATATAGAAGGAGGTTTTGTTCATTTGTATCATCCAAGAATTGTTCATTTATGTAATGTATTGGAGGTTTCCCCCTCGAAGTGGCTTATTTCTAAGGCGTTGATATCTTTTTTCTTCTATTTTTGGAGCTGGTTACACAACATTTGGTATCAGAGCTTTGGATTCTAGGGTTTCGCTGCTCCAAACAGGTCATCGTGGCATTTTCGCTATAACTGTTTTTCTACGAAGTTTCAGAAGCTGAAATTTTTAGGGTACGAAGCTGAAATCCTGAGGAATATTGTCTAAAAATTTCAGAGCTTGGTTCGCAATATTTTCGGAGATATCATCTGTGGAAGTTAGGTCTTTTTTCAAGCTCCTAAACAGGTCATCGTGGAATTTTCGCTATAATTTTTTTTCTACGAAGGTTCAGAATCTGAAATTCATATGGTACGAAGCTGAAATCCTGAGGAAATTCGTCAAAAAATTTCAGAGCTTGGTTCGCAATATTTTTGGAGATATGATCTGTGGAAGGTAGTGCTTTTTCAGGCTCCTGAATTTCATCTCAAAGAGGTGATCGTGGGAAAAGTTCAATAACTCTCTCTCTGGAGATTGGATTGGAGTGCCGTCAAAAGTGGTCGCAATTACACGGCCTGTAGTTTCTTGGATATCAATTTCAGAGACAAAGAACAAAACAGTGACATGTGGCAAGTCGTACAAGTTCGCTCTACTGAACCAGTCCAAAATTAGGTCATTGTGGGAGATTGGACACAAATTTGTCTTGGAGAATCCAAATCAGGTCAGACCTGTGGCATTTGAAAGAAGCTTCAGAGGGCTAATACAGGGCTGAATTTAAGATATTGAATATTTTCAATTACAGAGCTAATTCAATTTCAATATCGAGCACCTCAAAGCAAGTAAAAGGTGTGTATTTGTTTTTTAAAATTGCATAACGTTTGTTTGAAAAAGCAGTTTGAAGTGATTCCAAGG
Source organism: Pinus albicaulis (assembly GCA_034641835.2). Classification (NCBI taxonomy): domain Eukaryota; kingdom Viridiplantae; phylum Streptophyta; class Pinopsida; order Pinales; family Pinaceae; genus Pinus; species Pinus albicaulis. The sequence continues at coordinate 1,240,607,454 of CM076581.1, read as the reverse complement.
GCATATTGAAGAATATTTATCAGAATTGGGTTATATAATACCTCCAAAAAATAATTCCATACCCATTAAGCCCTCAGAAATCTATACAATGATGCATGAAGAGGAAGAATTGCAGTATGAGATATCAAAATTACGGTACCAAGTGCAACAAGTTTCGATCTTACGAAGAGCAATCGAAGATGAAATAGATGGTTTAAAAGAAAAAATGGAGGCTAATTTGGATGGTTTGAAGGATCAAATAATAGCTAATATGGATGATAAATTAGTGGAAGAAGACATCGAGCATCAACAACAAAGTCTCCAACTCTCAAAGGATAACCTAACTTTGGTGCAGAATCTAATGAAACAACAGGAATATCAAAATCACATCGAAAGAAGTTCTGAAGCATTCAAAAAAACAAGAACTCGACAAGTACGATCAATTTTAGAGTATCTCATCAAGTGGAAGAACTTTCCTGTAGAAGATTCCACATGGGAGGATGAAAATTTTATACAGAAGCATCAAGAAATAATCAAGCATTGAGGACAACACTTGTTTGAAGGAGAGGGGCATGTTAAGTCCCTATATTAATAGTGTAGTCCCTTATTATGTTAGTGTAGCCCCAATTATTGTTATTATTGTACCCTTGTAACCCCCATATTGTTATTATTGCGCCCTTAAATTATTAATGTTAGGTCGGCTAGGATTACATTGTGGCCCACTAGGATTATATTGTGGCCCCATGGACTCCTATATATAGAAGGAGGTTTTTTTCATTTGTATCATCCAAGAATTGTTCATTTATGTAATGTATTGGAGGTTGCCCCCTCGAAGTGGCTTATTTCTAAGGCGTTGATATCTTTTTTCTTCTATTTTTGGAGCTGGTTACACAACACAAGAAGGTATAGACACCGCAGGAACGAGTGGGTCGAAGTCCACTAGGCCAACTAAGAAAAAGAATATTGAAGTAGAGCTCCCAGAGACTGAAGGGGATGATATTGGTGGTGGTCTGGGCATAGATCCATCTTACCCCTCTTCTTCATTTATTACAAAGAGAAGCCGGTAATAGAAGGGTGGCGCACGAAAGAAGGTTAAGTTCGACAAATTTGGTGGTCCACAAGACATGGTCCTCACTAAGGGGGAAATTGAATAAATAGGGGATATTGTCTGAAAGGTGAATGAAGATTTCTGGGTAAATGTTGAAGTTTAGTAAAATAAGGTATTCGACAATGTCCACAAAGGGTTGTAATTTTTGTAGGTGCAAGCGAGCGTGTTACAAGCAAGCACAGTTCCATCGAGCGGCGCATAAACTAGTATGAGTATAGATGTGTAGGAGTTGGTGCTGACTGCAAATACCTGCACGGTGCCTATTCCTACAGGTATGCTGCATTTTGATATAGCGAAACAAATGAAGAAGACAGTCTGATGGAAGAACACTACATTGAATCTTGTTTCCATGCCTTTACAAGCCTTGCATGAATGCCATCAGGGCATCATCGAGGAGATAAAGATCAAAGAACAACGAGCACTGCTGGTTATTCAGGTTGCCTAGTAGGAACGACAGAGAATGGCTACAGAAAAATATATAGTTGTTGAGGATTACGAGGTTGAGGTAGCACAACACCAGAAGTTAGAAGAAGTGATCTCCAAGGCATGCAGATAGCTACCAAAGCTCAAGATTATGGTTGTCATTGCACCTCAGGAGAAAGTGGCCAAGATGGCCACAGTTGTCAAAGACTCCAAGGCGAAATTAGATGAGGTAAGCATTGTGATGGACATGAAGATCGTCGAGTTGCAGATGAAATTGCACCAACCAATCCGCCGGAGGTACGGGAACGATGCACAATAGAGCTGAAGGCTGCCACAGCATAGCTCGAGTCTCGCATACAGGAGTGTACGAGCATATTTGGCAAAGATCTAGATGTATGGTCCTCAATGCAAGGGGACCCACAAGTATAGAATATTGAGACCGAGGTGCGCAAGAAGCAAGAAAAACTAGATAAAATCAAGGTCACTACAAAGATTTTGGCCCTAATTCAAAGGATTAGCCATCTACAAGAGGATAGAGTTTTACAGGAACAGATTAAGGAGTTGCACCAGAAAGAGCAGTTATTCATCACTAGGATGAATTCATGGGAATTTGAAGTTAGTTAGCTTTTCCAAACTATGGAGAATAATCTTAACGCACAAATCAAAGGGGATTAGAACAGAATGCAGCCAAGTCCATCACACAATCATTGCTCAGAGAAGTCCTGGATTTTGCAAAGCAGTGCACTGATACAATTCCTCTATTGAAGGATTCCTTTAGAAGTATCAGAGAAAAGATAGATGGTGCACCACTGTTGTGACTCGGGGCAAGTCACTGTAATATTCTATTTTCTGAAATATCACAATCTATTCCAAAGATTGACTATAGGGGAATTTATTGGATATGTCGCCTTATAGAAAGGATGATATCCAGAGGCTACCTGGCCCTCTACAGACTCTAACATTCCTCCCACCGGAATTGTCGAAAGAATGGGGCTGCAAAAATTTGTGATCATTCAATGGATTCACTGCGTTATTTTCATGAGCCTGCATATATAAAGATACAAATATCCAATAAATTTGTATTGTAGTAGAAAAGAGTACAATGCTTGAGGATTCAATCACTTAGATTAGGCAATCAAAGCCTCAATGAGTCTTGTACACGAAAATGAAGGCACACTGCTACATAGAGAGAGCCATGGCTAAAACTGCGCAGTCATATGGAGAGACTGCATCATATAAAATGGAAATATAATGATATGACACTAACAGATCAAGAAATGAGGGGGAGCAAGCTCTCAAACCCCTGAAAAGACAAGTACAACAATCCTTATAAGGATTGGCTACAATACATGTACAAAATGGAAAAATACAATAATGTCGGAGTTGATGGGTAGCAGCAACTCATAAAAAAAATAGGAGGAAATGGCTGAATGAGATCTGCAATCTGAAATGGCCTCCTCCAATGGGAAATCTGAAGTGAAAGATTGATTCCTTCACCTAAGATCTCACCCTCCAAATGTATGTTAATCCCTCACAGCAAATGCTCTCCAAGAATAACGTTGTATAAGAGAGGGACTACGCTGCATATGATGGAAAGTGGTTGTCCTAATGCCAAAGGTGGTGGAATAAGCTCATGAAACTCCTTTTCTGATCTCCCAAAGGGATGGAAGCTCCCTCTTCTGAAAAACTAGCCAAGTATGGTGTTGTATAAAACCTCCCCAGCAACACCCAGCAACACTACACAATCTCCAGCTGAAACTACGTTGATGAAGATGGATGATACTTGACCTCAATGTCTAAATATGGGGAATAGAGTGAAATCCTCCAAGAGCTACTCAAGAAGGAGAGGAAATCCTAAACAGGAATTCCCTCGGCAATTCTTGCTAACCAGCAAGATGTTGCTGCAAGTCCACCGGACCAAAGATGAATAATAATCAAGAGGCTTTGCAATGGAAACCTTTCCCTCCTTTTAAATAATGTGAGCTTCCTCTAAATGGACCCCACCCATTAGGGTTTCCTTCCTCTAGAAGCTTCCCTCCTTATCCCACTGCGCTGGCCCACAATGTGCTCTCCACCTCATGCTACTGGGTAGTTTGACTTGGTCAAACTTGACCTAGCCTTCTTGCAAAAGCCCCCTTTCACACATGGAGGTGTGAAATTCAGATCTATAAGTGATCCTCATTCATACCAAGAGGATTTTTATTACCTATTCATGAAAATAATGGGTCTCCTACCCATCTTATTTATCTCCTATGTGGAAATGGAAAAAAATAATGTTCCATAAAAATTGGGAACATTACATTCCTCCCCTCTTAAAGATTGCTTGTCCTCAAGCAAGTACAAGGATAGACTGATTGATTTCCCCTTACTTTCCCTATAGCATCCATGCATGATAAACTCCTCCAAGAAAAGGATGCCATATCATCAATCAAGTGTCCAGGTTGTCCCTCCAACATATGCAATCTAGCCTTTGGTGAACATCCCCAAATAGCTAACATGTAGAAACAAATGTCCATGAAGGAAACAATGGGCTATCTAAAAGCCTCCTTGAGGCATGAGATCTGATAAATAATGGGACTCATCATCCCCATATGAATCTCTCATCCCCAAGCAATCATCCATACAACATAAGCTTCCTCCCAACATGGAAACTCATAGAAATCTCCCTCCACCTTGTGCTCCAGAAATGAAGGTGGGCTGCAAATCTGAATATGGAAAGCCTCATAGCTTGCCCCATGCTATCCTTCTCTCCATTTATGATAATTGTAGATTTTTTTCTGATCATGGGCTGCAAAATTATTGCTCTCAAGTGGCAAAATGAAGAGCAATCCTCCAAGGATTTCTCCTACATCGATAAGAATTCGGCTGGCCCAAGACATTTCATCCATGATGAGTAGGACATGATCATCATAGAATTCCCCAATGACATGTTTTTTGTAGGTTATACCATGTGCAGAAAATTACAAACAATGTCTCATAGGGTTACAACGCAACCTCATCCACTGCAGCTACAGAAAATAACATGGCAAGAATTGTACGGAAAATAAAACCTCTACTACTGAATAGTAAATAGATGAGTGAATCAGAAATAAAAAATAAAATACATGCCCATATACATACAATGGATGGATATCATCATCAGACTCATGGTCCACCTCCAACGGAAGCAAATAAGTGGCTGTGGTGACCATGTCTCTCCTCATGTTCCCATTAGAACATGCCATGCATAAACTGTGGGAATCATCTCCCCTGGAAGACACATTTAGCTCATGTTTCAATCCAACAATCATGCTCTCAATAATAATATGGACAATATCAGAAAAGGGTAACATGCTCATCATAAAAATAGAGGAAGTACTGATGGTCTCATATGGTGCCACCGGAAAGTACCAACAATCTCCCAATAGTGCATAACGCAGTTTTGCAAATTGTTGCTCAGGAAATGCACAAGGAAAAATGTTTCGAAATACAATGCTAATAATATGAATTAGCTGATCATAAGTAGAAGGGAAGAACATTTTCCCAAGGCCATGTAAAATATGGTTGTCTCCATCATATGGGTTGGCCCAACTTTGCTTGTGGAGCAACATGGAAAATCTGCCCCTTTGAGGAGCCATGCACTGCAACATAATGATAAGAGGATTCCAATCAGAAAATGTAAACACAAATCTCTTACCATAGGTTGGAAGTAAAATGAGAGATGGATCCATGTATATGACTCTGCTCCCAAGTGACAACGCTATGAGCTCATGCAAAAAGTCTCTTGGCCTTGCCAATCTTTGTTCTTTGACATGCTCCTTATCAAGAACACCTCGGGTGATGCTGCTGCAAATGTGAAGCTTTTCCCAAGATGGAAATGCCTCCCGATCATACCAAGATAAGGAGTAATCCCTTTGCACTATGAGATTTCTCTCCTCTACTCCTGCAACACCATACATCATATGAGAGCAAATCTACTTGTGCTCTCTCCAAGATAGTCCCATCAACCTAAGTGCTTGCTGCCTCCTCATGCTCACATTATGTAAATCATTTGAATAAGGTACCATGACTGATATATATGCCATATCAGCTCCATGTATCCCTACTTTCTGCTGCTCAATGATGCAAACATCCTGCCACCTTTCCTCTACTCCCATCCTCTTGGGAAAAGAGTACACCAAGTGATGGCCAAACTCCTTCAAGAGGAGCCAACACATCCAAGCCTCTTGCTACCCAGTATCATATATTTGCAAGTGGAAAATCAGCCCCTTGCTTCTCATCCACATCCACTCAGCTCCTTGTGGATGTCTTCTCCTCTTTCCTCCTTTGGTACTCCTCCCATGAGGGCTACCATTCTCCTAGACCAAATCATCTCCCTTTCATTCCCTGGAAGATTGGAATGCAGCTCCTTGGAGACCTTCTAAAGGAGACCTCTCACACCTGACTATATTGAATCTAGGACGATCCAAATATGATGAAGGTAGCATCTCCTCTCCATCATAGTTTGACAACGTTGTTAATCCCTCCAAAGGTGCAATGGTTGTCTCACACTCCAGCTTAAGGATGGTTCCATGAATTCTCAAGGGAGTGTCATGGTTTGTTTCATCCTCCAATGGTTCACATCCCAACCCCAAGGGTTGAATGAGACTCATCAATAGTGCATGAGGATGAGGGTTCATCTCCTCTTTGAACCTATTGCACAGCACAGTGCAATCATGGTGCTCTAAAATAGAAAAATGGGTAGATCCTTGGACCTTTACATGTGAGTTCCCACATTCCTTCAAATTATTTGTTGAAATGAAAAGTGGAACTTCAGTCATACCTTGGTGGATCCTGGGGTCTTCTTGTGTGGCTGCAGCAGTCATCTCCTATAATGCCATGGCTGCCTCCATAGATGAAAAAGGCTACTCTTCCTTTGTCCTTTCTCCATCAAAGGTTTGGATCAACCTTTGAGAAAAGTCTGCAAAAGAGCTCACCCTTGAATGGACCAAGGGTTTGAACCACCAAATAGAGGCTTTATCCTCCATGTGCAGCACTGAAATCTCCACTGCTTCTTTCTCTGCCACTGGATGTAGCAAGAAAAAGGCTTCTAGCTTTTTCACCCAAGCTCTAACTGAAGTGTCCCCATCAAATGTAGACAATAGGAACCTATTACCTCTGATTTCTCTTTTACTGCAGGGCCTTCTCTCCTCTTTCTACTGAATAAACTATGGGAACGTTGTAGCTCCCTTGAATGATGCAGAATGGGGTTTATATTCACCAGGTACATACTTAAGATCTGATGATCCAAGTATCCTCCATGCTTATCTTCTTTGTGAGAATAGGAAGTGCATGGTCCTTCCTCTTCTTCTCTTTTCTTCTCCTCCTTTGGGAGGCTCTCCTTTGTTCTCAAAATAGATGAGATCAAACTCATCTTCTGCAACATCTTTTTCTTCTTCTTTCTTGGGCTTGAAGGCCACAGGCTGAGCCAAGAAAGGTGCTCTGATACCACTGTAATGTTCTGTTTTCTAAAATATCACAATCTATTCCAGAGATTGACTATAGGGGAATTTACTAAATATTTCACCTTATAGAAAGGATGCGATCCAGAGGCTACCTGGCCCTCTACAGACTCTTTCTATAGATCTTGTAACATTCCTCCTACTAGAATTGCCCAAAGAATGGGGCTGCAACAATTTGTGATCATACGATGGATTCACTGCGTTATTTTCATGAGCTTGCATATATAAAGATACAAATAGCCAATAAATGTGTATTGTAGCAGCAAATAGTACAATGCTTGAGGATTCAATCACTTAGATTAGGCAATGAAAGCCTCAATGAGTCTTGTACATGAAAATCAAGGCACAACCCTACATAGAGAGAGCTATGACTAAAACTGCGCAGTAATATGTAGAGACTGCATCATATAAAATGGAAATATAATTATATGACACTAAAAGCTCAAGAAATGAGGGGGAGCAAGCTCTCAAACCCCTGAAAAGACAAGTACAACAATCCTTAGAAGGATTGGCTACAATACATGTACAAAATAGAAAAATACAGTAATGCCGGAGTTGTTGAGTAGCAGCAACTCATAAACAAAATAGGAGGAAATGGCTGAATGAGATCTCCAATCTGAAATGGCCTCCTCCAATGGGAAATCTGAAGTGAAAGATTGATTCCTTCACCTAAGATCTCACCCTCCAAATGTATGCTAATGCCTCACATCAAATGCTCTCCAAGAATAACGTTGTCTAAGAGAGGGACTGCGCTGCATATGATGGAAAGTGGTTGGCCCGATGCCAAAGGTGGTGGAATAAGCTCATGAACCTCCTTTGATGATCTCCCAAAGGGATGGAAGCTCCCTCCTCTGAAAAACTAGCCAAGGATGGTGTTGTAGAAAACCTCCCTAGCAACACCCAGCAACACTGCACAATCTCCAGCTGAAACTATGCTGACGAAGATGGATGATACTTGACCTCAATGTCTGAACATGGGGAATAGAGTGCAATCCTCCAAGAGCTACTCAAGAAGGATAGGAAATCCTAAACAAGAATTACCTCAGAAATTGTTGCTAACCAGCAAGATGTTGCTGCAAGTCCACCGGACCAAAGATGAATAATAATCAAGATGCTTTGCAATGGAAACCTTGCCCTCCTTTTAAACAATGTGAGCTTCCTCTTAATGTAACCCACCCATTGAGGTTTCCTTCCTCTAGAATATTTCCTCCTTATCCCACTGTGTTGGCCCACAATGTGCTCTCCACCTCATGCTATTGTGCATTTTGACTTGGTCAAACTTGACCAAGCCTTCTTGCAAAAGCCCCCTTTCACACATGGAGGTGTGAAATCCAGCTCTATAAGTGATCCTCCTTCATACCAAGAGGATTTTTATTACCTATTCATGAAAATAATGGGTCTCCTAACCATATTATTTATCTCGTATGTGGAAATGGCAAAAATTAATGTTCCATAAAAATTGGAAACATTACAGTCACAGTTTTGTGTTGGGGGCCTGTTGGAGTTGGGATCCCCCGTGAAGTAAAGACTCTGCAAATCGAGTAGAGCACGTAGTTAGAAGTATATTTTTTAGCTTAAGGGATTTAACATGGGTCAAAACCCCTTAATTATGTAACGGGATGGGATTTTTTGGTGACCATTGGACTCTGCCCATGGTTTGGGACCATGGTATTGTAAAAACCAAATCTATATAAGGATTCTAGATATAATTCATAGATAGGCTTGAATGATATATCTTTGTGATGCATTTGGATGTCAGACTGAGTTATATTATGTTTTTTGGGTTAGAGGAAAATGCTCTTGCAGCTGTGTGCACAAAGACCTTAGGAAAGACTGTAGCTATGTGTGAAGGCCCTTGCAGCCGTGTGAGCAAGGTAGAAAGTGATTGTATGAAACAGATTTGGATATGAGTGAATAAACTATTGATAATATCTGAGTTATATTGGCATGTTTTCTTTTTACTTACTTTTTATGAATGAATATGCTGAATAAGGTTTTTGTTCTGTAACTGAATAACGTAGTTCGTTTTATGGTTATTTACTGTGTTAAATGCATGAAAAAGTAAGATTGCACAATCTTTGAGTAATTTCAATAGTTGCGTTGAACAGTGCTAGTAATATTAGTAAATCTAACATGTGGATCTATGATAAGAAGGAAAAAACCTAGATCCATTTTCCTTTATCCCTCTGGATTAGGAAACCTGGTTCTAGCATCCCCATATATTTCCTCAAGTGAGACTTTGGTCTGCACAAGCAGATCATTGCTGAAAGGGTCGGTAATAGTGGGTTTTTTTGGACTGCATGGACTATCTAAACTTGGTTCAAGGCCCCATAAATCCAACACATATGTTTTTCAATCATCATTGGAAAACTACTTCAGTATTGACAGTGAGAATACATCAATGTCTCTTGATTGGTAGATTATTTCAAGTGTTCGACTTCAACAAATCTATTTACACAAGTTATATTGTATGGGGGTACCTTGACACTCATTATCATTATTAGTGATTCGTCAAATGTTTTTTAACGATATACATCAATGATCGGTAATCTAACGATTTATCACATGGTCAACTTCAGCTCATTTATTCCCATGGTGTAGAAATGTACCATTTGCGGTAGGTGAAGACCTTGGGTTGTGTCAGCATCTTGGTTCACTTGAAATCTCCTTCAGTTTTCTGCCAGTGACACCTCTCAACTTTATGTGTTGCAGAATTTCTCAGCAACATCTTATATGTTGGCACTCGAGTTTATGTAGTACCATTATTACACTTATATTACTTGGTACTTTTATGAGGATAAATTATGCATCATCATTCTTCATACATTCTTTTATGTGATATAAAGACATAGCTTTGATGTTTTCTTTCGCAGCTATGATTTGATGATCCAATATGTATTCTCCAAATAATTTTGTACACTTATGTATACATTTTGGATTTGCATTATACTTGATTAGTGGACATGCTTTACTACTTCGGAGCATGGGTATGCCCGCCTCAAACATGAGTTTTCTTTCTGAATCCTTCCACGGGTATTTGATGGGATGGAATCTAGTGATCTCCTCTAGGTTTTCGAATGACTCCTCTCTCCATACTTAATATATTTTTTCCATCATGTTCCCCTCTAATCTCACATATTAGGGGTCATCTGTTATAGTATCATCAACACTCCTGTAGACCTGATGCTCTTTTATGGCACTAGAAAGTCCCTTTACCCATACAAACTTCACTTTATATTAAAAATTATATTTCAAATTCCATATGTGACTCTTGCCACACAAAAGCACGTACATATGAAGGTACCAAAACACTATACCCGTGTATACATTTTTACATATGATAAAATAAAATAAAATACTATTTTTCGGACGAGGTTTATGAGTTTTACCAAGAACGCACCTACAGGAGCATGTGGCGTAACTAAAATAACCAATTTTAGGTGGTATATATACACCCCTTTGGTAGGCCTAATGGATAAGAGAATATTGATATCAACATTATGCTAGATTTCCCCTAGATGAAGTCTGCTTTTCTCATGCCTCCTGCACTCCCAATCTCTAGGAAACTCTAGTTTCCTTCGTAGAGATGTTCAACCTCCTTATCTAGCATATTCTTATACTTATTAGAGAAGTTGTCTTCATGGCTCGGCCTGGACGGATTTGAAGGAAGGCTTTGTCAGTTCCTTTGGCCTGGATCAAATTGTATCTATCTTGTACTTACTATTATTCATCATTAAAGAAGCTCATGTCTTGTTCCTGATATATGTTGTCATCTTATGAATGATAGTCTAAATTGTTATATATGATTATCTAACATATTTTTATTCATTCACGTTGAATTATCTACTTTTATATGCTTTTGTGATTGATTTGCAGGTTTTCACATCTTGGAGGAAGCAGAGGGTTTCGACCCTACGAGAACATCTTCAAATGTAAGACCCTCGGGTACATCTCTAAGTCTAAATTTGATCATTCAAATGTTTGGAATGCTTGAATGGGTGTTGTTTTTTGAATTTTTTTATCTTTCTCTATTGGGGCTTTCAACCATTGCCTTAGGGAAATTTTCACCAACACGAACCGAATTCTTTGGACACAAGGAGCATACTTGTCAGGCTAGGAACGAGTTATACCCCTAATATCACGCCCCCCAAGAGAAAATGGGCTTAGGTTGAGGTTATGACAAATCCAACTCATAATCACTCTAGAGCCGATTTTTGTGGGCCATGACACTGGGTTTCCTTGGCCACACAGTAGAATAAAATTATCACAAAATTTCACAATAGAAAGGACCTATAAAAAAATGAAAGAAACCCACAGTAGAATTGACATACACAATTGAAAAAACACAGTACATACTGTTGGATTTTAGTAGATTCAGAGTTAGCACATCCAAGAAGTGATGCAGAGGGACCCGAGTCAAGGACAATTGACCTCTATATAGGAAAACATAGCTAAGAGGAGAATTTTCTTTTAAAACACCATGGCACAAGAAAATACATATATTTCTACAACTTAACCAGAGAGAGCTTAAAGAAATAACTATGGGGTGAAGTATTACCTAACAGTAGTGAAAAATCTCCCTCTTGTCATTGTGTGGGGAAGATGTCTCACTCTAGATTGAGTTGTTCATGACCAGGATAGAGTAGTCGTAGAAAGCTAAAATATATTTCTCATACCTTTTTATCGACGGACATTCTCCCCTTGTCAAATAACTTTCTCCAATCACCCAATTATGCATCACTCAAAATGGTGGCTTTAGCCTTCTTGATTTTAATTACCATTCAAGAGTCATAGTTCATCTACAAAAATCGTTCCTTTATTCTATCCTAGTGTAGATTAGTCATGTTTTGTTGAGCAGGAAGATCCTCAGAGCACTTATCTCCCTCGCTCGGCACCACGTAGTTACATTGCATGGTACAAGGATATGAATAGTGTTACATGCGAGGGGGCAGCCATGCCACCCCTCGCATTAAATTTCTTATCAAGTTCGAGGTGGCAGACATAGCCTCTATCCTCTAGCTCCCCTTGATACTACACCCCCTAGCGCGGGGTAGATAAATATACTTACTAGGAGTTATTTCCAACTTTTAATTTTTTTTTCAACACTTACGTAGGAGTAAAATTGTAAATGTGTAGAATTCGTAGTGGTTACTACCCACCAAACTTTATGCAAGCCCTTGTGCCTCAGTAAGCAATTAATTAATCCATTTCAAATCTCAATTTATCAATTCCTACAAACCTATTTCTCTTGTTTAAATTTATTTTAATGTGATATGTATATTGTTATTTTTCCTTGTAAAAATTGTTTGTAATTTTGTTAATAGAAACAAAATTACAATACAACAAATTGAATCGGATTTAATATTTTTATTTTTGTTTTAATTAATTTGAGATTATTTTTTCTAGTATTGTTTTTTCTTTTGGTATAATACTTTATTTTATGGAAATTACAACATCTCTCATATATTAAGATGGCATTTAAATGTTTACACTAATTTAAGGACACTACAACATATCCCCCATACTAAGTTGTAGAGTCCCTCTCGACCAATTATTATTGTTATTAATGACAGAATGAATTAAAATATAAGTTAAATATGTGTACATTTTAAAAATAAAACATGTAACAAGATTTTTAATCATGGAGATTCACCCCCACTTTATCATAGAGACTCTTAATTTGTAAATAAGTTTTATTACAATACCATCTTCCACCACATAATTTATCAATACCACATGCCTAAAAATCCATAACTCATTTCATATGACATTTTTCTTAATTAATAAACTTAATTAAAAGGGAAAAAAATGACATTTTTTTTTAGAACTTCTTATTGATATTAAGTAAAATTATATTTTGTTTTTACTGTAATTTAGTTTATTTATTAAAATTTATTTCATTTTCATACACTCAAACCAAATTTGGTAATAAGCCATAAATATCTAAGTAATATAAATAAGTGGGTTTTATTTTTAAAATAATTATATAATAATTAAATGAATATATATATATATATATATATATATATATATATATATATATATATATATATATATATATATATATAAAGTCTAAGTAGTTTTAATATGCATAAATGTCTTTTCGGATTAATCACATCATTAGGATTTGGTGGACTTTTCCAACCAAGTAATGTAGTTCATCCTTAGGACAAGGTGAAAAAGTCAACTGATCATACCGATTAAGTAGATTGGATGCATCATTGCCCGGTAGTGGTTAATGAATTAGTTAATTATTTATTAGGGATTAATACTATATATATATATATATATATGTTAAAAATTTTGATTAATAAATTTTAAATTGATAAATATATATACTATAATAGATTTGTTTATGTATAACGATATCTTTCGGTAAAAATCACATTTCAAATAATTTGGTGAAAAATCCAACTGATCATATCGATTAAATATTGTGGATGCATCATTGCCCGGTATTAGCCATAGAAAACTAGTCGTTAATGAATTAGTTAATTATTTATTAGGGATTAATACTGTGTGTGTGTTAAAAAAATTGATTAATAAATTTTAAATTGATAAATATATATACTATAATAGAATTTTTTATGTATAACGATATCTTTCGGTAAAAATCACATTTCAAATAATTTGGTGGACACGTCTCAAACCAGCTAGTGTGGTTCATCATCAGGACCTAAAGATATCTTTATACAAACTATGGACCACAAAAGCCATATTTCAAATTAAGAATTTGCTATGTTAAAAATTTAATTACTAATTAATTAATACATAGGTGATTAAATATATTATATAAAAATACAAAGGATAATATAAAAATATATCACTGGAATATAAATAAAGACTAGATAAAAGGAAATAACAAAAAAAGTACAAAAGGAAAGGAAATAAAACCCTAAAAAATATACCAAACATAGACTAAAAGTAAAAGAAAACCTAATGCAAGGGGAAAATCACCTATAGAGAGCTCGGGTCCAGGTCTTATTCAACTTCCAACCATCATCCCTATTGATATTATTAGCATGACGCTCAATATCAATGGCTTCCCTAAGCTTCCCATGATGTAAGTGGTCGACCGTAGCAATGAGTTTGGAGTCTTCAATGCACGCATGGCGACACGATTTTTCCACATGTTCCGCAAGAGCCGATGTGCAAGATAGATTGTGCCTGATGTCTGCAACATGCTCCTGGATTCTCTGTCTAATGGATCCGCCTGTTTCACCAATATAGGTCGTGCCACAGGAAAAAGGAACCATGTAAACACCCTTCATGTCCTTTGTGTCGATAAGGTCCTTGACAGATCCAAGAGAGTTTTTAATAGTATACAGGGATTTGAATGAAGGGAGGACATTATTCTTTCTGAGGACATAGGCAATTTTTTTCCGTGGTCCCTTGGATAAATGGGAGATGAACCTTGAAAACATGATCCACCTGAGTAGATTTTCCATTATTCCTTTATAGACCTTTTGAAAGGCCTTAAGACCCTAAGATCTACTATACCCGTTATTTTCAAAGACATCTAGAAGATGAGATTTCTCTGATTCCAAGTGGTTGTCGTCAGAGATTCTAAGAGCATGGGTAGAAAGAGTGCAAAGAACACCAAATTTCTGAGTAGGAAAATGATGAGAACTAGCATGAAGATATTGTTATGTCTAAGTTTTCTTGCGCAAAACCTGGTGAGTAATGGAACCATCATCCAATCTAGAGAGAAGGATATCTAAGAAAGGAAGAGAGCCATCTACCTCCACTTCCATGGTGAATTTTATGGAGTCTGAGAGGGAATTCTGGTGTCCAAGAAATATATCTAACTTCTCCCGACCATGGGGTCAAATGACACAAGTGGCATCCAAGAATCTCTTCCACTTCCTAGGGCGAAATTGAGCTGAGGCCAAGGCCTTTGATTCAAAATCTTAGAAAGCTTAGGGAAGCCATTGAGATTGAGCGTCATGTTAAGCATATCAATAGGGATGATGGTTGGAAGTTGAGTAAGAGCTGGACTCCAACTCTCTCTAGGTGATGTTCCCCTTGCATTAGGTTTTCTTTTGCTTTCAGTCTATGTTTGGTATATTTTTTAGGGTTTTATTTCCCTTCCTTTTTTCTTTTCTTTTTTTTGGTTATTTCATTTTATCTAGTCTTTATTTATATTCCCCGTGATATTATTTGTGTTTTTATATCATATATTTATTCACTTATGTATTAATTAATTAGTAATTAAATTTCTAACATAACAAATTATATTATAGTATATATATTTATGAATTTAAAATATATTAGTCAACATTTTTAATATATATATATATATATATATATATATATATATCCCTAATAACTAATTAACTAATTCATTAACGGCTAGTTTTTAACAACTAGTTTGGTTTTTTCACCTTGTCTTGAGGATGAACCACATTAGTTGGTTAGAAACATAGACTAAATCCTAATGATGTGATTAATCCGAAAAGACATTTATCTACTTTGTGGATCACAAAATTCTTAGATCTAACATAGTTTTAATATATAAATAAAAAATTTTGGTTTGAATCATTTTTCACTTAATTATGTGTTTATTCCATTGTATTTGTTTAAACATGTTAAATTCAAATTGATATATGAAACTAAAAAATCAATTACCTCCTAAGGAGCTCTTCTTCATATCCATTTTTTTTACAATTACTTTCTTAAAATATGGTGGGTAGTAATTGATGGTAAATATGTTATTTACTTAAGTATGAGAAATTTTCAAGGATTTAAATTTTTGATATTTTGGTCATGAAGCTTAACAATGAAAAATCTAAATGTATCTAAAAATCATGGCATAAATATTGCAATAGCATCAAAAATTTATGGTAGATGGAATTTTTTTCTGAAAAGGCGACCTAACCAATCATATTGCAGATAAATAATTACGTTGTAAAGCGCCCTTATTTGAGACCAACTTTCCTAAACTACTATGTGTATAATTGTGTACCCTTGATTTTGATGTTAGACGATTAATATAATTTCTACCTTTGGATTAAATTCGGTTATTTTTAATCAGTTACATAGAAAAATTAAGATAGTGAATATGGTGGTTGCCTTCAATGAGAGCGAGAGCAAGGAGACTATGTGTGAATCTGAATGGGCCTGCAAACATCTCTTGGCGGGTCAAACAGAGATCCAGCAGACTATGCATGACTCTAAATGGGCCTGCAAACATCTCTTGGCAGCTCAAACAGACATCTAGCAGGCTCAAACAGACATCGAGCAGTCTTATAACTTCATACTCCTCCATGTTCAACAACTGCCTATGTTTCCATGGGTCTTGGGAATTGCCTGCTTCCTTTCATCTAATTCATACAATTGTTTAAATTTCAAGAAAAGTTACATCCATTTTTCTTTGGATTCCTCTGTTTTCTGGAATATCCAAATATAATACTCTGCAACCTATGTTTTCCTCTTTAAATGTCTGTATGGAGCACCTATGGTCTCCTCTAAACAAGATGCTTTCAACTAATAATGAAATTGATCCTTGAAAGCCCTTGGTCAGTTATACCCATTTCTGATATTATTCAGCATATATTCCTAGTAATTGATTCCACGAGCAGTCCCTAGAGCGATGCAGAAGCGTGTTTTCCAATCCATAACATTGTTCTCAATCTGATCATCGCACTGGGTTGTGTGGAATAAGGAGGAATTGAGGGAGCCATTGGGCATGTATTCGTACACCAACAGTCGGTTGGAGCTCTGGGTGCAAAATCCCCACATACGAACCAAATTAACATGTTGTGTGGTTCCAATGATGCTCACCTCCATGCAGAATTTCTTCCCTCCTTAGCTCACGCCCTCCAATTTCTTGGTTGTGGGTAGCCATGGACATGGCACTTTCATCGGGTATTTAATCACACTTGTCGTCAACATTTGTGTTGTTCGGCCTAAATGGTTCTTAGCAATTCTTTTTGGTTTGACTTATTACCATAGCCCCACTAGGGCTACAAACCCTGAGGAAATATGTCAGTCGAACTCGCCTGCCTGTACAATTTATGGTTAGGCTTCAAACTACCTTATTGACAACTAATTTTATCTTAATTTCATATACAATGTGCAGTCATTGAAAGATGTTTGTAGTGCACATGAGATATTTCTGTGGGTTTATTTTGTTTTTCAATTTTCGTTCTTATGAAGATAATGGTAACATTTTTCATTTATAAATTCGCCATATTTTTTTTATGAGGTTTTAATTTGTCATATTTCTATGGGGTAGTTTTCAAGAACCCTAGAGCATCAAACTTTCATCAATAGGAAACTTTTTTATGTGGATATCTTGTTTAATTTTTTGGATTTTTTAATCTTGATGACATAATAACTTCTTATTAATGGCGAGTTATCCATTTGGCCAGCATGTAGTTGGAAGAGTCCTATACGCGAGATTGACAGGATTTTAAGCAAAGGGAAAACAAGTGTGCAGGTGAGGACATTGTTAAAAGTCTATTGATATTTGAAGTGAGGAGTGCATTTTTAATCTCCATTTTTGTTGCACAAGGCTTGAAATTACCAATCATCTTAAATAATAAAAAAGTGTTTCATGAGGTTTCAAAAGGTCACATAACAAGTTGCGGAGGCTTGGAATGTTTTCCTCGCCATTTGAATCTATAATGGGATGTGTATTCCTTACTCTGTTTATGGTGAATGTGATATAAATTAGATTGGGCATTTTGTCTTACATTGTATCCTCTACTGCGAGGGAAACTTTAGCTTTGGTTGCTCTAATTTCAACAGCCTTGGCTATCTATATCTCTAGAGTCATTATTTACTTCACTCATTAGTATTATATTGAAATTTCAATAATAAACCACACATCCTGATGTAGTTTGCCAAACCTCTACTAGAAATAGAAATTATTCCCCAAACAGACATTCCTGATGGTCTGCTCTCTTTGTAATATGAGTTTGCTCTACATAAACCAAGATCTTCATTGAAAACATATCCTTTTGGAGCTTGTTTGGACATTGCTCATTTATAGGCTTCATTAATCTCATATATTTTTTAATTAATATATTTCAAAGTGGGTATATTTAAGATAGGATAATGAACTATGAGAGATGAAAACCTTAGTTCTCCCTACTTTTGTTTTCATTTCCATACAAAACTCTTCAGAACATATGTTTTCCCTTTCTCGGGAATGGTTGATTATTCAATTTTAATACATGGAAGAATTTTAATGAAATCTATGACCATATTTTTAGTAGTGCATTATTAAAACAAATACTTTTTTGCAACAACTCTTTCACACAATACAGTCTTGTATATATGTGTCGGCACAATATATGCATTAAAACTCAAACTACTTGGAAAACTAAATTCTTATTGGAATCCAAGGAATCAAAATTCTTGGAAAGATCATAATTCCAAGTTATCTAAGCATTGTTGCAGGGTTGTGGTTCAATAATAAATTTAGATATCCTCAGAATCTCTGTGGGCATGGCCTAGCTATGCTAGGCACCAAAATTTCTACTCGACTTTTATTGCCTCAATGCTTCGAGAAAAAATGGCAATTTTGGATAGCCCTTATCCTATCCTATCCTAGACCACTCTGTGTTTAGATCTTTTATGTTTGTATACTATTATTATTTCAATAATATAAAATTAGAAGTAAGATTTAATATTAAATTTTACCTCCTTTGTGTTTAAATCTTTTATGTTCGCATACTATTATTATTTCAATAATATAAAATTAGAAGTAAAATTTAATATTAAATTTTACTTATTCATTAAGTATCTTGAAATTCCACCTACTCATTAAGTAGATTGAAGGGGTGTAGACTGAGTTTTTGAAGTTATGTGCAGTATTGTATGCAATTAAATGTGGACGTTATTATTGGAAAATCCAAATTTAATTAATCATTAATTTAAACAATATCCCAAGATTAAATCCAATAAAACAAAAAAAGCAATATTGTTATATAGGTAATTAAAACTATCTGGAAATATATTAATTATTACGTATGGTAGATTAAAGAGCATATATTATAATATATTATAAGAGTGTAGATTTTTATTCAAAGCATATGAGTGTGTATATTTCTATGATTAATCAAATTATTGTTAATGATATTTATATTTAAAATATTTTTTTTATAGTTTTGGAATGCCTAGTTAATCTGTAAATAGTTTTTGTTGTGTTTTGAATATGGTTTTTTAATTAAGTGGTCACAATAAAAAAGTTTCATAGATAAAAAGGTGTAGGGATGCAATTGAAATTGAGTGGAGATAGTCTTTACTATAAAAGACTAAATTATTCAATGTGTTTATATGAAGAAGGTTGGTATTATTTTCATGGAAATATAGAATTTTTAAGTGGAATTTTCCCAGAAATGGAATCTTTTAAAATAAAAATTTCACTGGAAATTTTGAAAAATCTCACTCAATGTTTTATATAGTTGCTTATGTAAATTTTCAGGGATGGGAGTTTTGGGTACCAAAATAAAATTTCTATTGTTGTGTTTGTATTTAGTTTTACTGATGAGATTTGTTTTTAAATCTTAATTAAAATGTGTTATATAGTTGTTAATTTTGATGATGAATTGTGTGATCAATTAACTCGGTGACGGAGTGATTTACAATTTGCAGAGAAATCAAGGGAAGCGTGAGTGATCACTGTACTCGGAACGCTACGTGCCTTGTCGTGGTGGTCAACAAAAAGGTGCTTGAAGGGTAGAGAGGAGCGATTCGATCTTGTGCCTGTGGCTTCTTTCCATGGCTGGAGGAAGGATTCTGAGCTTTTGGCATGTGGAAGATTTTGTGAAGCTTGAGATTAAAAAGAAGCTTGAAAAGTAATTGGAGTATTGTCATTAGTGTAGTGTTGTATGATCTGTTCAACATGTATCGCAAAGAGGATTTAACTAATTCCTAATTGAGCTAATGCCTTGGATTTTATCATATTCTTTACCAATTTAAATTAGGTAACCCAACAAAAAATTTGCTTTACCATTTTGCTTCCAAATAACCAGTAATCACTTAAAAAAAATACACAAAAGCGCTTGTGAAAATTCACTGGAACCATAAATCCAAATCCATGGCGAATAATGAAATAGCATAAAGGAGTTTAACTGCACTATGCGTTCAGGTTGCGGAAAAGTTCAAATTTCTTCTGGCAAAACCCCATTTTCCAGAGCCGATATAACTATTAATAGTTGATTTCACTAAATCGCTTTACAAGCCTGTCATTCTAAGGCGTTTTCACTACATTGCAACATTGTTGGTTTTATATTTTAATTTAAGTTCTTTATTATGTTTTCAAGTTAAATAAATTATTCCTCTAATTGCGACATTCCTCTGAAGCCTGCTTAATTGGTGGTGATGGTCATCAAAATGAAGTATTATGTTTCAAACCATTCTAAATTTCAATCCACCAAGTTTACTCCAACCCAATAACAAATTCTTGAATTAGGCAAACACATATTTTAAAAAACATTTTCATTCTATAAATTCAACAATATAACAATGATTTTAGTTTAGTTCAAAATGACAACTCATTCAGTGTCTCCAATATAATTCATATTGATAAGTTAAATATTCAATTAAACAACATAAAAATATCACATATTTTTTTCTCTATATTACTATTTCCTATTTTATTGCTTTACAACGTTTCTTTTGTAACATATGGTGCAATTGCTAGTTTTAAATATTAATAAAAAAATAATCAAATTCAATCCATAATTACGTGGTAAGGTGTTTTTATTTGAAAACAACTCTCCTAGCCGCCACTGTGTCCATGTCTAAACCATTGGATAAAATGTTAGATAATTGAAATGTTTTAAGCCATTAGATCACAAGTAAAAGTTATATATATGTTTTTATAATGTTAGTTTTTTTTCTTTTTAATAAGTTAGATTGAATTTAAGTTTTGGTGACTTTGTCAAATTACACAAAAATAAAAGTAAAAGTAAATTAAATAAAAAGATTGGCATAATGTAATGAACATTTTAACCATGTCAAATAAAAAATAGAAATAATAAAATACATAATACTAAACTATAAAAACAACACATGGTATTGACCCATGGTATTCATGTGGAATGTAGTTTATCTAAAGGGGGGAATTAAGATGGCCTAAATTTGGATCTACCAAAAGCCAAGAGGGATCAAATATCGTCATATGAAAACCTCATTGATGCCTCTCATCAATAATATAGATCTAAATTAATTATTTAAAAAATTTATTTTTAAATGTTTATAACTATTATTCTTTTAAAATTTCACTTAATAAAATGTATCTAAATTTTCATACATCCAAATATACATAGTTTTTTTTTCTATATTATTTTTGTTAAAACTATTTTATTATTACAAAAATACATGGTTTTTTTTATATATTATTTATGTTACAACTGTTTTATTATTCATGAGTAGTATTTATTAATATATATATAGTTAAATTAATAATGATTTTTTTAAAATATGTGATATTTTTTAAATTTTCAAATTATTTCACATGACATGATTTATCTTGAGCAATAATGATGAATGTTCATTATTATCATTTCTTAAATAATACTAAATTTACCTTTAATTACTTAATTGTAATAGTTTGTAACTACATACATACTCTTTTTTATTTTATTTTTGTTAATGAATATCAAATTTCTTCCATTTAAAAAAAACTATATACATATTTTTAATTACCTAATTGTAGCTAAAAAAATCTTATATGTTTTTTACTTTATAATCATAAACAATTTTCATATTATATGATGTCAAACTTACTCAACTCTTGATTCTAAAATTTTAAACAAAGTTTTTCACTACATAATTTTAGCTTTTATAAAAAAAATAATATTTTTCAATTCCAAACAAAACTTACAAAAGAAAAAACTCACTCAGTCCTTACTGTGGATTATAGCTTTACAAAATTGACACTATGTGATTAACAATAGAGTAAGTTGAGACAACCTTAAGGGGTTTTCTGTACAATTTTTATCATAACCTTTCCCTCCATCCAATATATAACGTAGAGTCTTTTGAAGAGAGAGTATATTCTAGTTTATAACTTGATCCACAATCAAAGAAAATGGCTAGGGATTTCACAAGTTATTAGTTTATAACTTGATCCACAACCAAAGAAAATGGCTAAAGATGTCACAAGCTATCATTCACATAGTGATCTATTGATGTTCTCAGTTGAAATGGATCCTATTAGATGCATGGTGGCCAAAGACACTAAAAAATTCAAAAAACATATATGTTATGACATCCATATTGTCTACAAACCATCCAAATTTCCCATCTTATACAACAATTTCTAACAATAACCACTCAATTTACTCTCCAATTTTTTAAACCCGCACCCATGTTGGGGAATCACACTGTAAAGTCGAATGTTCCTTTGGGTTTTTTAAAGGGTTCATAAACAAAACAGACAACAAGAAAGTCAATATTGTGGTATGTTAACTGATTTGTGAATCATTGTGACAAACAAAACATCACATTAGCTCATAGAATGTATATAATGCTATAAAGATCTAAGACGATAACAAAGTTTTGAATCATGATAACTAGGGGAAAACCAAAACTAAGTTGTAGCCACAAGCAAAAAAATCACAACTCACAGAATATATCCAAGGTTGCAATGAACCCCATACATAGTGATGGACCCCATGGGAATTTTAGTGCACATAGAACACCAACCTAAAATTCTATACTCTTAATCAATTTAGAATAACCTAGGATGTGTAAAATATTTTAATAAGAAACTAGATTTGTAATTACAAAATATAAAACTATAATTTAAATTTGTGAATTTACTTTGTATTTTTTTTCTTATGTATCTAGAGGCCAAGTTTGGAGTTAAGAAAATAAACCATAACATCAAGAACAATATATCCTTCCAAAAATTTCTCCATATTAAAATGACATTCACTTTCTTCTATACCAAGACTATTGTTCTTCATATACAATTTCTGATAAGCATGCAATTGGTGCTCACATATGTAGATGAACTTGGAGTAAACTATATTTTTGTTAACAAAAATTCTCTTTATTTACATCTATGCTAGATAGATTGTACTTGAATGTATTTAAAATATCTTATTTGAGTTACATGCTTGTTTGAGAGGATTATTAATCACCAAAGGATTTTCACCTCCAATTTCCCATTTCAATATCTATAACAAAATTTGTATATATGTGAACAGATTATGTTAGTTTACATATATGTGTTCACCTCCAATTGCCTATTTCAAAATCTACAACAAAATTTTCTGGTTGATAACTCTTATCATCAATATCTTTGAAACCTCCACGACCTGCTTCCATGGAAGCAAAATTTTCCTTTCATTCCTTCACGGTGGCTCGTTATCTGCAACATCTTATTTCTTCTAGGCTACTCTTTCCTATGCTATTGCCTTACAATATTTCTTTTGCAACATGTGGTGCAATTACTAGTATTAAACTAAAGAGAAGCTGCAAAAAAAATTTGGTCAAAAATAAAGAAATACTCTCTAGAAAATTTGAATGTGTAATACCATGCATGTGGCACATATAATAAGGTACTTCCATGTTAATCATTGTTTTAATGGCAATTCTCACCTTAATAACTCAATAAAGTAATTGTGTTTAGTAGATGCATTGTACTTATTCTATATATTTTGAAAAAAAATCTATTGTAATTTGGTAATATAATTTTTTAGAAAATTTTAAATTTTAGTTATTTAAATTATATGTTTTAATAGATAAATAAATTCAACATAGTGAAAAAATTATGAAACATTCAAATTTAGAATATCAACATTTTTTTATCAAAATTCAAGTAAGTTAGATTAGAAAAAAAAAAAAAAAAAACCAAAACATAAAACAAACAATTATATTAGAAAATAAGTTAATGTAATAATTTCAAAATATTTTTATTTTTTTTTAAATTAAAAATTTATCCTAATTTAATTGTTAACCTCTAATCTATTGAGACCAAATATCTTTAGGTGCATAAGTTAATGTAGTAATTTCAATATATTTTTATTTTTTTGAAAATTAAAAAATTATCCTAATTCAATTGTTAACCTCTAATATATTGAGGAGACCAAATATCTTTAGGTGCAAATCTCTTTTACAGTACAAAACTTGAAGAAAGTTTTATATCTAGAGAGGTTTTATCCTTCTTGACACTTGATAGATATGTGATTAACATGGATCTATGTTGGTTACACACACACACCATGTTTCAACTACATTTTGAATATGGAAGAAAATACACATTTTCATTTTGAGCAACACAATAATAAAATATTTTAACCATAAGAAATGTTTGTATTTTCCTTTGCTTTGTATGATATTTATATATATAGTTTACATTTAAATATTTTATTTAACATAGCTACTAAAATCTTTTTTTATGCCCTTTAAAATGATGTTTTATTATTAGTATATTTTAAAATATACACCCCCTTCATATTAGGAAGAAAAAAGCATATATCCATGAAATAGAAAATATGTCTCTCTTTGGCTCTCATTATTGTTTTAAAATGTTACATGTCATCATTATATTAAACATGGAAGGAATTACAAATATCCCTCATGCCTTAATTAGAAAACACTTATATATATATATATATATATATATATATATATATATATATATATATATATATATATATATATATATATATATATATATTCAAAATATTTTACTCAACTTCCATATTTAGATATTTTATTTCTAAATTACATTGAAACGTTTTTGGCTTGTTAATATTTTTTAAATGTCACATATCAATTTCTTTTAAGTCTTTGAATAAATTACACATATCCCTGACAATGTAAATTGGAAATATAATATTTCTTAATTTTAATTACTTTATCTTTCTCTATATAAAGTTGATATGAAATTATGTTATTTAATATGGACATTAAAATATTTTGCATTATTAGTATTTTTTATTAAATTACTATATGTAAATTGAATACATGATGAATGACATGCTATAAATTTCCCCTCAAGGTGCAAAGTTACACAGAAGTAATTGAACATGCCTATGATGTTACTACAAAAATGTTACCACAAAGGAAAGATAACAACCTAAAGGGTGGAGGATGGAGGGGAAGAAATGATTGTTTCAATGCTTGTGTCAATGCATGTGTGACAGATGTTGCTAGAACAACATGGCTAAATCATTTATTTCCAATCATACCACTATGTCAAAATTTTATATACATATTATATCCAAGCTATAACATGCAAGGTAATGAGGAGAAATTCAAGGTAAGGAGGAGAAACATACCAGAGGTCCTAGTGGGCACTGGGTCGCAAAAAATGTAATTTCACAAAGGAAATTACTAAAGTCAATGTGTGTTGATAATGAGATTAAAAAAATAGAATATTTCACTATATTGACCTTTAGATTCCATGATATTCTGCAATCAACATAAAGAAGGGAGTTTCTTTTATAATTTTAGCTATCTCCTTTTTAAAAATTTAAATTAATTTGGAGTCATTTTCCTTCAGCCATTAATTCCAGCTTTAAATTTAAATTTAAATTTTGTCTAGAAAATATTTTTTGGAATTGAAAATTTATGTGGTGTAGTTTAAATAATCTAATTTTCCAAGTAAAATTTCAAGACATTGTATCTATTTATGCATTCAAAATTACAGTTTAAAAAATGAAAAGTTACACTTGTTTTTTTTCCCGAGAAAAAATCGAACTTTCTATTTAATTAAACAAAAATTTACATCACATATGTCGTAGCATTCCATAAGTCCTTGCCCTCAAAAGGGAAGCAAGGAAAGAATACCAGACGTCCTTCACCCATGGGTGAAAAAAACAAAACTGAGAGATCATGACCACTCAGGGGGCCATTTTAGACAAAACAGCTAAAATGGTAAGTGAGCAAAGCAACATAAACAAGTCATCTATGCAAGCCTTCGAACAAGGAGAAACACTTGACATATAGAGACAATGGCCAAAAACCATCCATAACCCGGCCTCTCCGGAAAGGAGAAAACAACCAAAAATAACCATAATTATAGTGTATTCAAATATAAATTAATTCCAAAAAGAAACAAACGATTGATATGTTTGTTTAAAAACAGTGAATACATATGTACAACAGCTCGAGGAGATATAGCAATGCTGGAGAAAAATAAAGAAGTAAGTTTGTGTATCTGCGAGATGAGGGGAGGCCCTCCATCAGTATGGTCTTGTATCCGACACACGGACAACCATTCCATATTTTTCTTCTATTTCCCATGAGCCTTGAACCTGTCTAAGACCGATCTTAGACAAATCGTCAGCATGTTGGTTCCGTAAAAAGTTACACATGTTATATGCATATATAGAACCAATATAGATCCATTTTGAAGAGGATTAAATCTCTTGAGGTGCATACTTTTTTTCAAGCTTTGCAGTCTAAAATAAGTCCCATATGTTAGGTGCATACTTTTTTTCAATTTTTGTAGTCTAAAAGAGGTCTCATAGGCTATCTTTAGCCTTGTGGACGTTAAAATTTTCTTTATTTCTTTGTCATCTTTCCAAAAGTAAGGTTTCTTTTATACAGCTCATGTGGGTCCGACAATAATAAGTGACCATGTAAGCTAACCGACTTAAGAAGTCTTTGTGTCAAGAATGGTCATTCCTAAATAAAAGATCCTTTATGTCAAGGATGGCCATTCCTAAACAAAAAAATATACCCAATAACCTCCTAGGTTGAAACAATTTAAGGTGGTACTTTATCATAATTACTTAGAGAAATTTTGTGTGGTAGTTATCTTAAGAATCCCCAAAGCCAGAATTTCTATACGAACTTTACCAAAAATTTAGATATTTTCTCTTATATAAAAAAAGTTCGTTATGTTATGGTCTAGTTGTGAATTGGTTGAAAAAAATCAAAATTAAGCCCATTTAATTTTTCAATTAAACATGTTATATCATTCTACCTAAAAAAATACCTTAAACACCTAAAGGAAATATTTAAAAGTACATAATTTAATGTAAATCTTATCATATTTTCTGAAGGCTTCTTATTTCAATAGATCTTGATTTTTTTTATTTTTTTTAATTAAGGACCTAGATTCATTCTCAAGGGCATATACCCAACATATTCTTAGTCTTAATGCTTATCAACGGTTGTAGTGTGTTACAAATTTTGTTAAGTTTCATTGACTTTTAATAAATTTAAAAAATTATAATCGTGCCACGTGGCTCCTCGCCCACCAATTTCCTAAGCATTTGAGATTATTCCAATTCTAATAGATTCCCCATGATAATTTCATCATTATTATTTATAACATTCATTTATATATAAGTGAATTTTATTTAGCAAAATGGTCCATTACTTTTAATAAATCTAAAAATATATATTTGTGCCAAGTGGCTCCCCACCCACCAATTTCCTAGGGATTTGAGATTGTCCCAATTCTAATAAGTTCCTCCATGATAAGTTCATCATTATTATTTATAACATTCATTTACATATAATTAAATTTTATTTAGAAAAATGGTCCATTTTACAATAAAACGTGTAAATAATTTTTTTGTCAACTTCAAGTTGACTCATAACATTTTTATAAATGGTTAATCAAGTAAATGTGGGCATTAGTAAGGTTTTTTTTTGGTGTTGCAATAGTTTTTTTTTTTTTTTTGTTATACTTATGAAGTCTTGGCCTATATCAACAACAATAATATTTTTAATGTTGGTGTACGAGTTATTAATATGCTAGCATCAACAATAGTGTAAAAGGCCATGCCAAAAATCACTTGTTTAAATCAAATTTAATTTAAGGAGTCTATTAGCCACAACATCATAGGTATCATGGATTTTGAACATGAAGCTCCATAACCACATCCTAAAAATGAATGTATTTAGATTTTATTAATGATATATAAAGAAATATTTGAGTGTACAAACCTTTGCACCTTTCTTAGTCTAAGATGAGGATAATTCATTATATTTTAATAAAATAAGAACTCTTTTGTTGTAAAAGTTTTTATGACTTCAGTAATTGATATCTTGTAGAAGCCTACTTATTTATTTTTATTTTAAATGGCATATTATATGGATGCATATTTATTTCTTATTTCTTAGTAATCTAAATACGTAATATAATTGTAAAAAGTAAGGTTATCAAGATTTTATGAATTTGGAGTTGAATTCTTTTTATGTTTTTTTGTTTTT
This sequence comes from Pinus albicaulis, assembly GCA_034641835.2. Taxonomy (NCBI): domain Eukaryota; kingdom Viridiplantae; phylum Streptophyta; class Pinopsida; order Pinales; family Pinaceae; genus Pinus; species Pinus albicaulis. The sequence goes on along the minus strand of CM076581.1, from coordinate 1,240,579,326 downwards.
TCCTCACTTTTAATTGGTCGTGTATCTTTGTATGATGATTGGTTTTCTGATCTTATGTGTTATTTAGCTCATATATGAAAATGGATATATGTATTCTTCTTTTTGCATAAGTAAAAAAAAATAAAAATAAAAATAAAATATATATATATGCACTTATTTCTATAGGTAAACTTATGCCTTCATCAGTGACTTAGTGAAATGTTTATCAACTGTTGCAGTGTATTACAGAGTTTTTTTTTAAGTTTCTTTGACTTTTAATAGATTAAAAAAATTATTTGTTTTCAGATCTTATGTGTTATTTAGCTCATATATGAAAATGGATATATGTATTCTTCTTTCTACATCAACATTTATACATATGCACTTATTTATATATGTAAACTTATGTCTTCATGAGTGACTTGGTGAAATTTTTATCAACAATTGAAGTGTATTACTGAGTATTTTTAAGTTGCAATGACCTTTAATAAATTAAAAAATATATATTTGTGCCAAGTGGCTCCCCACCCACCAATTTCCTAGGGATTTGAGATTATTCCAATTCTTATAAGTTCCTCCATGATAAGTTCCTCATTATTATTTATAACATGCATTTATATATAAGCTATTTTTTTTAGAAAAATGGTCCATTACTTTTAATAAATTTTAAAAATTTATTCGTGCACCCACCAATTTCCTAGGGATTTGAGATTATTTCAATTCTAATAAGTTCCTCCATGATAAGTTCCTCATTTTTATTTATAACATTCATTTATTTATAAATAAATTTTATTTAGAAAAATGGTCCATTACTTTTAATAAATTTAAAAAATTATATTCTTACCACATGGCTCCCCACCAACAAATTTTCTAGGGATTTGAGATTCTTATTTCAACTTAACTTGGATGAGGATTTGTTGACTTTTTATTTTTGTTTTTTTAATTAAAGGCCTAGATTTATTCTCAAGAGAAAATGCTCAGCATGTGATTAGTCTTAATGATTATCAATGGATGTAGTGTATTACACAGTTTGTTAGGTTGCATTGACTATTAATAAAATAAAAAAAATAGATTCCCACCAATTTCCTAGGTATTTGTGATTATTTGAATTCTAATAAGTTCATCCATGATAATTCCATCATTATTATTTATAACATTCATTTATATATAAGAAAAAATTATTTAGCAAAATGGTCCATTGCTTTTAATAAATTTAAAAAATTGTATTCCTGCCAAGTGGCTCCCCACCCACCAATTTCCTAGGGTTTTGAGATTATTCTAATTCTAATAATTTTCTCCATGATAACTTCCTCATTATTATTTATAGCATTCATTTATATAAGAAAAATTTATTTAGCAAAAAGGTTCATTTTACAACAAGACATGTAATTCTTTTTTTTCTTAACTTAATGTTGACCCATAACATTTTATACATGGTTAATAAGGTAAATGTGTGCATTAGTAAGGCATTTTTTTTTGTTGCAATAGTTTGTTTTGTTATATTTATGAAGTATTTGGCTATGTCAACCAGATTAATATTTTTAATGTTGTTGTACAAGTTATTAATATGCTACCATCAATAATAGTGTAAAAGGCCATGCCGATAATGGCTTGTTTAAATCAAATTTATTTTTTTGTTCACTACATCATAAGTATGATGGATTTTGAACATGAAGCTCCATAACCACATCCTAAAAATTAATATATTTAGTTTTTATTTAGGATATATAAATAAATACTCTACTACACAAACCCTTGTACCTTTCCTTGTTTCAAGATTAATACAATTCATTATATTTTTAAAAAATAAGAACTATTTTCTTGTAAAAGTTTTTATGACTTCTGTAATTTATCTTTTGCATGAGCCTGCTTATTTGTATTTTATTTTTAATGTCATATTATAGTGATGCGTATTTATTTCTTATTTTTTAGTAATTTAAATATGTAATATAGTTGTAAGAAGTAAGGTTATCAAGTTTTTATGAATTTGGGGTTGATTTCTTCTTATGTTTTTTTGTTTCTATTTCACTTTTAGCTTGGCTTATGTATCTTTGTATCATGATTGGTCTTTAGTTATGATATGTTTATTAGCTCATATATGAAAATGGATATATTTATTCTTATTTTTTCATAAGGATATATGCATATGCACTAATTTCTGTATGTAAACGTATGCCTTCATATGTGACTTGGTGAAATTTTTATCAATGGATCTAGTGTATTATAGAGTTTGTTAGGTTGCATTGACTTTTAATAAATTAAAAATAAAAATTATATTTGTGCCACGCCCACCAATTTCCAATGGATTTGAGATTCTTCCAATTCTTACAAGTTCTTCCATGATAATTTCCTCATTATTATTTATAACATTCATTTATATATAAGAAAAAAAATTTAACAAAATGATCCATTACTTTTAATAAATTTAAAAAATTAGATTTATGCCATGTGGCTTCCCACCCACCAATTTCCTAGGGATTTGAAATTATTCTAATTCTAATATGTTCCTTCATGATAAGTTTCTCATTATTATTTATAACATTCATTTATATATAAGACAATTTTATTTAGCAAAATGGTCCATTTTACAATAAGATGTGTAATTTTTTTTTCTTAAGTTAAAGTTGACTCATGCCAAAACAGAAAAGACAAAAAAATGTCAAATGGAGATGAAAAAGGTATACAATGCCTAGCTTGACCAATTTCAAAAAGGACACCTTCTGTAAGTTTGAAAGTAATTATAAACTAAATTAGGAAATTTTTATTTTCAATTACTTTATCTCTACATATAAAGCTGATGTAAAATTGAAGTGGAAATTGAAGTACTTTATTTGTAGTCAACATTGTTGTTATTATTATTTTTCATTTTTATTGTAAATGTTATTTTATTATTTTAAATGTAAAGTTATATACAACATTTCTCTCATAGTTGGTTGTATAACACATTTTTTGTTTTTTTTCTTAGTAATGTGGGTCCTTACATGACTTCACGCCAAACCTATGGTCTGAGAAACCGTGACTTAGGGGCATCTAAGCCGTCAAAATCACCCGTGGATCACACTTGGCCTAGGCCTCGGCCACACCAATCCTTATCATGGTTGAATTTTTTTTTCGTTCGGGGGGATTGGAATAGCTGACATCATCGTGGAACCAAACCCTCCTTGGCAGGTTCTATAACACCTTTACTCTCAATGAAAAAATGAAAATATTCACAATTAATTATTATATTTTAAATATTTTATTTTATTTTAAATAAAAAAATTGACAATAATTAAATTTAATTGTTAATTAATAATAAGAACATTCATTTTCATTTTTATTTGTGAGACTATTATTAAAAAAAAAAATATGTCATCTTAAATGTGTCTGTGATGCCTCTTAAGCAACGTATGAGATTAAGTCATTAAATTGTTTCCTTATATCCAAGAAAAGTGAGCATTTGCATAACCTTTCAATCAAAGAAAAACAAAGTTAACTAACCACATGCACTCAATTAAAGGTGTAGTCTAACTAATAGAGGAAATGGCTTTTTCATCTAAATCAATGATACAACTTTAAGTGAGATTATAAATTTTTTTTGTTTAGAGTAATATTTTGATTGTAAAAATGGATTCACGGTCCTCAAAAACACCTTTGTGTACTTGAATTTTGTAGATTGAAAAACTTAAATTGGAAGATTTTAAAAATATCTGCCAAATCTTGATTAAGATTGACAAGGAAAAAACACCAGGAAAAAGATCATTTTGTCTATTACATAGACTGCTCTCACATAGCTAGTTAGCATTCCTAAAATAGCTACTAAGTAAAAAATGGAGTGAGATACCCAAAATTTTATATATATATATATATATATATATATATAATATATATATATATATATATTTGAAAGCAATTGGAGCAAAATATTAGTTACAATGAGCTTCACATGCAATAACAACCCATGCAAACTTCAAAAAAAGATTAAAAGTCAACATATATGGTAGGTAGGTTAATGGATAAGGGGGTTAGGTAGGTTATCTCCACAAATAAGAGAGGAAATTATTATTGGACCTTAAAGATAAGCCAATACACAATAATGGAGTGAAAATAGCCATGTCATAGCCTATTAAGTGACATATATCATTCTAGGTGTCATCACCTACTAAAAATAGGCTTACTGAAAATAGAAAATAGTGAGAAGAATAATTTTTCAAAAAAAATATGTTATAAATATTTGAAATACCCAACTTTTTAGGTGAACAGCTCACCCATCATTACCAACAAGAAGAAAAAAGGATATGTTGAAGAGGAAGAGAAATCTAACCTATAAATAGTATTGTTGTCTGAAAGAGATGAAAAAGATGTTATGAAAGAGACATTATTAAGGTCGAAAAAAAATATAAATAAAGTATGAAAGTTTATTATTTCCAAAAAAATATTATTATTATTATTATTATTATTATTAAAATGTATTATGCATTAACTATTATTATTAATATTGATAGAAAAGAGAAAATGTTAAAAATAGGTGATCATCCCAAATAATAGGGAATCTCTATTACTGAATGAAAAGTGGTCATATGCATTTCTAATCATATATGAAAGAGAGTCCAATAATAGGCTAAGTGAAGACCTTATGAAAATTGAGTGCAATGTACCAACAATTTGGGAGAAAGCTAACATCTCATATTATCATCATTAAAATCATAATAATGAATCATATGCTTTTAACTAACATCTAACTTTAACTTCAACCATATACATCAGATGAGATATAAATAATAATTACAATTTAAACTCTTATAAAAGTTATCTTTTCATATACTTTATTCTAAAAATTTATGGATTACAAATTTTAAAAATACATTATGTTTTTCGATTTATGTATTATACTTTTAATTATATATTATATATTTTTTAATTTATGTATTGTATATTCAGTTAAATATGAAAATATATTTTATAAGAATTCACAACTTTACCATTTTTCTTCATTTATATTGGTTGTACTAATTTTAGAAGTTCTTAAGAAGAATCCAGAGGGAATTTTAGGAAATATATATTCATGTTTCAAGTAAGTTCCAGGTTATCTACAACAATTGTCTCTCTGAAACTTGGTCGTCCTAAATTCATAAGTTTGTGTCTTTTTAAGTTGTGTTTTTTGTTGGTGTTTTTCACTAGTCAAGGTCGGTTTTGTACCTGGTTGAAATCGTATATTTTGCCTCTAGGAATTTTACATTATCAGTTGTGGTTACTTATCGTTATCATGGGTATTGATGCCTTGATTTCTTGGAAATCAACCCAATATCAATTTGTGTTTGGTTATCGTTACGGGAGAGAGTCGTCCTCACTAGTTGTTACAATTGTCACAATTGTCATTCAAAGAAGGATACAAATGTTTTTTTTTTTTATGTTTATTTTGCAATGTCAACGGGTTTTCATTTGGTGGACTGGGTCCGCAAATTGTTTCAAGGAATTTCAGTCGTAATATGGTTTTATACTGAAAATCAATAAAAAAAATTGGTCGGATTTACGATTAAAAAAAATTAGGAAATATATGTGCACACTTTTAGGGTTAATTATTAGTTTTAGGTACTCACAACTACCTTAAGGTATTCGGGATAAATATTTCTCAATCAACTTTGAGGAGAACATGGATACGATAGTGATATATGTGGTTTATACCTTCGAGCTATCTCAATGAAGTTTTCAAGGAAACTAAGCATTTATAAATAATCAAATATAAGATAATTTTATTTTCAAATTTTAATTAAATATAAAATTAAAATAATTTTATGTTATAAAATATTGTGTAAATTATAAATTATAAATTTATTTTCTAAAAAAAAAAAAAAAAATTCTTGTATTAATTATTTATAATATTTTAATTATTATAAATTTAAATTAATTTTTTTATTTTAAGTTAAAAAAAAATTTAACTGAAAAATAATGTCGAGAGCAATTCTCAGGTGTACATAGTCTTGCTTAAGGTTGGACTACTAAACTTATGGGAGAAAACATCTCTAACTACCCGTTGAACCACAATCACGGAATGATTAAAACTTTAAATTTTATTTTTTTGATAGCTAATATCCAATCATTCATACCTCTAATATTTTATGAGCGTAATTCATAATCCATGTATGATCAATCTATCTTGTATTTAAATATTTTAATTAGTAAATAAATATCATTATATTAAGTATATTTATAGATGTCAAGTCCCATTAGCACAACCAGTTAAGGATGGGTTTCGTCAGCAAGGTGACCCAGGATCAAACCTCACGGGGGTTGGTTGTGCCCTATGCTAGGTGGAGGAGACATGATAAAAACCCCAGTCAGCTAAAGGGCTAGTGTGGCCTAGGCTGAGTGCGTATCCCTGAGTGACTTTGGCAGCTTAGACAAAATAGCTGGAAAAAAAAATAAAGAAAGATATTTATAAATAAATAATAAATTTAAATCAACAAAATAATTCATATGTTATTAATTATTGTTTAAAAAAATTGTAATAATAATTAAATTTTCATTAAATTTTACTTTTCAATGTTATCTATATATATATATATATATATATATAGCAATAGTTAAAGCAACAAAGGAAATTGTGTGGCTCAGAAAAATTCTGGAATATTTGTAGGAGAAACAAGTGCATTCAACTCCTCTCGTCATTGACAACACTTCTACAATAAAATTAGCCAAGAACCCAAAGTTCCGTGATTGAAAAAAACACATCAATAAAAAATACCATCTTATTCGACATCATGTTGAGGCCAAGAAAATTCACCTACGCCATTGTTCCATAAATGAGCATATTGCAGACATCTTCACCAAAGAGCCATTGTTCCATAAATGAGCATATTGTAGACATCTTCACCAAAGCACTTAGAAGATAAAAGTTCGAAAGATTCAGAATGATTCTTGGACTCACCAACACCCTTTCAGATTAAGGGGGGAATGTTGACACCTAATCTTTGGGATTAGGTAAATCCATGTAAATTAGTGTAAATAGAAAATAAGAAGAATTGGAATATCAAGAGACCTTAGGAGATGAAGCTCAAGAGTCTCTCCCTCCATGTATATATCTATGATCAATCTTAATGAAAAATCACAATTGGCTTGGAGGAGTTACCTCCTAGCCTGACAAAGGAATTACAGATCTCCCTCGTTTCTTAATTAGAAAACACTTAACATTGAAATAAGTGATATATATATGTATATGATGTCAAAATAATTTGCTCAGCTTCCATATTCAGATAATTTATTTTTAAATTACATTGAAACACTTTTGGCTTGTAAATATTTTTTAAATGCCACATATCAACTTCTTTTAAGTATTTGAATAAATTACACATCTCCCTCAAAATGGAGAGTGGAAATATAAGATTTACTTTTTATTTTCTAATTTCAATTAATTAATTATGTCATTTAATATGGATGTTAAAATATCTTTTATTATTAATATATTTTTATTAAAATACTATATGTAAATTGAACACATGATGAATGACACATTTCCTGCATACTAAACTATAATATGAATATCATTTTTAATACCATGTGTCAATTTTCGTTGAATCACACATCTCCATTGTACTAAAAAATAGAAAGTAATTATAAACTAAATTAGGAAAATTGTGTTTTCAATTATGTTATCTCTACATAGAACGTTGATGTAAAATTAAGGTGGATATTGAAGTAATTTATTTAGGGTCAACATTGTTGTTATTACTATTTTTCAATTTATTAATGTAAATATTATTTATTACTTTAAGTGTAAAGTTATTGACGACATTTCTCTCATATTGGATTGTATATCACCTTTACTCTTGGTGTGACAATGAAAATATTTACAATTAATTGTTATATTTTAAATATTTATTTTATTTTTAAATAAAAAAAAATATTTATAACTGAATTTAATTGTTAACTAATACTAAGAACATTCATAATTCATTGTTATTTGTGAATGTGAAGACTTTTTTTTTTTTTTTTAAATATGGCATCATAAATGTGATGTTGATGGCTCTTAAATGGCACATGAGATTAAGTTGTTAACTAATTTCCTTATATCCAAGAAAAATGAGCATTTTAATAACCTCCCCGTCAAATAAAAACAAAGTGAATTAACTACATGCACTTAGTTAAAGGTGCACTCTAATTAATAGAGGAAATGGTTTTTTCATAGAAATACAATGATACAACTTCAAGTGAGATTGTGATTGTTTGATGTTTAGAATAAGCTGTTGAATTTAAAATTGGATTCAGTTCCCTAAAAAAACCTTAGGGTACTTGAATTTTTCATATTAAAAAACTTAAATTTGAAGTTTCTAAAAATCTTTGTTAAATTTTGATTGAAATTGATAAGTAAAAAACACAAAAAAAGGGTCATTTTTCTATTACTTAGACTACCCTCTCAAATACCTAGTTAGCATTCCTAAAATAGCTACTAATTCAAAAATGGAGTGAGATACCCAAAATTAAAAAATATATATCTAATGATACGACTAATTAAAAGAAATTGGAGCTAAATATTAGTTACAACGACCTTCACATGCAATAAATACCCATGCAAAGTTCAAAAAAAAAGATTAAAAGATTAAATTTAAGTCATTGTAACTACTATCATTAAAAGCAATTGGAGCTAAATTTAAGTTACAATGGCCTTCACATGCAATAACTACCCATGCAAACTTCAAAAAAAAATCAAAAGTCAACATATAAGGTAGGTAGGTTAATGGATATGGGGGTTAGGTAGGCTATAGCCCCAAATAAGAGAGGAAATTATTATTGAACTTTAAAGATAAGACAATAAACAATAATAGAGTGGAAATAACCATGTCAAAGCCTATTCAGTGACACATATCATCCTAGGTGTCATCACCTACTAAAAATAGGAAATAGTGAGAAGAATAGTTTTTCAAGAAAACTATGTTATAAAGATTTGAAATACCCAACTTTTCACGTGAACACTTCACCCATTATTAGGGACAAGAAGCAAAAAAGATATGTTGAAGAGAAAGAGAAATCTAACCTGTAAATAATAATGTTGTAAAGAGATGTTATGAAAAAGACATTATAAAGATCGAAAAAAATATATTAAACTATAAAATTTTATTATTCCCAAAAAAATATTTTTATTACTATAAAAAGATAAATTACGAATTAACTATTATTATTAATATTGATAGAAAATAGAAAATGTTAATAATAGGTGATGATCCCAAATAGAAATGTCTAGTAATAAATGAAAAGTGGTCACATGTTTGTAATAATATATGGAAGAAGGTCCAATGATGGGCTAAGTGAAGACCTTATAAAAATCGAGTACAATGTACCAACAATCTGGGAGAAAGTTAATATCTCATATTATTATTATTAAAATTATAATAGTGAATCATATGCTTTTAAGTAACATCTAACTTTAATCATATACATGAGATCAAATATAAATCATAATTACAATTTAAACTCTTATAAAATCTATCTCTTCATATAATTTATTATAAAAATTAATGGATTAAATTTTTTAATGATGCATTATGTTTTTATATATATATATATATATATATATATATATATATATATATATATATTTTTATTGTATATTTAATTAAATATTAATATATTTATAAGAATTCACAACGTTACCATTTGTCTTCATTTATATTTGTTGCACTCATTTTGGAAGGCATTAAGAAGAATCGAGAGTGTGTATATGTATATGTATATGTATATATATATATATATATATATATATTTATTTATTTATATTTCTCAAGTAAGTTTGAGATTATTTATAATAATTGTTTCTATGGAACTTGATTTTCTTAAATTTAGAAGTTTGTGTCTTTTCAAGTTGTGTTTCTGGTTAGTGTCTTTTACTTGTCAAGGTATATTTGTTTGAAATCGAGTATTTTGCCTCTAGGATTTTACATTATTAGTTGTGGTTACTTGTTGTTATTGTGAGTATTGATGTCTTGATTTCTTGTCAACCGGCCCAATATCAAGTTTCATGTTTAGTTATTGTTACAGGAGAGAGTCATCCTCATTGGTTGTGTCACCTTTGTAGCCTCATTATCATAACTGTTACAGTAAGGGTCAGTGATTCAAAGAAGGCTATAAATTTGTTTTGTTTGTTTTTTGCACAATACTTCGTCAGGACCATCCTTCAAACTGGTTGTGGTAGTCACCTCTACTGATTTACAATCTCTCGATCCCTCTGGCATATATTTCAATTGTTCAGTCTTGGTCGTCAGGGATTGGTATAGTGGTACATTTTCTATTTGGTTTTAGTCGTATTCAACCTCATTCTATACACGAGTTAACTTGGGAAACTCAGGGGGAAATCTGGTTTACATTGGTAAAAATCATCTCGTATTGGGTTAATTTTCGTTATAAAATCTCTTATTGTAGATTCTTGGATGACGTCAGTATTGTGAAAATACTAATGCATTCTCAATTACCCGTGTTTCTGTTTTTTGTTATTGGGGTCCTTGGGGTTCATCTCTGTCTAGTCATCCGTTCATCACCCTTCAAGCAGATGTTCCAAAAATATTGCCTAAATTTTACTTGCAGGATTTGGTTTTGCACAGTGTCGAGACAACACTTAACTAGTTGTAGTGGAGGTTCAACGGGGATTTTCTCTTATAGACAACATCGTCTTTTTGGTTGGGAGTCTCTAACCAATTTTTTTGATGTTGTGCCTCTGGAGGTTCGACAAGAGATTCGTACATTGGAAGAAAAATAATTTTGTGAGAAAATGTATCACACTCACTCAGATATTTGTGTAGGCAAAAGTACTTGGGTACCTGACCCAGGCAAATGGAGGAAATGAAGGTTACACTTCTTGCACTCAATATTTCAACATAGACAGATCGCTAATCTATTGCATATGATGTTATGAGACAAATAGGTGGACAACTATAAGCTCTTTGTTGGCTATGAGGAAATGAAAAGGATATGAGGGACAACTAATATGCAATGAACGAGATGGAAGTACACTTGCATAAAATAGAGTGCTAGATCACTACAAATTTGGATAAAGATTCTACTGTACCTCAAAATGGAGAAGTGGTTATCAATGCTACCCCCATTAACATGGTCAGTGCAAATTCTTCTCCAGAACAACTAGTGATCATTCTGGACAAATGAATATTTATCTAATCTTCTACTATATGGACGTGTGTTTGCGATGTTTTGTTTTTTTATGTGTATGTGCTTTATATTTTGTCTCTTCTGTCTTTATTTCCATGGGGATCGTATGCGTAGTAGCTATATAAATTTGTCAAAAAGTGGTTTTCAGGGAAAATTTTAAGGATGGATATCTATTTGAAAGTTTAAAAACCTTGATGAATCTTAGTAATCTATAATAGAAAATTTGTAAAATGTTTGATGATATTTTTGTAAAAATATCTAAAATTTTGATTATATTATATTAATCTATATAAGATCTTGACGATTTTTAAGGTAAAATAATTTCATACTATAAAACTTGGGTGAATTATTTTTCGAATAAAATGGAAACTCGCGAATATTTTTTTTTGGAAAAAGTATAAAAAAAATAGCCCACCTGCGAACATTGGCCCCTAAAATTTTTCTTGGTGGTTTTTATAAGTTGGTCAATTATCGAGACTACCATTTTCACTCCAAACTTTTCTGGTTGTAACTATTTGTCATTTTTTTTGGACAAATTGGTAGTCATTTTTCGGTTTGAAATGTCAAAAAGTTTTTGGTCAGATTTACAACCAAAAAAAAATAAAAATGGAAATATATGTGCACACTTTTAGTGTTAATCATTAGTTTTAGGTATCTCACAACTACCTTAAGGTATTGGGGATAAATATTTCTCCGTCAACTTTGAGGACAACATGGATACGATAATGATATATGTGTTTTATACCTTCGAGCTATCCCAGTGAAGTTTTCAAGGAAACTAAGCAATAATAAATAATCAAATTTAAAGAGAATTTTATTTCAAGTTTTAATAAAATACAAAATTATAATAATTTTATATTATGTAACTTATAAAATTTATTTTCTAAAAATTAAAAAAAAATATATCTTGTATTAATTATATATAACCAATAATTATTTATATATATATATATATATTTAATGATAAATGTATTTTTTTTCATTTGAAGAAACAATGCATGGAGCAGCGTTGAGGCGTACATAGTCTTGCTTAATATTGGACCACTAGACTTTTGAGGAGCAAACTTCCACACCTAACTGTTAGACCACAACCACAAGACTATCGATAAAAATTTATCACTTTAAATTTTCATCCACAACCACAAGACTATCGATAAATGTTTATCACTTTAAATTTTCATTTTTGATAGCTAATATTCAATCATTTATACCTCTAATCTTTTACGAGCGTCATTCATGATCCATTTATGATCAACCTATCTTGCATTTAAATATTTTAATTAATAAATAAATATCATTATATTAAATGATATTCATAAATAAATAATAAAATAAAATTACTAAAATAATTCATCCATGTATGATCAATCTATCTTGCATTTAAATATTTTAATTAATAAATAAATATCATTATATTAAATGATATTTATAAATAAATAATAAAATAAAATTACTAAAATAATTCATATATTATTAAGTGTTATTTTAAAAATTATAATAATAATTAAAATTTCATATATATATATAATTTAATGATAAATTTATTTAACTATTAAATATTTAACATTCATCCAAAAAAAATTTAAATATTAAACTTTCAATATTAGCCAAAAAATAATAATAGTAATCATAATTATATAGTTTAAATGTTAAACTTTCAATATGAGCCCAAAAGATCATAAAAATCATAATTATATAATTTAAATATTAGGTAAATTTGAATTATTTATTTATTATTATTATTTTATTTTGATTCAAAATATAAATTTAATATTAAAAAATTGATATTCTAACATTATTTTTGTAATCCAATCAATAATTATAAAAATATCAAATAGTAGAACATTTAAACTTCTAATAACATTCAGTCTGACATTATCATTAAATTAAAAGCATATGCATCTCCTTGGGAAACCGCATCTCTCCCACATTCCCAACCTCATTTATTTGTCTTCAAAACTACACCATACGTACACGAAAAAGTTAAATGTACTCTGATAGATGTACGCCTGTGCTTGTTTAAATGATATGTCATATATGTACGTGTGTACTTGTTGTATAAACATGACATGCCCTAATTCATTTTGTCCATATATCTTTGGATACATACACATCCACAATGAGGACTCAACAATATGCCCACCTTTATATGAATTTAATTCAAAGTGACTCTTAAAAAGAATGATAGAACCTTATCACTTCCATGCATGAAAGGATCAACCCACACCTTTGTAGAACAACCTTTTTACTTAACATATATAAGTGTTATCCCTTTATATATTCAAATGGGACCCAAAAAAACCACACCATCAATTGGCCAGCTCCATAGATTAAAGGCTACAACCTTGGTGTGGAAGGACCAACCATAGCTTTCCATAGCTTTGGAGTTGATTTGGCTTCAAAATACTTTGGAGTTGATTTGGCTTCAAAATATTAACTCACAAATGGTTAACATTTTATATTCAAATAATGTTGCTTTCACATGGGTTAGAACATGAAAGAACTAACCCATCAATTCGAATTTTCCTAGATTGTGCCTCTTATGAAGATAGGACCTTGGTATCAAAACAAACTTATGCTTTCCACAAGTTTAGATATTTTGCTTCTTAAAAATGTATTATTCATGTTCTCTGTTTAAATAAGATTATTTAGAAACAAATTTTTCAAAGTTATACATGGTTGGTTTAATGCTTAAAATCATTGTTAATATAAAAGGATCAATCATTTAAAAGAAACTTGAGGTGCATAATACACATCCAACACCCATCCATGAGAGAAGAATATGAAAAAAAATCAAAATAGAAAAGTCATAAACATATGAAATAAACAACCATTGACAACATAATATATTGGGAAAAACCTTTCCAAGAGAAAAACCCCACACTCTAAGGCACACTCCATGTGTTATTCAACAACAAAAATGTTTGCAATATAGAGTTTTTGTGCTCTCTACAAGAATGTTCATCAACGACCTAATTCTAGAGAAACTTTGCTAGCATAATAGTAAACTAAAAGATACCTTCACTCATTTCCTCCACCCAAAAATTTAATTAACAAGGCATAGTAAAACCATAAACCATTTTTAGTTTATCATTTCTACATTTCGAAGACCACTAGTAGATTTTTCCCTGCCAATACGCTCTACCACTACTCATTGCAATTATTTTCTGCAACATTGTATTATTCTTTTCAATAGCATTGCATTATTCTCTACATAGTGGTTAGTCAATTTAATGTCTTAAATTGCTATCATAAATTATCGACCAAGGTTAGTAATCTGATGAAGTGTGGTGCACTATATATCCTTAGATGCCCTTCTTTGTTACTTCATTGTGTATATTTTTATATATTGTTTTTGGGGGTTTTTATTTTATGTCTAAATTAAGAGCTGAAATTGATCTAAGGAATGAAATCTAAGCTTCTAAATGAAATCTTTAAATGCTTGGGAATAACTAAATAGAAAGGAAATTTAGTGATGAAAACTTAATCTTTTAAAAGGAAGAAAAGGAAATGTTATTTTTACTCTAAGAAAAGGAATTGTTTACAAATAACTCGTAATGAAATGCATGAAATATCAAATCTAAAAGAAGGAAGAAAAGAAAATGTTAATTAACTAATCTAATTTGCATTAAAATACATCAAACTTTAGATGGTTGAAATTTGAGCTATGTTAGACTATTCTAGGCTGGCAAAACATCTATGAAAACATCTAATTAAACTCATTCATTATTTAAACCAAACACTATTCTAAATCTGATTGAAATCTATTGATCTCCAAATGATGTTCTATCTACCAAAATGAAAAAATAAAACCATGTTCTACCTTATCCATTGAAACATTAATTATATGAAAACATAACATTTAATCTACTTCTAAAATAATCAAAATACAATTCTAATCTAACTCTGTCCTGGTTTTAAATCTAAGAATGATCAAAATATGAATATAATCTAATTCTATTCTACATTCCATGGAACGAAAACATAAAATCTATTACTAAGAATTTCAAATGACTGTGCTAATTTAAATCAAATTTAACTAAGGCAAGAAAGAAATGACATGGTATCTATTGCGCAAAACAACATGTTTAATCTTAAATCCTATTGTTGTTGTGTAATCAAATCCACAAATCTATTCAATTGGAAGATGACAAGGTCACATTCATGAAATGATTCAGGCGAGCATAAGGTCTAACAGTCAACTGTAAATGTAAACAACTAATTCATAAAACATTTAAAAACTAATTGATATGAAATTAAGCTATGAAAGAGTATGCAATTAAACTACGAATTGATGAGAATCTAACTATGAAATGATAAGAATCTAATTATGAATTGACAAGAGATTAACTACGAATCAACAGGAAATTAAACTATGAAATTGACAATAAAATAAATTACAAAATAACTATAAAAACCTCCTTTCCGTGCAGGGGCCCTCTGCAACAGAACGAGTGGGAAATCTACTTAGACTATCCACGCATCAATAATCTAGAACTAGTATTCTTTGTTAAACACACACATGGTGTAGGAGAAGCATAAACACACACATAAAAAGATAAGTATTCATTGTATATATTATTCACCATAGATGTACATTTATAATACAATGGTGTGACTCTTGGATTCATCTTCCAAGGTCACTTGGACTCCTTTGTGACTCTTCGCCTTCCACACCTACCCATAGAGGAGTAGGTGTTCAACATTCCCCCCGTTAATCCGAAGGGGTATGTGTGAGTCCAAGAAGAGAGTTGTAATACAAATCTAAAAAGTATGCATGGCAGCACTTAGGCTGAATCAACTCTCTGAAATGTTGACATAAAGAGGTGGTTTAAGAATGACCACCAACGCTGGAACGTAACGCTTATTGCAGTTCCTGGAACTCTTCCAAAATTAGCAAGAAGATAAGGGCTTCTACTAGAGGAAGTGTCCCTCATATTTGAAGAGGGAGACCTTCAAACTTAAAGAAGGGAATTCTACAACCTGTGATGGTTTAAGGATGACCACCAACACTGGAATGCTTGATGTATTTCCTGGAACTCAACCAAAACTGGCAAGAAGCTGAAGTATTCTGTTAGAGGAAGTGTTCTGAAAGAGGAATAATATCAACCTCACATAGATGGTTTAAGGCTGTCCACCAACCAAAGGTATGCTCATTGGCATCCGTGTCTCTGGCTTCAACTCTAAATCTGGAATGAGAGATTGTGGCTCGGGCTCGCTTGAATTTTTGTGTCTCTAGCTACAACTTTGAATATGGAATGACAAATTATGGCTCAGGCTCGCTTGATGTGGCGTCGAGGCTTGTAGATGACCACCATTTCCCCCCCTGTCAGGTACAAGGTGAGATGATGGCGAAAACTCAACTACAAGATTGTTCAATATTCTAGAACAAGTTCTGACATATGTCTTAAACATATTCTTGGTTTTCGATGCCCATTGCCAAGAAGCGATCCATTCAAGATGAATCTTTTTTCTTGCAAGAGGCTTGTTTTTGAAGCATCTGTGTAAAGAATGGGTGTGTCGACCATAGTGCTTGCATGGGTGAAGATCAAAACAATGATCTTTCATATGGCCAACTCGATCACTGATCCAGATTTATGCAGGAACGCAACAGAATAAACATATAACCATAAATACAGAGATGCAGTGGAAATAACACTTCATTTCATTAATATCAAAGAACTGAAATTTGTTTACAGACATAATGGAATAAAACTAGCTAGGGCGCTGGTAGCTATCTCTGAGAAGAGATGTGGCGGCTACAGGCCTCTGAATTGAGTTACAATGAGGCTCGAGGGCCTATTTATTATTGAGAAACAATGGAGAACCCTAAACATCCAAAAACCTAACCCCTAAGAGATGAAGCACCAAAACTATGGGCCCCGTTTGGGTAAATTGGTGTTTCAACTTCCCAGGGACGTAACTTTGGCCTACTATCTCCGTTTGACGCACATGATATATCATTAGAAAGCTTTGTCCGAGGACCACAACTTTCGGGAAAAATTTCATTCCATGAAATTCACTGGTAAAACGATGCCCAAAAAACGTCGTTTAGGGCCTCAAAACGGCTCCGGAAGTTCAGGACCCGAAAAACTGCTAAAAATAGTAAGTTATGCCGAAACTGAAAAACTGAAAGGGACAATGGTGGGGGCCCAAGTGGAATAGGCGGGTGGCCACCAATATCCACCTGGATCAATCACAGTGTTGGAATTTTACAATTTGTTGTTGTTATTGTGGAAGTGGAGCAGGATCTGGAACAGCTGAATGTAAACTATCATGAAGAAATCTGGCACTCTGAAATTTGATGGGGTTGGAGTAGTCCGGAATATGAAAGGACAACTCCTTGCCATATCCAAGACTTGTTCAGTGCTTGTTGTGGACAAGCTATTCCCAAGGTCTGATGATGGGCTTAGGAAGTGTAGACTGAATTGTTGCATCTACATGTAAATATGCCCTTGTATAAGGAACTGAATGTGAGTCGACTGCAACTTTATATTCTTGCTAGTGATGAGAGTCCTTCTCATTTTTCTGAACAAAAACAGGTTCAGAATGATGACTCTTTTGCTGAAGTTCATCTTGCTGAAGCTGAGACTCTAACTGCAAATACTCAATCTTGTCTTGTGCATCTTGCAAGCAAGTTTGAATATTAAAAAGAGCATTCTTGCTCATTTTTACCATATCATGAACAATGGAATGAATGAGGTTATGCAACAACTTTAATGCATCATTGATTTTAGCCATTTTTCTCAACAATTCAAACTCAAGAAATAAAGGGTGTCGACTTCGACCGATAATGCACCCGTTTACAATGTGATTCAACTTACTTTAAAAAATACAAATGACTTCAAATATCCTTTTTGGAACTTCCAATTATGGAATTCCCAAAGAACAAACTCTTCTACTCAAATTATGGAGGACCTCAAGGCATAGACTTGGTCATCTGACCAACAAGCAACAATGACTCACTTCATAGAAGTATTCAACAATTTCTCAACTAGATCCTGCCTCGAGAATTTGTGGGAAGTCATCAATTTTCCTATTGCACTCACAATAAAGACGAAGGAAATTCCAAAAACTATGAGTAAGTTTTATTATGCCACCAATTTTCAACATTTTCCTTCACATTGTTAATATCTTTCAGAGAGTCACCCTTTTATACATGCCACACATCTTGGTCACATTTTCATAATAGAGAAACATACAACAAAAACTTCACCCTTCCCTATATAGAAAATCCATATATCTATTTATTCATATACCATCTCCCCTCTCTGTTATTCTTCTTCTTCTCTCTCTCTTTTTTTTTTTTTTAAGGAAAAAAAATTGGGGGAAAAAATAGAGGTATTATTTGGGAGAGGTGTTTTCTGGGGAAGGTATTTTCTAGGGGAGGTGATTACTGGGGAAGATATTTACTGGGTAAGGTGATTTCTAGGGGAGGTGAAATATGAGGGAGGTGAAACTGTAAAAAAAAAAAATTAGTGTTATGAAAAATTGGTATTTTGGCAGAATGAAAAAAAATCACAGAGAATCTGCGTGGGATGGTTGTTGATGAGGGGCGAGCATGAGCAAGGAGTGCAGGTGAGGGGTGGGGATCGTGAGAGGGGAGGTCGAGTGGTGAGGGGAGGGGGAGGGGCATGGAGCGAGGTGAGGGGAGGGCGAGTGTTGAGGGGAGGGGGAGGAGCGTGGAGCGAGGTGAGGGGAGGGATGGGATGGGGAGAGATGGAAGGGGCAGGTAGAGGGGTGTGGGAAGCGGTGAGGGGGCGGGTAGAGAGGTCAGGGGTGACAGGGAGCAGAGTGTGGGTTGAGCGTGGAGTGTACAAGGGGTGGGGATGGGGAGGGGAGGACAGAGTGTTGAGGGTCGTCATGAGAGGGGAGGGTTGGGGAGCGAGTGGTGAGCAAGGTTGCAGAGGGGTGAGGAATTGTGAGAGCGACTGAGGGAATGGAGTAGGGTGGGCTGAGTGTTTGAGGGGAGGGAGGTGAGGGGGATGGGTGAGGGATGGCGAGGGGGTGCGGTGAGAGCTGGTGAGGGAGGGTGACGGGGAGCCGTGAGTTGGTGAGGGAAGCGGGGGTAGGGGAGAGGGCCGCGAGGGCCGTGGGGAGAGGGATGTGAGGAGAGGGCCGTGAGGGCCGACTGGGGAGTGAGGGTAGGGGAGAGGGGCATGAGGGTTGTGGAAGTAGAGAGCAACTGTGAGGGGAGGGTTGTGAGGCTGAGAGGAACTGTAATTTGGAATTCACACAGAAATTTTCACAGAACGGCAAAGTGTAATTTGCACAGAAATTACAGTAAATTTAACTGTGCTCAGAATTTGAGCAGAAATTGCACATTAGCAGAAATTGCATAGTGGTGTGCAAAAAACAATAGGCAGAATGTGCAGAAAAAATAATTTCGCACTTTCAACACCAAGAATGCTAGGAGCAGTGAGAAAACCTGTAGAGTTTAAAATGCACAACGCTGCTCTTCACAAAAATAATTTCTGAACATATAAAAAATGCACAGTGTTTTTGCTGAACGCAACAAAATAATTTCTCAATGCTGCAAAAATAATTTCTGAATGTTGCAAAAATGCACAGGATTTTTGCTGAACGTAACAAAGTAATTTCTGAAAGTTGCAAAAATAATTTATGAATGTTGCAAAATGATTTTTGAATGCTGCAAAAATGCACAAGATTTTTGCAGGTTTACATAGGCCACAAAAAACAAGTGGCTAACACAAGATGAGCTAGTTATGAACGTATCAGCTCTGATACCATGTTAAACACACACATGGTGTAGGAGAAACATAAACACACACACAAAAAGACAAGCATTCGTTGTATATATTATTCACCATAGATGTACATTTATAATACAATGGTGTGACTCTTGGATTCATATTCCAAGGTCACTTGGAATCCTTTGTGACTCTTCGCCTTCCACACCTACCCATAGATGATTAGGTGTTCAACATTATTTATTAGCAAAAACATAATTTGAAAGCATAACATAATATTATCACAAAATTAAGCTTATTCCCAGTTTCAACAGACCGATATTTATACAGGTTTTTGAATTAATTGTCTGAGTCAATTCTGCCTATGGATAGAAAAATAAAACTAAGAGTATAATTCTATTTAGAAGCAAAGTCTTCATGACTTCCTCTCGATTTTCTATGTAAGAGAAAATCGAGAGTCTTCGTCTGCTGATCTCGCTCTTTGACTGATATTTGACCGCGAGTGTAGGCATGATTCCTTCTTGAATTCGAACAAGGAAGTAGGATACAATCCATATTTGGACCATTTCAAAGCTACCCATATGACTCGCTTCTTAATTTGTTTCTCAAAACCTGTCAAACAATAATGGTGGCTATAGAAACAAAGGTTAGCTACAAAATTGCACGAATTATGTAGCTAATTACAGAAATTCATATAAATAATAAAAAACATTATAATATAAAGTAGAGATCATCTAAATGCCTTCTCAGATGTAAAATATGTCAATTATCACTGATTCTGTTTATGGATTTGTGAAAAAAGAAGAAGAAATGGTGGAAAAGGATGTCAAGTTAGGAACAGTTTTGAGGTTCAACACATAGCACTACATTATTCTTTGCATATCACTACATTATTCTATGTTGAGCACTGCAAATATTCTCTATATAGAACTACTTAATTCGTGACATAGAATTGCAGTATTCTCTACACATCACTTCAAATATTTAGCACTAGTACAAGTTGTGCTCAATAATGATGCAATTATTCTCAGTAGCATTATAAGGTTCTTAACATCGATGAAAATGTTCTCAGTAGCACTGCAAGGTTTATGACGCACCTACCCCAACATTCTCTCACTTTCCATATATATTGCAAGGGTAAAAGGGAGAATGCATCAAACTCAAGCTAATTACTAGGGCCTTAAAGGACTATGGACTCACAATGCTACTTCAATTTATTTGTGCTCATCGATTTTTTCAATGCATCTACAACATTTTGCAAGGTGTCAAAGTCCTCTAGTATCACGTTTCCATACTCTACCACATTCCTAAAAAAATGGTATTGGATATGTGTATGTTTTTCCTTTGCATGAAAAAATGGGTTCTTAGCTAGGCAAATGGTATTGTAACTACCACATTGAATCGTGATATCTTTCTGATGTAACCTTACTTCTAGACATAGTTTCATAAGTTGAATAGTATCCTTATTTGCATGAGAAGTTACCATCTTTTATGCCTATGTAGTGGAAAAAATGGCCATAGCTTGTTGCTTACTCGTTCAACCCACTACTCCACCAAACAACCAAAATACGTAGACACTCATAGATATCCTTTTATCTAAATCCGCTACCCAATTAGAGTCCACATAACCCTTTATATCCACTGAGTGTGGACCCCTAAAACATCACTTCAATATCAAAAAAATTGAATATTTAGAGGTACCTTACAAATACTTAAATATCATCTTCAATGCAACCCGATGTTCGCATGTAGGATTATCCATGAACTAACTCAATGATCCTATTATTTCGGTAATGTTTGGTCAAGTATACATCATAGCATGTAGAAATTATATAACATATGCATGTATATATCCAGATTCTCCTGATCTAACAATATTTATCTTCTTGCTAAATACAAAATCCTTCCACTGTTACTCTTTTGTGGAAATTTAAACTCAATTGCAAACACATGAAGAAATAAAAACAATCGCACATAACATAGTTGTTTAACGGGAAATCCTGAAGCTAAAAACCCAAACTATCATATATTATGTATCATGGAGATCATGTAACAATCTCATACAAAGCTTAGCACATCAAGTTCTCAGTACAATCAATCGTCACACACTAACAAGAAGAAATCTGCAAATCCATGCATTGATTTCTTGCCACCTGATAGCCTACCTCCACTGTGCAATCCCTACTGAAGAAGACCCCTGAATGAATTCGAATTGGCCTTGCCTTGACTGTGCAATCCTCATTGGTAACTCCAATGTGTGTGTGATGCAATCAATGCATCATTATAGTCACAATGGATAGTCCATCTTGCCCTTTCACCTATCTCTCCACTGGGTCTCCACTAAAACTAACATGCACTGTAGTTAACTGTTCTATTTGTTCAGTTGATTAATGATTTATTAGTTGTGAATTAATTAACTAATTAATTCACTCCACTCTCACTAGTGTTAGTTATACTAGATACAACTAGCTCAACTGAGTTTAACTCCATTAACTGAGTTAAACTAAATAACAACTCCATGAACTACTCTTCCAACTCTGTCATAACTTTTCCACTTCTGTTCTAACTGAGTCCTCCATGCATGAACCAGCAGTAAAACCTAGGAATTGCGTAATTCCTTTAGCCCACTGATTTTCCAAATCTGTACATTGAAAATAAGTTCTCCAAGAGAATAAGTTGATGTTTATTGTCGGATTATTATTAAGAGCTAATAGTAATTGACACTTCTATTTTTAGATCAAAGATCTATAAATAGACTTCACCCAATATTCTAAAAAAACAATTTCATCTATTTTTCCAACTGGACCAACTATCCACAAATAGAATCCTGCAACTTCTGAAATATGATCGCCATGTCTAAAAATAGACATAGTCTAAAAATAAACTTACACCTAAAAATATCCTACGAGCCCACTTAGTGAAGAAGACTGATTTTCACTAAGCTCATCATCTTGTTGAATCTCAACACTCCCTCTCAAAAACATAGGGATTATCCTTCACCCCGATCCTGCCTCTATGGTATTCAAATTTTCTCCTGGTGAGCGCCTTCGTCAGGATGTTTGCATCCTGATCTTCCGTAGGAAAGTACTGAAGCAACATGATATTCCGTTGCACACAATCTCTGATATGATGATATCGAATATCAATATGTTTAGATATATCATGAAACATAGGAGAGTTTAATGCAACTCTGATTATCACAATGTATCACTGTAGGATCTAAATTTGAACTGAAGAAACCGACCAGGATCTTCCTCATCGAGATAGCCTCACATGCAGCTTGAATTGTTGCCATGTATTCTGTTTCCACTGAACTGAGTGCCATGGATATTTGTTTCCTGCTGTACCAAGAAACTGTTGTAGATCTGATACTGAAAACCCCTCTTGATGTGCTCTTTCTTTCTGTTGGGCTGCCTGCCCAATCTGCATCCATGAAGCCATGCAACTTTAACTCATCCGTCTATCTATACCATAAGCCATACTCAGATGTGCCCCTGAGATACCTCAGGAAATGCTTTCCTACCTTCCAAAAGAGCTTGGTAGGCTTAACCATCGCTTGTGAAATATGGTTCACCGCATAGCATATGCACGGTCTTGTATTAACTAAATACATGAGTGAACCCACCAACTGTCGATAAACAGTGGCATCCACTACCTTTGCCGATGTAACATCCTCTTTCCTCCAATTTCCTGGAAGAGGAGTGTCGATAGGCTTGCAGCCTTGCATGTGAAACTTCTCCAGTATCTCTCGGGCATATTTTCCTTGAGACACAAACATTTCACCTTCTCGCTGACATATTTCCAATCCAAGGAAATAATGAAGGAGGCCCAAATCCTTCATCTCAAACTCCTTTGCAATATCTACCTTGCATGAGTGTATCAACTTCTCATCACCCGTTAGTATTAAATCATCAACATAAGGAACAATGATTAAAAGCTTACCCTCCACCACAATTTGGTATAGGTTTGCATCCGCCTCACTCTTGGTGAAGCCAAGTATAGTGAAATAAATGTCGATCCATGTGTACCAAGCACGTGGTGCTTGCTTTAGCCCATACAACGCTCTTTTGAGTCTGCACACATGCGACTCGCTGCTAAAGATCTCAAATCCTTCAGGCTGCTCAATGTACACCTCTTCCTCAATGATCCCATTAAGGAATACAGCCTTCACATTCATCTGATAAATGTGCCAACCCATCTACGCTGAGAGAGCAAGGATGGTCCTTATGGAAGAATATCATGCGACAGGTGCAAAGGTTTCTTCATAATCAATCCCCTCGATCTATGAGAAGCCTCGAGCAACAAATATTGCCTTATACTTCTCGACACTCCCATTAGCAGCTTTCTTTACCTTGTAGATCCATTTCAAATCTACCATTGATTTTGCCACCGGCCTTGGAACAATCTCCCAAGCACTGTTTTTGACAATGGAGTCATACTCCTCCCCCATGGCATATACCCATGTGGGCTCCTGTGCTGCTTCTTCAAAATAATATGGCTCTATCATGATACACTTGCTCATAAGAGCCATGTATCTAGTAAATCGGTCAGGTGACTGTCTCTGTCTGCGCTGTGATGTAGGGACTCATACATTCTATGCTTCATCAAGCTTCAGTCTCTCAGCTTCTGTGGTATGCTTTCTTCCTTGTCTGATGTTTGGTTCTGCATGAGTGACTTCTACACTCCATGAATCTCCTCCTATGGCTGAACCACATATATAGGCTCATATTTGGGAAAAAGATGTTCCTCCTCTGCATGTAAGTGTAGCTCCCTCTCAAGAAACAACTTCATGGCTTTCACCTCATTAAATTTTATATCCTGTCGCACCACAGTCATTCTACTGTCTGGAAAATACACACGATAATTATGGGGTGTTTCTGTGTACCCCAAAAATATCCCAACTTCTACAGTCGGCTCCAGCTTCTTCCTAGCGTCCTTTGTCACATGAATGTAAACAGATGAGCCAAAAGTCTTCAAATGAGAAATATCAGGCTTCTTACCAGTAAAATCTTCTTCAGGTGTACTCATGCCAAGTTTGTGTAACCAGCTCCAAAAATAGAAGAAAAGAGATATCAACGCCTTAGAAATGAGCCACTTCGAGGGGGCAACCTCCAATACATTACATAAATGAACAATTCTTGGATGATACAATTTACAAAACCTCCTTTCTATATATAGGAGTCCATGGGGCCATAATGTAATCCTAGTGGGCCACAATGTAATCCTAGCCGACCTAACACTAATAATTTAAGGGCACAATAATAACAAAATGGGGGTTACAAGGGTACAATAATAACAATAAGGGGGTTACACTAACAACAATAAAGGACTATACTAGTAATATAGGGACCTAACATGCCCCTCTCCTTCAAAAAAGTGTTGTCCTCAACGCTTGAGTAGCTCTGGGTGCTTCTGTATAAAATTCTCATCCTCACATGTAGAATCTTCAGTGGGTAAGTTCTTCCACTTGATGAGATACTCTGAAATTGATCGATTCCGTAGCTGTCGAGTTCTTGTTTCCATGACTGCTTCAGGTTCCAATATGATTTTTCCTTCCTCATCAAGTTCTGGCAATATTGTTTGAACTGGAAGATTTTCACCTATAACCTTCTTTCAGCATGAAACATGGAAAATTGCATGCACTCGTGAAGAAGCAGGAAGCTCCAATTTGTATGCCATAGTACCAATCTTTTGCAACACCTTGTAAGGACCATAGTACTTTGGCGATAATTTATTATCCTTCTTAGCTTGCTTGAGGGACATTTGTTCATATGGTTGTAGCCGTAAAAATACCCAATCTCCTATATCAAAACTTCTCTCGCTGCGATGTTGATCTGCCTGTTGTTTCATTCGATTTTGTGCCAAATTCAGGTTATCCTTTAAGAGTTGGAGAACTTCTTGCTGATGCTCGATGTGATCTTCCACTGCTTGAACCTTCGAATTTTCCTTAAAGATGATGTGATCGATGGTGGATGATATTCATAAAGTGCCATAAATGGGGTCATTTTTGCTGCAGTATGGAAGGAAGTGTTATACCACCATTCAGCGAGAGGTAACCACTTGACCCATTGTGTTTGTTTATCAGATACAAACAACGAAGATATCCTTCCAAACATTTATTTACTATCTCAGTTTGACCATCAGATTGAGGATGATAAGATGAGCTATGAGCTAATTGAGTACCCAAACAAGAAAATAACTCCGTCCAAAATTTCCAGTAAAAATGGGATCTCTGTCGCTCACAATAACCCTTGGGCTTCCATGTAGCTTTTGAATTCTATCCATAAATGTAGTAGCAACTGTACTTGCTTTAAATGGATGAGTTAATGCACAAAAGTGTGCATACTTGGTAAGTCTATCAACTACCACCATGATGACACTCTTTCCTTCAGACTTAGGTAAACCTGTGATAAAATCCATTGAAATCTCCTCCCAACGTTGACTTGGAATGGATAAAGGTTGTAGAAGTCCCCGGGTCTTAATTGTCTCCACTTTATTCTGCTGGCAAACCAAACATTCCGCCACAAACTTTTGAATATCAGATTTAAGGCCATCCCAAAAAAATTCTTTCTTCACCCCGTGGTAAGTTTTTAAAAATCCTGAGTGTCCTCCTAAAGGAGAAGTGTGCAATTCCAGAAGAATCTTTTGTTTTAGTTGGGAATTCTTACAAAGATATAAGCGATCTTTGTACCATAAGGAATCATTTTTTCCAACTAAATGTATCAGATGTACTAGGATCTTGCTGCAACTTTTGAATGAGTATCCATACATCTTTGTCCTTCTTCCATTCATCTCTTGCTTCAGTTATCCAATCTGGTTGGATAATAGAAATGGCACAAAGCAATGCTTCCACCTCTTCATTCTTTCTCGAGAGTGCATCTGCAACAACATTAAGCTTTCCTTTTTTGTAGATTATTTCAAAGTCATAACCCAACATCTTTGTGACCCATTTTTGCTGCTCTTCTGAAGATAGTCTTTGTTCCAAAAAGTGTTTAAGACTATCATGATCAGTTTTTACCTTGAAGTGTCTTCCCATTAGGTAAGTTCGCCACTTCTTTAGTGCATGCAGTATTGCTAACATTTCCTTCTCATAAATAGGTTTCTGTAAATACTTTCCTTTGATTGGACGACTTTCAAAAGCAATGGGTCTTCCTTCCTGCATTAAAATTGCACCAATTCCATTTCCTAAGGCATCACATTCCACAATAAAGGTTTTTGTGAAGTCTGGTGTAGCTAAGACCGGTGCTAGGCACATTGCCTCTTTAAGATTTTCAAAGGCCTTAGTTGCTTCAGGAGTCCATGAAAATGCATCTTTCTTCAATAATGTTGTTAGAGGTGCTGTTATTCTCCCATAATTATTAACAAACTTGCGATAATACACTATTAACCCAAGAAATCCTTGCAACTGCTTTATGGTCATGGGGACTTTCCATTCCTTAATGGCTTTAATTTTGTTAGGGTCTACTTTAACACCCTCGTGAGATATAATATGACCCAGATATTCCACCTCTTGTACTCCAAACAAACATTTGGATGTTTTTGCATATAATTGTTTCTCCTGCAATAGTTTGAGCACCCTGTCAACATGTTCAACATGATCCTTCCAAGACCTGCTGTAGATTAGTATATCATCAAAAAATACTAGCACAAATTTTCTAAGGAAGGGTTTGAAAATGGAATTCATCAACCCTCGAAATGTAGAAGGTGCATTGGTAAGGCCAAAAGGCATGACCAAAAATTCATAATGACCCTCATGAGTTCGAAATGTTGTTTTTGGAATATCTTCAGTCTTCATTCTAATTTGATGATATCCCGAACGAAGATCCAACTTGGTAAAATAAATTGCTCCATGTAATTCATCCAATAATTCATCAATCACAGGAATGGGAAATTTGTCTTTAATGGTGAGCTTATTGAGCTCCCTATAATCCGTACACATTCGCCATGATCCATCCTTCTTGTGTACCAATACTACAGGAGCAGAGAAAGAACTTTGACTAGGTTGAATTATACCCGCCTCTAACATTTCTGCAATCATACGTTCAATTTCGCTCTTTGGAAGTAAGGATATCTATAAGGCCTGATGTTTGGAGGAACACTTCCTGGAATCAAATGAATAGCATGATCATGATCACGAATAGGTGGGAGTCCTTTGGGAGTTTCAAACACCTTGGAATGATTGTCCAAGACTTGTTGGAGATCTGCAGAAATAGATGATTTTGATGTTGGAACTTCTAGTGAGCATAATTGTGCAATAACGCCTAGCTGTTCTTTCTTTAGAATATTTTTCATGACATTAGAGATTATTATCCTTCCCGGCTTCCCTGCAATACCCCATAATTCGACTTCTTTTCCTTCTGAAAAAAAATTCAAGAAAAGTTCTTGAAAATTAAAAGCTACCGTCCCCAAAGATTGTAACCATTGTACTCCTAGTACAACATCAGCACCTCCCATAGGAATGGAAAGCATTGGATTATTCAATACATATTCCCCCATGGTTAGCTTGATATTATGGAATTTTCCAGAGAAATTTATAGTTCCTCCATTTGCAACCATCACTTGACATTCTGGTGCTGGGTATAGGAAACAATTTAATTCCTTTGCTACCTTACAATGAATAAAATTATGGGTGCTACCTGAATCAATCAACACTATTACCTTTTTCTTCTTGATTTGTCCTTCTATCTTGAGAGTTTGAGGAGTGGTAATTCCTGCCAGTGCATTACACGATATGGTCGAATTCATTTATTCCTCTTCTAGGGTTGGTTCCTGGTGTATATCCTCTTCTTGTTCATTTTCTTCTTCCTCTTCACAATCTATGTAAAATAATTTCTTCTCAGCACACTTATGACCTTTAGTGTATTTTCTATCACAACTGTAGCAAAGCCCTTTTGCTCTTTTTTGTTCCAATTTTTGTGGTGTCAACCTTGTAGGTTGTGGAAATATAGGCGTAGCAACACCTCCTTCTTTATAGAATTAAGTGGTAGGCTTCCTTGTCGCCATTATTTTACATTAAACTTTTCTTGCCAACATGAATGCCTTCTCCAATGAATCTGGTTCCAAAACGCAAACTTCATGTTGGATATTATCCTTTAAAGTGCCTATGAAGAGATCGATCCTGTGTTCCTCTGGAATATCAGTTACCCTTATATTCAATTTTTGGAATTCCTCAATGTGCTGTCCCACTAAACCCTTTTGTTTGAGATTTATCAATTGGCTAAAGAAGGTGTTGCTCTTTGTATCCTCATAATGTGCTATTATTTCTTCCGTAAAAATTGACCAAGTGACAATTTTTTTACGGGAGCAAAGCCATCGATACCATACAAATGTATTTTGTTCTAAATGTAAAGTTGCAATGAGTACCTTTTGTGTGTTTTGCACGTTATGGAGATCAAAATATTGCTCCATCTGTAGTATCCATGTTACAGGATCCTTTCCATCAAACTTCCTCATATCCATTTTTGGAATATGGTGGTTCTTCCCGCCAACATTAGAGTTTATAAAATCATGATTAACATTGATTTTTTTCTCATCATGAGGTTCTTCTACTATCTTTTCACCATTAGGAAACATTTCTTGTATCAACTTTTTCAAACCTTCGATGTCTGTTTTTAGATCATTCTTCATGTTTTCCATGTTGTATTTCATGTCATCCATCTTAGCTTCCATGCCAGCTTCCATGCCATCCATCTTAGCTTCCATGCCATCCATCTTAGGTTGCACGCCATCCATCTTAGCTTCCACGCCTTTCTTCAAAAATTCCATTTCATTTTTTGTTTCTCTTTGCGAGAGTGAAATTTGTTGCACTTGCTCTTGTAATTTTGATAGATCATGTTGCAATTCTTCATCTTCATGAGTCATAGTAGAGCCTTCTGAAGGCTTAATGGGTGTTGAATTATTTTTACGAGGCATCTTTTAGAACCCAATACTGATATCTACTCTACAATATGCCCTTGGAATCAATTCAAATTGATTCTTCAAACAAGACTTATGCAATTCGGAAAAAAAATACACACCTTTTTCTTGCTTTTGAGGAGCTCGATATTGAAATTGGATTATCTTTGTGATTGCAGCACTTCAATATTTGATTTTCGGTACCAACGTAGCCCTCTGAATTATATTTATAATGCCACAAATCTGACCTGATTTGGATTCTCCAAGACAATTTTTTGTCCAATCTCCCACAATGACCTAATTATGGACTGGTTCAGTAGAGCGAATTTGTACGACTTGCCACATGTCACTATTTCATCCTTTGTCTCTGAAATTGATAGCCAAAAACTAAAGTCCATGTACTTGCGACCACTTTTTATGGCACTCCAATCCGATGCCCAGAGAAAGAGTTATTGAACTTTTCCCACGATCATCACTTTGAGATGAAATTCAGGAGCTTGAAAAATCACTACCTTCCACAGATCATATCTCCAAAAATTTTGCGAACCAAGCTCTGAAATATTTTGATGAATTTCTTCAAGATTTCAACTTCGCACCATAACAATTTTAGATTCTGAACCTTCGTAGAAAAAAATTTATAGTGCAAATTCCACGATGACCTGTTTAGGATCTTGAAAAAAGACCTAACTTCCACATATCATATCTCCGAAAATATTGCGAACCAAGCTCTGAAATTTTTAGACGATCTTCCTCAGGATTTTGAATTCGCACCCTAAAAATTTCAGCTTCTAAAACTTCGTAGAAAAAAAGTTATAGCGAAAATTCCACGATGACTTGTTTGGAGCAGTGAAACCCTAGAATCCAAACCTCTGATACCAAATGTTGTGTAACCAGCTCCAAAAATAGAAGAAAAGAGATATCAACGCCTTAGAAATGAGCCACTTCGAGGGGGCAACCTCTAATACATTACATAAATGAACAATTCTTGGATGATGCAATTTACAAAACCTCCTTTCTATATATAGTAGTCCATGAGGCCATAATGTAATCCTAGTGGGCCACAATGTAATCCTGGCCGACCTAACAATAATAATTTAAGGGCACAATAATAACAAAATGGGGATTACAAGGGTACAATAATAAAAATAAGGGGGTTACACTAACAACAGTAAGGGACTATACTAGTAATATAGGGACCTAACAAAGTGTAGCTCCCTCTCAAGCGACAACTTCATGGCTTTCATCTCATTGAATTTTATATCCCGTCACACCACAGTCATCTGACTGTCTGGAAAATACACATGATAATTATGGGGTGTTTCTGTGTACCCCACAAATATCCCAACTTCTGCAGTTGGCTCCAGCTTCTTCCTAGCGTCCTTTGTCACATGAATGTAAACAAATGAGCCAAAAGTATTCAAATGAGAAATATCAGGCTTCTTACCAGTAAAAGCTTCTTCATGTGTACTCATGCCAAGTACTCTATGAGGACAATGGTTTTGCACATAAACTGTAGTGTTGCATGCTTCCACCCATAAGTGCATCGGTAGGCCCTGGTCATGTAGTATAGCTCATGCAGCACCCACGATCGTTCTGTTCTTCCTCTCCACGACCCCATTCTGCTGTGGGTTATGAGGCGCTATGAGTTCTCTTTGAATTCCTTCTTTTCTACAGAATTATTTGAATTCGTTCGAGATATATTCACCACCATTATCACTCTGTAGAGCCTTCACTTGCTTCCCCGACTCCTTCTCCACCAATGTTTTAAACCCAACGAAATTTGAGAATGTTTCACTCTTCTTCTGCATTAAGAAGATCTAGCATCTACAAGAATAGTCATCAACAAATATAACATAATACATGTGTTTTGTTGTTGAAGCAACCGAGAAAGGTCCACACATGTCTATGTGAATTCTCTCCAGGATCACCAAAGCATGGTTCTCCTTCTCATGAAAGGTGGTCTTCACAAAATTACCCATAGTACATCCCTTGAAATGATATGAATACACAAGATTACCCTTGGGAATTCCAGTAGAAATCTGCTGCAAAATATTCAAAGCGCCATGGTGAATAGGCCCAATCTCCTGTGCCATAATTCACCCTCATCTCAGCTCACCACTTCTTCTGCTTTGCCCATCATTTCAGCGCAGCCATCTACCTCCAACTTGTAGATATTCTTAACTCGAATCCCTATTCTCTTGGTTTGACCCATTGTTTTATTCCACGGGAAAGCTTTTCCCTCGCTCAAAACAACTTCATAACCTCTATCTTCCAACATTGCGACCGAGACCAAGTTCTTCTTCAAACCTTGAACATGCATAACATCTTTCAAAAGAAATGGATTACCTGACTCCCTCTCAAAGGTAATGGTCCCAATTTTGGTCACATTTTATTGACCATCATCACCCATCTCTATATGCATTTGGAGATCCTTCTCCTCCAAGTCACTAAATAACTCCTTGTCTCCCGTCATATGGAAAGGCATACCACTATCAAGATACCACACTGATCCCATTGAGCTTCAAACCAAGCATGTGATCAAGGAGAAATAAAGTTCAAATTGTGAGGCTAAGCGCTCTCCAGCTGCAGCTCCAACAACCTTCTTGTTCTTCTTTTTTTGTGGGCAGTTAGTGGCGAAATGCCCATGTTCGTGACAGTGAAAACACTTCACCTTGGACAAATCCTACTTCTTGCCTTTAGCTTCGGATTTTGAAGGAAATTTCTTCCCATTCCTTTTCCTTGCTTTGGTAGCCAAAGCGAAATTCTCTTCATCTTCATTCTTCGATGAAGAGCCATCCCTGGTACTTCGCCTTATCTCCTCTTGCACAAGATCCGACCAAAGTTGCTCCCGTCCATTGACAGAGTCTTCGTAGCTATGCCAAATCTTCAGAAGCCCAAGGAGAGCCAAGCTCACCAATTCTTCATCATCAACAGTAATCCCCACACTTCCTAGTTCATCCCTATAGTGGAAAAACTTCATGAGATATTTTGGAATAATGTCGCCCTTCTCCATTTTTATTTTTCTAAGCTTATCTTTCAGTGCCAACTTCCTCTGGTCACTGCTGCTTTGGAAAAAATCTGTCAAAGCCTTCCACATTGCAAATGGAGTGGCTTTCCCATGAAGGCTGGACACAATACGGTCCTTCACACCTTCCAAAAAAATTATTATTGTCTTTGCTACCTTCTTTTTCCATGTGTCAAGTAATGCAACATCACTAGAACCAGGCTTAGGAACATCGCTATCGATGAACTCCTTCAGTCCATTATCTTCCAGCACCACCTCCATCCTATCCTTCCAGGCTATGCAATTCGATCTGCCCTCAAGGGAATACACCAATCACAACCCATTGAAATACATTTCAATGTATACTCAACTGTCGCACCAAGAAATTCTGCAGCAAATTCGAATTGTTTACCAGCACAAACTCAGCAATTCTTCACAATTGCAATCTTCAAAAATTAACACTACTCTGCTATCATGTAGAAATTATATAACATATGCATGTATATATCCATATTATCCTAATCTAACAATATTTATCTTCTTTCTAAATACAGAATCCTTCCACTGTTAATCTTTTGTGGAATTTAAACTCAATTGCAAACACATGAAGCAATAAAAACAATTGCACATAACACAGTTGTTTAATAGGAAATACTGAAGCTAAAAACCCCAACTATCATATATTATGTATCATGGAGATCATGTAACAATCTCATACAAAGCTTAGTACATCAAGCTCTCAGTACAATCAATCGTCACACACTAACATGAAGAAATATGCCAATCCATGCACTGATTTCTTGCCACCTGATAGCCTGCCTCCACTGCACAATCCCTACTGAAGAAGACCCCTGAATGAATGCAAATTGGCCTTGCCTTGACTGTGTAATCCTCATTGGAAACTCCAATTTGTGTATGATGCAATCAATGCATCACTATAGTCACAACGGAGGCCTCTCCACCTTGCCTTTCTACCATCTCTCTTTGTCTCACTGACCACATGCACTGTGAAGTTAACTCACTTATTTGTTCAATATTAATGAATATTTGAATGTGAATTAATTAATTAATTAATTCAATTCCACTCAATTAAAGTGTCAATTAAATAGACTTGCAGACCCAGATGGT
This sequence comes from Pinus albicaulis, assembly GCA_034641835.2. Lineage (NCBI taxonomy): Eukaryota > Viridiplantae > Streptophyta > Pinopsida > Pinales > Pinaceae > Pinus > Pinus albicaulis. Next base: position 1,240,545,477 of record CM076581.1, on the reverse strand, counting down.
TAACCAGCCTCAATTGAAGTGAACCCCATAGAATCAGAGTGAACTGAGACAACAACTCCCCATGAATCCACTTAACCTCCCCCTGGCAATTTTTCATAGTTTTTCTAGAACTGAGACAACCTAAGGCATGAAATCCATTGTGAACCTGATGTGAATTGCACTTTCAGCCCACTGATTTTCCAAATCTGTACACTGAAATTAAGTGCTCCAAGAGAATAAGTTGATGTTTATTGTCGGATTATTATTAAGAGCTAATAATAATCGACACTTCTATTTTTAGATCGACGATCTATAAATAAAATTTTCCCAATATTCTAAAAATAGAATTTCATCTATTTTTCCAACTTGACCAACCATCCACAAATAACATCCTACAACTTCTGAAATATGATCACCATGTCTAAAAATAGAAATAGTCTAAAAATAGACTTACACCTAAAAATAGCCTGCGGGCCCTCTTAGTGAAGGTGAGTGATTTTCACTAAGCTCATCATCTTGTTGAATCTCAACATAGCATACGTAAAACTATAAACTACACTAGCATAAGGAACAAAGGCCATATCCTCAACCTTCATATGTGTTGTAGGACATTGGTCAACTGAAAACCTAGTTCCCACATAAATTAGAACAATCAATGGTTTACAATCTACCATCTAAAAGCATTATAGCATGGAGTTGGCATATTTACTATAGCTCAACCAATACCTTTTTCCTACTCTGTCTCTATTGATCTCCATTCCTAAGATATATTTTATAGCCCCCAAGTCCATATCAAATTGCACTAAGAAGTGATACTTCAAATCAAAAATCATATCCTGCCTATTACCAAAGAATAACATATCTACTACATATATAGTTATAGCAAGGAGATAATTACCATCTTCTTTGTAATGAATTCAATGATCTTTTCTAGATCTTAGAAATCCTAATATCAACACAAAGGAATCAAACTTCTAGTACCCCATTCTAGGAGATTGTTTAAGACCATACAAAGACTTCAGTTCAAAGGGAAGTTCCCCAAACAGATAAAATAAATTAATTACAACGGAATTTGTAGAGTAAAACCTAACAAAATGTATATCAAAGAAAAAGGTGGTGGAGGATAGAAGATCCATGCCTTAACTTACTGATATATTTTTCGAGGGGGAAATGGGGTCAAGGATTAACACACGTGGGAGGAAAATGGACTCATTTTAGTTTCAAATATTAGGGGGGTATCACCTTTCCATCCTCTACCACATTCCTAAAAAAATGGCATTCGATATGTATATGCTTTTCCTTTGCATGAAAAAATGAGTTCTTAGCTAGGAAAATGGTATTTTTACCATTGAATCGTGATATCTCTCTTATGTAACCTTACTTCTAAACATAGTTTCGTAAGTCGGATAGTATCCTTATATGCATGAGAAGTTACCATCTTTTATGCCTCTGTAGTTGACAAAAATGTCATAGCTTGTTTCTTACTCATTCAACCCACTATTCCACCAAACAACCAAAATACATAGTCACTCATAGATATCCTTTTATCTAAATCCCCTACCAAATTAGAGTCCACATAACCCTTTATATCCACTGAGCGTGGGCCCCTGAAACATCACTTCAATATCGAAAAAAATTAAATATTTAGAGGTGCCTCACAAATACTCAAAGACCATATTCAATGCAACCTGATTTTCGCATCAGGGATTAGCGATGAACTAACTCAAGGATCTTACTGTTTCGGTAATGTTTGCTCCATTATACATCATAGCATACATCAAACTACAAACTACACTAGCATAAGGAACAAATGCCATATCCTCAACCTTCATATGTGTTGTAGGAAATTGGTCAACTGAAATCCTAGTTCCCACATAAATTAGAAAAATCAATGGTTTACAATATACCATCTGAATGCATTATAACATGGAGTTGGCATATTTACTATAGCTCAACCAATTCCTTTTTCCTACTCTGTCTCTATTGAAATCTATTCCTAAGATATATTTAATACCCACCAATTCCATATCAAATTGCACTAAGAACTGAGACTTCAAATCACAAATCATATCCTACCTATTACCAAAGAATAACATATCTACTACATATATAGTGATAATAAGGAAATAATTACCATCTTCTTTGTAATGCATTCAATGATCTTATTTAGATCTTAAAAAGCCTAATCTCAACACAAAGGAATCAAACTTCTAGTACCCCATAATAGGATATTGTTTAAGATTAAAATAGATACAATAAATGAATTACAAGGGAATATTCCAGATTAAAAACCAACAAAATGTATATCAAAGAAAAAGATGGTGGAGGATAGAAGATCCATGCCTTAACTTACTGATATATTTTTCGAGGGGGAAATGGGGTCAAGGATTAACCCACTTGGGAGGAAAATGGAGACAATTTAGTTTCAAATACTAGGGGGAGTATCACCTTTCCATCCTCTACCACATTCCTAAGAAAATGGTATTGAATATGTATATGATTTTCCTTTGCATGAAAAAATGAGTTCTTAGCTAGGAAAATGGTATTGTTACTACCACATTGAATCGTGATATCTTTTTGATGTAACCTTACTTATAAACATAGTTTCATAAGAAATATAGTATCCTTATATGCATGACAAGTTACCATTTGTATGCCTCTGTAGTGGACAAAACGACCATAGCTTGTTGCTTACTCGTTCAACCCACTACTTCACCAAACAACCAAAATACATAAACAATCATAGATATCCTTTTATCTAAATCCCCTACCCAATTAGAGTCCACAGAACCCTTTATATCCACTAAGCGTGGGCCCCTGAGACATCACTTCAATATCAAAAAAACTAAATATTTAGAGGTACCACACAAATACTCAAAGACCATCTTCAATGCAACTCAATGTTCGCATCTAGGATTAGCCATGAACTAAGTCAAGGATACTGTTGTTTCGATAATGTTTGGTCAAGTGTACATCATATCATACATGAAACTACAAACTACACTAGTATAAGGAACAAAGGCCACATCCTCAACCTTCATATGTGTTGTAGGACATTGGTCAACTGAAATCCTAGTTCCCACATAGATTATAACAATCAATGGTTTACAATATACCATATAAAAGCATTATAGCATGGAGTTGGCATATTTACTATAGCTCAACCAATTCCTTTTCCTACTCTGTCTCTATTGATCTCCATTCCTAAGATATATTGTATAGCCCCCAAGTCCATAGAAAATTGCACTAAGAACTGAGACTTCAAATCACAAATCATATCCTGCCTATTACCAAAGAATAACATATCTACTACATATATAGTGATAATAAGGAAATAATTACCATCTTCTTTGTAATACATTCAGTCGTGATCTTATTTAGATCTTATAAATCCTAATCTCAACACAAAGGAATCAAACTTCAGTACCCCATTCTAGGAGATTTTTTAAGACCATGCAAAGACTTCAATTCAAAGGGAAGTTCTCCAAACAGATATAATAAATGAATTACAAGGGAATTTGCAGATTAAAACCCAAAAAAATGTATATCGTAGAAAAAGGTGGTGGAGGATAGAAGAACCATGCTTTAACTTACTGATATATTGAGGGGGAAATGGGGTCAAGGATTAACCCACTTGGGAGGAAAATAGTGTCAATTAGTTTCATATACTGAGAGGAGACTGACTCATGTCTCTTACAATTTTGACTTAGGCATCTTACAATTTTCAAAGATGTGATAAGGGAGTGAGCTCGACTAAGTTCATCTCAAAAGATATTGATGGAGGGTTTGGTTAAGAGGAGAAAATGAGATAATTATTACCATCAACACTTCACTGAATATTTAATAACTATCATCCAAAAATATAGCCAAGATGAAGAAAGAACACTTAGATAATCACCCATCCATTCAAAGCTCTACCAATATTCATCCAGACCATCCACCTCAATAAAGTTCCTCCAAGAATTATTTCTACTTATTCCTCCATATCCAAAATTAAGAAACAAAAGAAAATTTTAGTATTTTGAAACTTGTCAATAGGCCTCCCAATTAGGTAAAAAATAAGGTTCATCTAACATTTCATAGGCACATAAGGTTGTGTTAGACCTTCCTTTTTGTACTTAATAACATGTTCTTAACTTAAATGGGTTCTTAGGAGGTTAAAGAGATTTATCATGCTTTATGTCCCTAATATGATTATGATGCAGGATATTGAGAAGATTTCACATAGATTATGAGGATATTAAGTCAAGGAGATTTATGTTACCTATCCCCCACTACAAAAGGTTCAAACTCAGCTGGCTTGTAGCAATAAATACTCCTCCATGTAGTTGCAAGGTCACTCAGAGAGCATGATCCTATGTTTTAGGATATTTGGAGGGAAAGTAGTCCTCCTTTCAAGGTTGCTACCCCTCACTCATTTTTCATAAATAGAGGGCTCAAATATCCCATTAGGAAGCTATTACTAAGTAGAAGCAAGAGGATAGCAATGTATAATGTCTAGTTTTCAAGTTCTGCAACTTTTTACTAAGTATAAGAAATTCTTTAATTAATGAAAGATAACTTTGGTTTCAGCTTTTAGTCTATTTATCCTTCAATGACATGATCTTCCTTGGGTTATGTGCCACTCAAGGTGCTCAAGACCCCTTATGTATCATTATTATTTATGCATTTTTTTATTTCTACAATTTATTTCTGAGTACTGTTTTTATGCAGGGTTAATTAGCTTGTTTCTAAATAGTATTTTCTTGCACAATATTTGAGCACTAAATGATAGCATTGCTAATGATTATGTTATTTTTCTAGAAAATTTATTTATGAATATTATTTCACTTTAGTTTTTGATATTTATTTGATTTCCATCAATGTTGTTATGTTGTGACTGCACAATCCCCTGCTTTTGCAGCTACAAAAGACTCTAAAACAACACATTTTGCTAAATAAATCCTTATGAAATTGATGTGATGACATGGATATGATTTATTTATCATTTCTTAGCTTTTCCTTAGCCCCTTTCACATTCCAACAATGTCTTTATCATATTTTATTGCTCATTAGACTTGTCCTATAACAAAACAAAGACTCTTCTAGCAGTTCACATTTTGCTTCCGAAACTCATCAAAATTTTCATCAAACTCATGATTCACCTTATTTGATGTGTTAAAACTTCTCTGGATCCCTAAAAATGTAATTTAGAAGTAAAGATACCAAGTGTATTCTTTGACCTAGTCTATTGTAGAAATTCCCTTTTTCCTGAAAAATTAGGGTTTGTTATTTACAAGCTTTATTTCAATTATGAGTTTGCCTTCTTTTCACAGTAGAATATATATTATTTAATTTAATCATAGTTAATAATATTTTCCTCCTTTCATTGTATTTTGCATAGGTTTTCTTATCGTCTTTCATTTCCTACAATTTCAATTTTGTCTCTAGCATAAAATAGTTATAATGGTCTTTGTGTAACTAGATCCTATCTCAGTACAGCCACCCCTATAAAATTCAACAAGAGAACAAAATAGTGCTTACTGTTGAGTCCCAAAGATGTTCTTCTCTTTCACCACATTCTACTTCATTTTCTTTGTCCCTCAGCAATTACAGGCTTAAATGATCAATAAGATTAATTAAATTTGCTTTAAGAATTTATATAATGACTAACTTGTTATATTTTCATGATTTTGTTGGTGTATTAATTTTTGACTAAGACTCGGCTACAGAATACAAGCATTCCGTATCCAGTCGTCTATTCTGCAGCCATCCTCATGTTTACGTAGGTTCCAGGTGTCACTGCAAAGAAAAAGGCATATGGGTGAAATCCACAACACTTCCCCATCATCTCTTGCTCCCCACGAAGTCTGAGTTAAAGTCTCCAAGCGGTTATGCACGTAGAGGAGAAGCAGTCTCCTATCAAGGCACAGGCTCTACAGATGTCCGTAGTAAAGTACACGACTGTTAATAATAGTTTTTATTTGATTAGAAGTGGGAAAGACACTTATCCCTGTTTTTCGCAAGAGTAGTTATGTAACTTCATTATAAGTATGACTCGGGAGACCGAGAAACAACTGGTTAGATTTTTTTTTTTTGCTAGATCTCAGAAGACGTAATCCTCTGTTTTGAAGAATTTATCCTTTAATGAAAGAAACATCATTTTATTGCATGAGTTGAGTCAATATTGAGTAGATTTGCGTGCTACTCTGGTGGTAGAGGGCCCCTGCTACCTGAGAAGCTTTGTTCATATGATTTAGATAAGTAACTTAGCCTCGTTTCATTCCTAGTTCAATTGACTTTCCGAACTTTGCGTTTTATATTCACTTGCATTGGATGCTACAGTTTAGTCTCGTTCTTACGTATTATTCCAAAATATCACTAATGTCGAATGAGGTGTAACTGTAGTATTTTAGGAATTAGTTTTACGTTCTAATGCTCAATTACATCAGTTTTTACAGCTAGTCATGATCTTATAAACTCTTCCAAAATATCACTAATTTCGGATGAGACATAGCTGTGGTGTTTTAGAGCTTTGTTGTGTTTTGTTGAATTTTATGCTTTTATGCTCATTTACATAACATGTTGCAGCCAGTCCTGTTCTACAAACTATTCCAAAATACCACTAATTCCAAATGAGACAGAGCTGAAACATTTCAATGATTAGTTGCATCTTTAGTCTAGTTGTAATACTCTGGAGGTAGATGTTACTCTAGTTTAATTCTGTCACCGTGTTTCAAGTTTGATAATGGCACTCTAGTATAATTATGTTCACTGTAATTTAAGTTAGATTAGTGACATTATAGTTCAGTTCCAGTTCACTGTATTTCAAAATTAGGCTAAAAGCATTCTAGTTTAATTGTGATCACTATGCTTCAAGTTCGATCAATTGCATTCTAGTTCAGTGTCATCCATTGTTCTTTAAGTTGTGTTGACTATCAAAATTAGACTTCACGGCCTTCATTGTTTACAAACTAATCTTATTCTGAATTTCTATTAATGCATCATCATATGGACAAGAATGAATTAGTGATATCAGTTTAAGGCCTTGATCGTTCTACAATATTTTGCAATTTCACAAATAAGCCTTTTTCCCAAAACTATTATAGAAAATCTCTAACTTTCAGATGAGGCTTAGTAGTGACAAGCTGAGCCGCAGAATGGACTAATCTTAGCATTACAAGTCAATTCAAAGTAGAAATCTTATTGTGTTACAAAAAATCTTTTCAATTTTGTTCCAATAAACTTCTAGCCATGGATGAGATTCTTTGTAATATTGTAAGATGATTGTGTACTTAGGAGAGCCTCATTTGTACTAAACTTGTCCTTTTCTCAAAACTATTCCAACATATTCCTAATGAATGAATTGGATGAGTTCATGCTATGAGTTATTGAGTTCATGTTGTGATTTATTTCTTTACTAGGAGTCATTATCAAGCTTTGCATTTTCTGTTCTTTAGTGTCATACACAGTTTAGAATAGGTTTTGCTCTGTTTTAGTGTAGCCATCCACTTCTCTTTACCAACACTTAGTTCTTTTCCTTTTTAACATAAAACCATAAAACCAAAAACATCAGAAAAACACTAAATACAACGTAGTGAGAAACAGATACCTAGGCACATATAGTGCACCTCACTTCAGTAGTTTACTAGCCCTGGTTGACAATTTATGACCTCAATTTAGGAACACTAAGTTGAGCACAACACTTACTACACACATATTTTTTACCCCCTTTAAGTTTGTACAAACACTAGGTTCACAATTAAAGTTGAGATTAATGGGAGTTGTAGCATTGTTGTTGCAATACTAAGGGACGTAACTTGCTAAGGGATTTCTTCCCCTATCCAACCATGAGAAAATAAGAGGAAGTGAACCTCAATTAATAGTGAGCTGCTCAGCTTCCTTTACATTGAAATAATAATTTCCTAGCATAAAATCCCCTAGTATATCATATGGAGGAGCATAAGGCTTTCTTCTACAATTAATTAATATAAAATACATAAATGAGGGACAATCATGTCACATGTATATATAGTGAGGGGAAAAATCCCTCACTTGACATATCTTCCAAATAATGGGAAAAATAAAGTGGCTTTGGTGCAACATCCATCCTCTAAAGTCCCTTCAAGGTGGAAACATATAGCTTTTAAAATCCCTTTAAGCCATAAGCCATGTGTTGAGTTGTTGGAAAAAAATTTGGAACATTATAGACCCAGGGATTGGCCTGAGCTTGCAACAAAGAACCGTCGTAGTCTAGCTTACCCCTAACATTTTCACTCCCTTCAAAGAAAAGAAGCGTCTCACCCGAGGTGTTTCGAAACAAAGAATGATAAGAGGGATCAAGATGAGTGAAGAGAAACCAAAACTATCATAACATTATTCATTCATTTTAAACCCAGAACCATATATTGCAACCAATTTTAATTATCAACAATTCATGAATTAATAGATAAAAAATTGCACATGCATAATTAACATTTTAAAGGGTTCACACATTCATGAATCCATATCACACAAATCATTCCCGCAACTCCTTTATTATTATTATTCAGACAGTCATTAAAATAAGGATTTGCATAGAATTTCACATTATCATATCTCTAGATCAAATACATTACACCAGAATATTACAATTCATAGAAGAAAGATTCATAATTATGTGCAGATTACAGGCTCTCTCAATGCGCAAATCATTAGCATCTGATGGGAATACTAGCTCTAATTCTAACTCTAGCTTCCCCATTTTCCCATCCGTGGCTTCTTTTATAGAATTTCTTACTTGATTTAGTCATTTCAAATGTTCTTTGATCGCGTCCTTGATCTAGCCCACTTTGAAAAAAAATGGTGCCTTTGTCCCTATCCTTCTTAATCCTTTCAAAATTGAACATGTGTTTCCTTCTTTTGCAGTTGTGTGAGTTCCAACATAACTTACTTGTCACTTTTTGTATTATGGTGGTCTTCTTTCGGTAGATATATCCATTTTTTCCTCTGCAAAATCCCTGCAAACCTATTTCCCAAAATATTTATAAAAAAAAGGACCTAACATGAGTATATTTCCATATGGCTATCATTGACGACACATTGGAAATTGGTGTAAAGTTTTTAACTTTGAAGTTAGTTTTCTTATTGTGGATCAAGTCAAGTGTTGTTGCAAAGGGTATAGTTGGATAGTCCTCTTGGAGACCTTTCCAATGGTATATGAGAGGTTGAAAAACTCCAAAGGGATAAGGAGTTATGGCACTTTGAAGCTTGTAAGGGTTCCAAGTCTCTTAGTTCCACCAACAAACAAAAGGCATGAGACAACAATGATTGTGTTATGTAAAGTGAAAATTGATATCAAATCATAGAGGTTTCGGTTGTAAAAGTATTTGAACGAAATTTGTGATTGAAAAAACATGTGGGATGGGATTTTTTCCTAGCAGTTTACAACTTTATGATGACAAACTCTACAAGATGGAAAACAAATGCGTGAGATGGGAACTTCCCTATCAAGTGATAGATGTAGTGCCACAAGATATTTTTATTGAAGGTACTAGTTATGTCACGGTATCACATTCAATAGCTCTACAGGATGGAGAAATTATCTTTTTCAGTAATTAACATATTATTTTCCCACACCCTCCCCCCCCCCCCCCCCCCACCTTCTGGTTAACAAAGGATTTTGGTGACAAACACATGACCCACGGGCACCTTTTCCATATAAATTATGATGTGGCAAGCGAAAAGTGGCACAAGATGACAGTATAACAAGGATGTTGTGGCATATAGATGGAAGTGACATCAAAATTCATATGATGTGGTATGCCATGTTAAGTGACACATGGTATGTAGTTTCATCGTTTTCAAGTGGCCAAGTGGGCCAAACACAAGTCACATGTGGTAGTGTGATGACATAACATTATAGGACATCGTGCCACAAAGGTTAAATAAAAATTCTTTTACAAGTTTTGTTTTCGAAACAATTGTGGTTGATGGCCTCCAGGAGATGGAGTTATGTTTATTTTCAAACAAATAATTTCACGTCACACTTATGGAGGTTGTAAATGAAAGTTTTGGCATGGATGATTTAATGGCATGTGGCATGGTAAATAGTCTGTGTTGGATGAATTTGTTTTTAGGGTAATTATGTTGTGAGTTGAAATCCTATGCACCACGATAGTGAGTGATTTATAAGGACTTAGAAACAAGGTGTGGTGCAGTAGAGAAATTTTATGGCCCTCAGGCATATAACATCCAACTGCCACACAATTAAGGGTATACAAAGGCTTTAAATTTTGAATTATATACACAAAATTTATGTTAAGTGGCAGGTGGTAAAAAAAGTGTGTTTCCCTACTAAGGACTATGACTAGTTGAAACAACCCATTAAACTTAATGTTGAGAAATCAAGGGCAGGTATGTAGGAGCTTATTGTGCTAGATAATAGAAGATTATACTCAAGTGGTGAAGGAATTTATGAATACATTTATTGAAATATGCAATTCATTAATGAAGACCATTCTTGAGCTCTATGTGCATATTGAATCTCTTCCTAGAGTTGCATGTGATTGAATGCAGACTCTCCTTGAGCCATGTGACACTAGGTGGAGTTTTATCTCCAAGTGTGGAGAGAGTGTTTTTGTAGATGTTGATTTTGTGCTTAAAAAGGTAGCAATGAACTAGATTAGAAGAGGAAGGAAGTTTTTATGTGTGGATTTTAATTATGTTGGGAGTTTGAGTTTGTTTTTATCGTAAGTTTTCTTGAGAACAAGTAAATCAGATTGTTGCAGAAGTGTGGTGTTGTGTAGAGGGTGTGAGAAAGTGCTCACAAAAATAGAGAGAGGCTGCAGAAGCAGAGAGAGAGCCTTATAAATAGAGGAGAGCTATAAAATCATAGGAGGCTCAAAAGACAATGTGGTGAAATTGTTTAATTCAGAATTACAGAGATCTACCAGAGGTATGAGTCTGAAAATGGTATGAAATATAAATATTTTGGGTGGAACAAGTTGGTGCCTACACACAGTAGAGGTGGGTGCCTCTAGAAATTTGGTCCTTATTGATATGATAGGTTGGTGCCTCTTAAGAGTGGTTCCTCACAAAACTTTATGTAATGAAAGTTGGTTCTTTTTATTTACATCGTAATAAAAATAAAGTTTTGTGGTTCTTCTCCCAAAAGGGTTTCCACGTTAAATTATCTGTGTAAAATTTATATGTGAATGGTGTATTGATGTTTCTTGAATGAATATGATTGTATAATTATTTGAATAAGTAAAATTTTGTGGAATAATGATTCACCCCCCAGAGAATTCCTTGATTCCTTCTTTTACATTGAAATAGTAATTTCATGGGATAAAAGCTCCTCATTTATCATATGGAGGGGAACCATGCCCTATTCTACAGTTAATTAATATAAATTACATAAAATGAGGGGAATTCACGTCACATGTACAATTATTAAGGGGAACAAGCCCTCAAAATGACATATCTTCCAAATAATGGAGAAAATAAAGGGGCATTGGTGCAACATTTTGTCCTATAAAGGCCCTTCAAGGTGGCAAAATGTAGCTTCCAAAGGGCCTTTAAGCCATAATCCATGAAATCCATGCCCACATTGTAGAAATATGAATAACTGATATGTTATCCACCGAGATTCTCCTGATCATACACTATTTTATCTTCATGCACAATACAGAATCTCTTCTACCATTTATCATCACATGCGGAAATATAATCAATTGCATGCACTCATTAAAGCCATAAAAAATTCACACATATGAACACAGTATGTAATGGGAAAGCTTAAAGCTGAAAACCCCCAACTATCTGTATATTATATATTTCATATAGATCATGTAACAATCATTATACAAATCTCCTCACAAGCTCTCAGTATAATCTCCACTTGCTACACACTAATAAGGCTAGATCTAGCAAAACACATGCTCCAATCTCTGCCACTTGATAGCCTGCCTCTACTGCGCAATCCCTGCTAAAGAATGCCTCTTGATGAGAATGTATTACCCCAGCCTTGCTCACGCAGTCTTTATAGGCATCTCTACTGAGTGTTGGATGCAAACCATGCATCACTTATAGTCACAACTGATAGTCACACTTGCCCTTTCACCTATCTCTGCACTGGTCTCCACTGAAACTGTCCATGCACTGAAGTTAACTAATGTATTCTTTAGTTGATTATTGAGTTTATAATTAGTGAATTAATTAATAATTAATTCACACCACTCTCACTAATTGTATCAATCAGTTAAACTAGATACAAATGGTTCAACTATGTTTAGATTAGTTAAACTGAATACAACTCCACTAACTTCCTTAATCAACTCCACCAAAATCTGTCACATGAGTTCTAACTAAAGTATCCATGCAATAGCTCCACATAACCCTTAGGAATAGCGTAATTCCTTCTGTCAGCTCCTGTGCCACATTTGTGCACTTAAATGAAGTGCTCCAAGAGAATAAGATAATGTTTAGAGTCCAAATATTATTAAGAGATAATAATATTCGACATATCTATTTTTAGAATGGCAATCTAAAAATAGATTCTACCCAATATGTCTAAAAATAGAAATCCATCTATTTTTCCAACTTGACCAACCATTCACAAATAGCATCCCGCAACTTATAGAACATGATCCATATGTCTAAAAATAGACTTTGCGACGAAAATCACCTGTGTGGCCCCCACCTAGTTTAGGTGATCACTTTCCAACTAGGATCAGGAATGATGTTTCAGGATGCCTCCTTCAATGTTTCTTGTTGAGATATTCAACACTCCCTCTCAACAAGAAAGGACTGTCTTTGCATGCGACATGAAACTCCATGCATTCGCCCTGCAACCTTCACAAGCGCCATGCAACTCCATGCATCTGCTCTACAACTCCTCTGAAACTAAATAGGCTCCAAACAACTCAATCAGTATGATGCATCTATCATCAAAGTCTTCGACTTTTTCTAGTACCAACTACACATGTCACCAGGAACCACTGCGTTGTTGAACTCTTGCATCCATGCACTCTGCACTTGCTGTCAACTCTGATCCACGCTCCAGTATCTGACACTGTCACTTTGATCTTCCTGCATCAACTAACCGATCACGCTCCCGCCGCACCGTGGGCACCTTTTAGCCAGGTTAAATTCATGAGATCCACACCATATCCATGAATTCTTCCTAGAAATATCCTCATGGGATTAATTATGCATGTTTCCCCACCTCTCACCTGGTGTTATAGCTGCATGCACTCCCTCTGCCCATCTGGCATGAAATTTAACTGCATGAGTGGTTTCTCCCACTCCATGATCCTCAGATTATGGCTGCTCCACATCTCGAGGTTCACTATTACCTACATGCAACACTTTCTCCCTCTCAAGCATCAATTGCATGGCTTTTCTACACTTCCCAACAGTAGGAAGCTCCGTAGAATTCCCATCTACTTCAAGTCTATAGAGATTCTTGGCTCGAATCCCAACCTTCTCGACTTTTCCTTCTTCATCCACACTAACTCCTACACTCCCAAGCTCATCCCTGCAGTGGAAAAACTTTTTCAAGTATACTGCATTAGTGTCATTCTTCTCCATTTTTATTTCCCCGAGTTTATCCTTGAGTGCCAACTTCCTTGGTCGTTTCCCAATACAAAAACTCAACCGCTTCAATGTTTTGCAATTGCTCAACGATCAATATCACTCCGATACCATGTAACTTGAATAACTGATATATTATTCACCGAGATTCTCCTGATCACACACTATTTTAACTTTATGCACAATACATAATCTCTTCTACCATTGATCATTAATTGCGGAAATAAAAACAATCGCATGCGCACATTAAAACCATAAACAATCACACATATGAACACAGTATTTTATGGGAAAGCTTAAAGCTGAAAACCCCAAACTATTTGTATATTATATGTCATAGAGATCATGTAACAATCATTATACAAAGCTCCTCACAAGCTCTCAGTATAATCTCCAATTGCTACACACTAATCAAGCCCGATCTAGCAAATCACATGCTCCAATCTCTCACTTGATAGCCTACCTCTACCGCGCAATCCCCGCTGGAAGAATGCCTCGATGAGAATGTATTACTCCGCATCCTTGCTCACGTTAGCCTTTATAGGCATCTCTTATCGAGTGTTGGATGCAAACCATGCATCACTTATAGTCACAACTGATAGTCACACTTGCCCTTTCACCTATCTCTCGCACTTGTCTCCACTGAAACTATCCATGCACTGAAGTTAACCGATGTATTCTTTAGTTGATTAATGAGTTTATAATTAGTGAATTAATTAATAATTAATTCACACCACTCTCACTAATTGTATCAATCAGTTAAACTAGATACAAATAGCTCAACTATGTTTAGATTAGTTAAACTGAATACAACTCCACTAACTTCCTTAATCAACTCCACCAAACTCTGTCACATGAGTTCTAACTGAATTATCCATGCAATAGCTCCACATAACCCTTAGGAATAGCGTAATTCCTTCTGTCAGCTCCTGTGCCACATCTGTGCACTTAAATGAAGTCCTCCAAGAGAATAAGATAATGTTTAGAGTCCAAATATTATTAAGAGCTAATAATATTCGACATATCTATTTTTAGACTGGCAATCTAAAAATAGATTCCGCCCAATACGTCTAAAAATAGAAATCCATCTATTTTTCCAACTTGACCAACCATCCACAAATAGCATCCTGCAACTTATAGAACATGATCCATATGTCTAAAAATAGACTTTGCAACAAAAATCACCTGTGTGGCCCCCACCTAGTTTAGGTGATCACTTTCCAACTATGATCAGGAATGATGTTTCAAGATGCCTCCTTCACTGTTTCTTGTTGAAATCTTCAACACACATCCTCTTTTAATGGTGAAGGTAACTGTTTCAAAGGGGGCACATGTAGTCTCAAATACCCTTCAATAACTCCTTCTCCTTCGCCATTCCAACAAAAATAGTTTCCCAATGTGGAAAAATAGGCTTTGAGGTGTAAATTTTAGCCTCCATGTCATCATACAATTGACATGTCTTTATGGAAAAATAGGCTT
Organism: Pinus albicaulis; assembly: GCA_034641835.2. Lineage (NCBI taxonomy): Eukaryota > Viridiplantae > Streptophyta > Pinopsida > Pinales > Pinaceae > Pinus > Pinus albicaulis. The sequence continues at coordinate 1,240,530,465 of CM076581.1, read as the reverse complement.
TGTTTCATTTATTTGAACTTACCTTATTATATAATAAAAAATACAAACTTTAGAAGTAACCTCCAAATCAAAGACATAGTTGAGGCTCCAAAATGAAAAACTATGTTTTCGTGTAATCAGTAAACAAATATTTTAATCCTCCAAAGTGTGCAAGTTGACCCCAAGTTTTTATTGAGCATGGGTAAAAGAGATTCAAGTAATTTCTTAATCCAACCAGATATTGGTTGGTATCCACCCCTTCCACTCACTCAATGGTTCTCTATGTTCTTGGAAATTTTTCTATGGTCTTTTGGGTCCCAAACTTTTTGGGTTGTTTTGAGGCATGTTTTTGGAAATTCAGGACACCAAGAGTTTCCATGGTATTCCCTCTTTGTTATGAAAACGTGTATTCCTCATTTATATTTTTCCAACAAGCTATTATGCACCCCAAATAAAGATTGTGTGAAAATGTTGCACCCTCGAGAAGTTGATGTACCAACTAATCACATTGAGGCCCACAATTGTTTTGGTGCTTCATCTTCTAAGGTTAGGATTTTTGACCTATAGGGTTGTTTCTTTATGTTAAAATTCCATCAGTTTTCCACATTGTACTATATTTTGTGAATGTGTGTAGCCACCATCTCTGTCTCTTTAGAGATAATACCACCATTCTAGTCAGTTTGTTTTCTATAGTATTGTGTTATTATTTATTAATAAAATTTGGGTAGTGTGATTATGACATGTGGTAGTGTGATGACATAACATTACAGGACATCATGCCATGAAGGTTAAATAAAAATTCTTTTACAAGTTTTGTTTTGGAAACAATTGTGGTTGATGGCCTCTAGGAGATGGAGTTATGTTTATTTTCAGACAAAGAATTTCACGTCACACTTATGGAGGTTGTATACAAGAATTTTGGCATGGATGAGTTAATGGCGTGTGGCGCGGTAAATATTCTATGTTGGATGAATTTATTTTTAGGGTAATTATGTTGTGAGTTGAAATCCTATGCACCATGATAGTGAGTGATTTATAAGGACATAGAGACAAGGTGTGGTGCAGTAGAGAAAGTTTATGGCCCTCGGGCATATAACATCAAACTGACACAAACTTAAGGGTATACAAAGGCTTTAAATTTTTCATTATATACACCAAATTTATGTTAAGTGGCAGGTGGTAAGCAAAGTGTGTTTCCCTGCTAAGGACCATGACTAGTTGAAACAACCCATTAAAATTAATGTTGAGAAATAAAGGGTAGGTATGTAGGAGATTATTATGCTAGATAATAGAAGCTTATCCTCGAGTGGTGAAGGAATTTATGAATACATTTATTGAAATATGAAATATGTTAATGAAGACCATTCTTGAGCTCTATGTGCATATTGAATCTCTTCCTAGAGTTGCATGTGATTCAATGCAAGCTCTCCTTGAGCCTTGTGACACTAGGTGGAGTTTTATCTCCAAGTGTGGAGAGAGTGTGTTTTTAGATGTTGATTTTGTGCTTAAAAAAGGTAGTAGTGAACTAGATTGGAAGAGGAAGGAAGTTGTTATGCGTGGAGTTTAATTATTTTGGGAGTTTGAGTGTGTTTTTATTTTAAGTTTTCTTGAGAACAAGTAAATCAGATTGTTGCAGAAGTGTGGTGTTGTGTAGAGTGTGTGAGAAAGTGCTCACAAAAATAGAGAGAGGTTGCAGAAGCAAAAAGAGAGCTTGATAAGATAGATGAGAGCTATAAAATCAGAGGAGGCTCAGAAGACAATGTGGTGAAATTGTTTAATTCAGAATTACAAAGATCTACTAGAGGTATGAGTCTGAAAATGGTATGAAATATAAATCTTTTGGGTGCAACAAGTTTGTGCCTACATAGAGTAGAGGTGGGTGCCTCTAGAAAGTTGGTCCTTATTGATATGATAGGTTGGTGCCTCTTATGAGTGGTTCCTCACAAAAATTGATGTAATGAAAGTTGGTTCTTTTTATTTACATCGGAATAAAAATAAACTTTTGTGGTTCTTCTCCCAAAAGGGTTTCCACATTAAATTATCTATGTAAAATTTATATGTGAATGGTGTATTGATGTTTCTTGAATGCATATGATTGTATAATTATTTGAATAAGTAAAAGTTTTGGGAATAATGATTCACCCCTCAGAGAATTCCTTGATTCCTTCTTTTACATTGAAATAGTAATTTCATAGGATAAAAGCCCCTCGTTTATCATATGGAGGGGAAAAATGCCCTCTTCTACAGTTAATTAATATAAATTACATAAAATGAGGGGCATTCACGTCACATGTACAATTATTAAGGGGAACAAGCCCTGAAAATGACATATCTTCCAAATAATGGAGAAAATAAAGGGGCATTGTTGCAACATTTGTCCTATAAAGGCCCTTCAAGGTGGCAAAATGTAGCTTCCAAAGGGCCTTTAAGACATAAGCCATGAAATCCATGCCCACATCCTCTTTTAATGCTGAAGGTAAGTGCTTCAAAGGGGGCACATGTACTCTCAAATACCCTTCAATAACTCCTTCTCCTCCACCATTCCAACAAAAATAGTTTCCCAATGTGGAAAAATAGGCTTTGAGGTGGAAATTTTAGCCTCCATATCATCATACAATTGACATATCTTTATGGAAAAATAGGCTTTATTTAATTTATTTGAACTTACCTTATTATATAATAAAAAATACAAACTTTAGAAGTAACCTCCAAATGAAAGACATAGTTGAGGCTCCAGAATGAAAAACTAGGTTTTCGTGTAATCATTAAACGAACATTTTAATCCTCCAAAGTGTGCAAGTTGACCCCAAGTTTTTATTGAGAATGGGTAAAAGAGATTCAAGTAATTTAATAATCCAACTAGATATTGGTTGATATGGGTAAAAGAGATTCAAGTAATTTAATAATCCAACTAGATATTGGTTGATATCCACCCCTTCCACTCACTCAATGGTTCTCTATGTTCTTGGAAATGTTTCTATGGTCTTTTGGGTCCCAAACGTTTTGGGTTGTTTTGAGACATGTTTTTTGGAAATTTAGGACACCAAGAGTTTCCATGGTATTCCCTCTTTGTTATGAAAATGTGTATTCCTCATTTATCTCTTTCCAACAAGCTATTATGCACCCCAGAAAAGTTGATGTACCAATTAATCACATTGAGGCCCACAATTGGTGCTTCATCTTCTAAGGTTAGGATTTTTGACCTATAGGGTTGTTTCTTTATGTTAAAATTCCATCAGTTTTCCACATTGTACTATATTTTGTGAATGTGTGTAGCCACCATCTCTGTCTCTTTAGAGATAATACCATCGTTCTAGTCAGTTTGTTTTCTATAGTATTGAGTTATTATTTATTAATAAAATTTGGGTTTTCACAATATCACTATGTTTTATATTATATTTCTCTATGAGTGTGTTTCATTTGCTTTCCAATATTTCATTTCATTCCTTGTATTATATGTATTATTCATATCATATCCATATTCTCCTTATTGTTTCTTTATGCATGTCCATGACAAGGTTAGGGTACAAAAAATTAGGTCTCAAGCTAGTTTCACTTGGGAACGATTGCTCTCTCCAAACCAAGTAGCCTCTCATGGTAGAAGAAAAGAGATGACAGAGTAGGAGATACTATCAATTTTTTTCCCAAGGAATCACTTGTGCAACAAAAGAATGAGATGAAGGACAATTTCACCCAAATCCTTTGACAAATACCAACATTGATTCAGGCACTTTCAACTAGTGAAATTTTTTAAGCTGTGACACCCTTCAAGATAAAACTTAACTTTGATATCCCCTTATTTTAAGGTCAAATAGATATAGATTATTTGGGGAAATGGTTAAATTTACTAGAGGCCTATTCATTTGTACATTTTTTTTTACAAAGAAAATATCACCTATGTGCTCTTGAAAGCCCTTACCCATATCAAATATTGGTGAGCAGGTTACTGGAAGAGACAAAAAAATATGAGTTTATGATATTCAAGGCATGACCCACTTGGGATGGTTTTTTGTATTCTCTTAAGGAGGAACTATACCTTGTAGGGAACTATGATAAATATTACATGAGATGGATAACTCTATTACAAGTGAGAGACAAGATGGTGTTGTGGTACATTAGTATTTTCCATACCATTTGCTTAAATATAGGTATCAAAAACTCTGAGCAAAACTTGGTCTAAAGTATAGTAGTGGTATAATTAGCCACATCCAAATGAAGATGCATTTATTTCAAATCTCCTCCCTAGGAGCCACTTATCTATATGCTTTTAAAATTGAGCATAAATTGAAGCAAAGGAATAATTGGGAGTTCAAGTATGCAAATATACCACAATATAAGCATGGAAAAAGTGACCCAAAATCGTGGAAAAAGGGACAAATAAAGGGGAGGTAACCTTAATACAAGTAACCCAATTCACAAGAAAATAAGGGTAATCGGAAGTTAAAAAGGGATAGTAGAAAGTGATGTGACTTCCACAAAGGCCCCTAGCACAACACTAATGAATTCCACTTGAAAAAATCATTATTGAAAGAGCTTAAATAAATATAAGCAAACTTTGTTTCTTGTTCTAATTCATAATGGGATAAAGGAAATAAAATCTTTGATTCGTAACCCAATTCTACCATCATGTTTGCAAATATCCAGCCAAAATAGTAAGAGGAGCCTAAAGAGGAGGATCGCCTCTTCCATTGTGGGTGAAGGGGATCCCACTACATTTCATCATTAATAGAAATAGAAAAAATAACATGATTCCGGTCATGGTCATCAAGATATTGAAGCTACCAATAGTGCCACACCCTCAATTGTACACCATTGGCTGGTTCAACTATGGAAAAGACATCCATGTCAACTAACAATGCCACCTATCCTACCACATTAATCCCTTCAAAAATGAGGTATTGTGTGATGTTTCCCCACTTTAAGTGTGTGATTTTATTTTATGACAACCTTATATGTGGAAAACTCGTGTTATTTTTTATCACTCCAATAATTCTCAAGGCTTGTTTATATTTTGGTTTAAAGAATATTAGAGGTAACCACAAACCTAATTTTAACCCTTAGGATCTAGCCTTCCTAATGCTTAGAGAGGGCTCTCTCTATATGATTGATCTTTGTTGATTTTAGTTGATTTTAGGCTAGTTATGTAGGATAACTTGGGATTTGATTTTGGGTTTGGTTTGGTGGTGGAATCACTGGTTCAGATGGATAGATGTAGATCTGAATTCCATTGGGATAATGGAGTCAATGTATCAAGTAGTCAGATCAGAATCAAGGTTCTAAAGGGAAGTGTTCATAGGGAAAGATAGCTCAGTTACTTCAAATCCTTAGGCTGATGGTGAAAATGGTTTCAATCGGAATGAGAGAGCAATTAAGGATTCTCAGATCCACATAATGAGTGAAAAGACAAAGGTCAATCGAAACTAGGGATAAATTAAGAATTCCCTAATATGGATATCATTAGAAAACATGAAAAGGACATAATAGTTCAAGATAGAGTGATTCTAAACATATTCTGAAATAACATTCCTGTTATACATTCAGATTTATAAAAACATACAAGTATTGTGAAAACTTCAGATAAAAACAAAGAACATTTTAGAATACTTCACTGCAGTGGCCCAACGCATGAATCCTATAATATAACCTCTTTATTTCTCAATCCAGGCTGCTGAATTGAAAATGGTACAAAGAACCCTCAGGTTTCAACTTAGTACAACTATAGAAATTTTTAGCAATTCATCCACCCTCAATACTTAAAAATGTGAAGTATTTATACAAAAAATCTTACAAAATATCCTAAAACAAACTTAGTAACTATTCATGGAAAAATAAATATCTTCATGCAAGAATATAGACACAACTATCTAATTAATGCAAGTTGTCCCTGCTTTTATTGAATTTGTTGTTTGTTGTCTTTTATTTGTTGTTGATTTGTCTCTTTTCTGTTTTCTCAACGAATTCTTCTGTTGAGTACCTTTCATGCTAGCATATTTTACTTTCAACTTTGTTTTGACTTTAATCATTTTAATTTCACCTGATACTCTTTAAACTCTGATACTCTTTGACTGTAACTTTTTTGTTACTACTTTAACTTTCACTGTTACTGTTGTTCTGTAACTGTAAAAATGCCTGCTCTGTTTTATCTTTGACTATATGTTTTTCATTTGACTACCTTGTTTTACTGTTGTTCTTTTCACAATAAATCAATCAATTTCTCCCAAAATTCTGCCTTTGGTAATTTGATCTTCACCATTCTTTTAAATATTTCATCAGCCTCTTTATACTTTGAAAATGTAGGCTTGTTGATAAATAGGTGTTTTACCTCATGTTGCAGGTAAAAAATATTTTCAAAACTCTTGTAGAGTACTTTCCCTATTGGAATTCCTTTCATGACTGAATTATTTGCTTCCTCCTTAGCCACCTCTTTGATCTTCTTATCATAATTCTCTTGCTTCATCAACCTGTCATTTATAACCAGAGGATTTGGAAGGCCTTTCTGCCTTAGAATGTCAAACTTCATCATAAATCTTGTTATGTCAAGCTCCATGTTCTGACATTTTTCTTCTAGCTATAACATTAAGTTTCTCTTTGAAATAACCTTCCCGACTTCAAGAATGGTATCTTTCCTATCACTAATTACAATTTCCTCTAATTCTTTCTTATTCTTGGAATTAAGAAATTTGATGATTTCATTAGCCTCATCTGGCTTCTTGCCAAGTTCTTCTTTTGATTTTTTGGATGGCTTCACCTGCTCCTTTGATGAGATATTTTTGTTCATAAATAACCTAGATTTATGGCCAAATATCATTGACAGATTCAATGATATTGGTCTGTAGCTACTGCTTGGCTTGTGCTATTAGTTCTTTCAATGTTAAATATTTTTCTAGCTTCTCCAATTTCTCTGTCAATCTATTTTTTTTCTCTACTTCATTTTTATGCATGATCTGAGCAAGTTTCTTTTCATCCTCCATAATTTTCAGCTGTTCTTTAAGTCGATAGATTTCATTTTTCTGAATATACATTTCCTGCATTGCTTTAACTATCTTATTTGCCTCACCTGTAGGTTGTGTTGCTGTTGTAGATGACTTTGTTTCCGAAGTAGTAGTTGATGTGACAAGAAGTGTTGTAGCTAATGGAACTGTAGGGGCCAATGATTCTGCTAATGTGGAAGGAACAAAAATGGTGACTACAGGAATAACAGTGACAAGGACTTCTTCTGATCTGGCCTTTTTATCTTGCACTAACTTGTCCATTTCATTTTCCATTTCTTTTATTTGGGCAGTTAATTGAAGGATGAGGTTCATCATCTCATATTTTTTATTTGCATCCTCTAACACTTCCTTTTCCTATGGATGTTCAGTAGGAGGAAGCTTGATTTGCGTCTTTAATGTAGCAATGTCTGCATTTTTCTTTTTTAACAGTTCATCTACAACTTTGACATTTGTTGGATCATATCCTACTTCAATAATCAAATATTCTAGTGATTTGATTTTGTTATCCTTATCCTGTGAAGATGCCTTTTCTAATTTGAGCTAATCTCTGATGTTCCCTAGAGTGTCTTGGAGCTTTTGTACACTCATGGATTTATTTTTCATTGTATAATAAAGCATTTCACCAGCTTGTTTTTGAAATTCTATATGGTCAATTGGATGAAGACCTGATGCTTGAACTTCATATGATGTCTTTTTATAATCTGCTAATGATTTGGGATGCTTTACTGTAGGTTGCAGGAAGGTCATTTTCATCCTCCTGGTCTTGTAATCAAATGCAGAAAGCAATCTGCTTTGGTCACTGGACTGCTTCCAATATTGGTTATATGTATCAGCTTTTAATGTCTCATTTCTTAGATTGATTTCTTATATTTCTGCATAATTTCCATCTCTTTGTCTGTTGGTTTGTTGGATGAAGATACTTCAATACTGTGTTTTTTCTGAATAATATAAGTTTTGGATACTGAAGGCTGATGAGTTTCTTCAGAAACTGCGGGAAGTGCATTATCCTTCACCACTATATCTGTGTCAATTAATTCAATTGTTTCCACTTCCTCATTTATAGGATTTAATTTTGGCTTCTTCCTGTACATCAATTTAAATTTAGTTTAAGTGGTAGTTTCTGTAGTGTATGATCCTTCTTCTCTGATTCTTTTAGAGTTCCTATATTCTTGGGCTGGAGTCTGCAATATTTGACTAGTATCACCTTGCTTATCTGCCTCTTTCAAAGTGTTCTCCAACCATTCAGACTAATTGTAGTACTTCTCTATGTCTGGCTTTGACTCATGTACATAAGGAGTTAATTTAAATTTGATCCTTAGTTTTCTTATTACTCCTAAAGGATCATAGTACCATTGAAAACTCTAACTGAATTTAAACTCCTGCAAATACTTTTCTTCCTGTGGACCATCATCTCTACTGTTACAAATAAACATGCCAACCTTATTCTTAATTTTAAACCGTGTCTTCTTTTTGGCTGCCAAGAAATTTATTGCATTAGAATTAAGGATCTTCCTAATATACTCAAGTGAAAATAACCTCATTGGATGTATTTGGGCAGCTTATATGGAAGAATATTAGATCCATATACCCTAATATCTATGTGGTTTTGATACAAGTACCAATCTCCTATCCTACTGTGTTCAGATAACTACAGGACCTTTTTAATTTCCTCACGGACTCTTGGTTGAATGTTGTTGTTCAACATGTTGACCATTGGATGGATGAAAGATTCAATGAAATATATGTATGTGAATTGTGTTGAATGCTTCCTGAGTAAGGAAGTCCAAAATATTACTGACTGTGGATTACCTTCAACATCAAGTTTCTGAAGGTTGATGGCAAATGTTTTAGGTTGAAAGTATATAATCATGTGGAATAAAACTAAGGAATACTTGAAGACACCTTATTCAGACATTTTTACAAGTTGTTCATGAATAGTATCAGCAAGGTACTAGGAAAAATTGAAAATGGTTGCAGGAGCCTGACCAGGTGTGAAAGTAGATAAGAAACCTAACACTGAAGCATCAACATGCTCATATGTGAAATAACAGAGAATAAAATACAACATGCTAATGATATGTATGGTTCTTTCAGAAAATATTGTAGATGGGTAAGGAGGATTAGTCTTGGGAGTCTCTATAGATGAAGGAATGAATGTCTCAAATATCTAGAACCTCTTGGGGAAGTCCAGATTCAGGTATAACTGTGTAAGGGCCTCAATAGACAGAGGAGTTTCATCTGGTCTAGGTTGGATCTGTAGCATTTGGTTAATTGACTCAGCTGTTATAGTGAACATAATTTCTTTACCAGGGTTTATTAGGGCTCTTTGATCAGAGACATAGCAATATTGACAAATTTTGATCACTTTTGGGCACTGGAAAGTCTATGGGACAACATAATTTGGAAAATTAGACTCCCAAATGAAAACTTCATCAGCTTGGTTAATGGATTTTTCATGGTTCCAACAGTGGATCTCAACAGGGTCATTAATTTAAAAGTCTATCTGCTAATGGAGCATGTTATATATCTACAACAAGATGTTGCATGGGATTGACAGTTACTATTCCTTGAGAAGCCATATTTTGTTTAATTTATCAATTAATTACTCTTTTGACTTAGGAAAACAAGTTCAGGCCTTTAGGAGCGCCTCTAAAAAATTAAGACAGTCTGCAAAAGGATTTAGGATGAAACATGGGTTTATCCTCTAGTCTACAATGTTTTAATTGATCAAATTGTACTCTCTATGAAAAAAGGACTAGGGTCTGTAGGAAAAGGATTGGAAGGCAACAGGGGCTTTCTTTTGGTCTGCAGAGGCTCCTAAATGATTCAATTACTTATTACTCTCTTTCTGTAAGTAAAAGCCTTGGTATTTTAGGAATACCTGGAAAAAACAAAGTTTTTTCTGATTGCAGAAGGGGTTCTGAGGTAGCAGAGGTTTTCAAAAGCTCTAATGATCTTTATACTGCTTCAATTCGGTTCTACATTGGCTGTATCAACAAATGGCATTGATTTCTGGTAAAAAGGGCTTGAAATAAGGTCATCACCAGTGTATTAGCTCAAAAATAGGTCGGCGAAGCTATATTCACGCAATTCTGAACAACCGATTGGTAAAAGGCAAGAAAGGGTGGCTTATGGCTTTTTAACCAATCAATTGTTAACTTTAATACGCGGGGTAAAATTCAAATGGGAGCGGTATAGTTGCAATGGGTAGGAATACAACCAGTGGCTTTCGTATTGGTCGAAGGTGGTAGGCAGTATTTTTTCTAAGGATGTGATGCAATGAAATATTGACATGTTGTAAGGAGCAGGGCTCCGAAAACAACTCATTTTTCAAGGTCAGGGTGTGGTTAAAGATTTGTCTATCGGGGATGCGATAAAAGGTACTAGCCATTGGATCTGATCATTTAAGATCCGACGGTTGGAAAATACCAGGGATTGATTTGGGTTTTCAATAGGTGTGTGATAGTGAGTGGGGCCTGGGATAATGTCATGTGATAATATGCAGGGTTTAATATGTATCGGGGTTATAAGTTAGGGCCAGGACATATTAAAGGTGGACAAAATCATAGGTTATAATAAAATAAGGGTTGGGGAAATATATATATACAGGAATTAATTACATACAGGATACATGCATATAAAGGGAGCTAATATATTAATGTTAGCTGATAAAATGTACATGCGGGAAGATTAAATATGTGAGGGAATGTATAATATAGGGGGAATGTAAAAATACACTAAGTATAAACAACATCGGAGTGGGTTTTCATAGTGGGACCTAATATGTGTTTCTAAATAAATACTTAGGCTTAATGTATTTTTGGGGTTTTTGGTGTATTTTTGAATAAAGGGAAATTAGTAAAGTGATTTTACCTTTCCCAAGGAAAATTTTGTTTTAAACAAGGGAAGAAGATTAAATATGTGCGGGAATGTATAATATAAGGGGAATGTAAAAATACACTAAGTATAAACAACATCGGAGTGGGTTTTCATAGTGGGACCCGATATATATTTTTAAATAAATACTTAGACTTAATGTATTTTTGGGTTTTTTGGTGTATTTTTGAATAAAGGGAAATTAGTAAAGTGATTTTACTTTTCCCAAGGAAAATTTTGTTTTAAACTAGGGAAAGGGTATTTATATAGGAAAAATGAGTGAAGGGAAAAGGGTTAAAATGAAGGGGAAATGGTATTTTTACAAGGGGAATGATTTTGAAAGGAATTTAGTAATATGAAATAACCAATTTTCTGCTATCCATGCCTTGTGAAAACTGCTTATGCCTACCCATCAACTACCCTAACATTGTTTCTTCATTTCTTTGGGTGCATTTGAGCTTGTAGACCATTATTCATTTTTTCTTCTAACAACAAACTATCTAATTCTATCCTTAGTACTTCCAAGGGCTCAGATTAAATTTTTGAGCTCCTTATTATTCTCTACCTAACTACTAATCTGCCAAGATTAAACAATTTGGCTAAATATTTATTCTCAATCTATCAACATTGAAATTTAAAACATAAAAAGATCAAGATTAAGCAGTTTGACCTTCATGGTTTATGGCATTTTTGACGAGCTGCACACAATATTATTTTGCAAAGAAAAGTAAAAAGTAAAAATTAGTGGCATTTGAATTTTCATCACTTTCATGATCTATTTTATCTCTTTTTTTGTTAGGGTTCATTTCTTATATATTCTTTTTTATCTTTTTTTTCTTTCATTCTTTTGATTTTTCTTTTAGGACTTTTACCCTTTTTACATTTTTTATTTTTAATATGGGAAAACAATTTTGCAGAAAGCAAAGTATGTACATATTACAAGACTAATCATAGTCAATTCAAAATTATGAATCCTATTATTATAGGACCCTAACATTCTTTATTATTCTTATCCTCGTAGTTTCATTGTTACTTTGGGAGATCGTATCTACAAAAATTTCTACTAATACAATTTCATTGATCTTAGAAAAATAGTGTCTTAATGTGATCTATCAAACTATAAAGTTTCTCTTCTTCATGGTTTGGTCCAAATGTTAAAGTAATGTCACTATGAGCACCATAGCCTCAACATAAGGCCTTTATGCACAACAAAAGGAGGTGGACAAGATTGTAGATACATACATGGATATATTCTTTCCACCTATGGGGTTGACTCTACACTACTAGTTCAAGCACTCAATTAAATTGATGCATGGTGCTCCTTTACATAACAAGGCAATATATAGATTCTATCTCTTGAAGAATTAGGAAATAAAACCTTAGATTCACGAGCTCATCCAAAAATTCCACATTTTATCAAGCTCCTCACCTTGTGAGAGTCCAATTTTGTTTGTGTAGAAGAAGGATGGGACATGGAGAATTTGTATTGATTATATATCCCTAAACTAAATCATTCTTAAGACTAGATACATGATCCCTTGGATTGACATATTCTTGATTAGCTTAAAGGTGCCAAGTTTTTTAGTAATATTTAATTGAAGTTAGGATGCCATCAATTTCGAATTGAACAAATTGATGTATGGAAGATAACATTTAAATCCAAAGAATGTCATTTTGAGTGGTTGGTTATGCAATTTGTCTTGACTAATGCTCTAACAACATTCATGATGATAATGTTTGATATCCTATTTCCATTCACAAACTATTTTGTTGTTGTAAATTTGGATGACATCCTCATCTTCAGTAAAACTTGGATAGGGAATTTGAAACACATTCAACATGTCCTAAACACCCTATGACAATAAAATTTTATGCCAATATGGAGAAATTCTCATTTGGCATGTAGAAAATTTAATATTTAGGATAAATCATAGATGAACATGGGGTGCATGTGGACCCAACTAAGATCCAAGTCATTCAAGACTAGCTAGCCCTAACATCTCTAACATAGCTTTGTATCTTCTTGGGCCTTGCCAACTTCTATCGAATCTTCGTGTTAGGGTTTTCTCATATCACTTAGCCCTTAATTTAAATGACCAAGGGTGGAGCTAAAGAAATGTTTTCCTAGTCTAATTAATAATAAAAATCATTTGAGGATCTGAAACACCACTTCTGCTCCACACTCATCCTCACCCTAAAACACCACGTACCATCCATTTGAGATTGAGATAGAAGCCTACTACTATGCTATAAATGCAATCCTCACATAACAAGGACATATGGTGGCATATCATAGTAAAACACTATTTAATATTATCTATAGATACCCCACCTATGACAAGGAAATGTACACGATCATGTGGGCACGTCAATACTGAAAATATTATATTATGGGGATGTATATGATCATCCATATTAATCACAGACCTTTGCATACCAACAAAAATTCCACTTGAACATCAAATCTAAGAAGGGAACACAAACCATTTTGTATATTGCCTCAATTAGCTCCCCATTGTGGCGCTAACCTAGTTATTAACTCTTGTGGGTGCAATATCTTCAAGTGGCCACAATTATACAATCTGGCTTTTTTGCCACATTCCAGGTGTCAATAATTTCAAGATAGGTTCCATACTTCCACCTCTAGAATCCACTCTCATGCTACCTAAGCCTCCTTTATATTCCTTCAATAGATCGTGCCAACATGATTTGGGAGGAACATTATAGTTGGATGGTAGGGAACTTTGGTGTGGATAAGATAATGGTAGTACTTAAAAATTATTTCTACTAAAAAAACCTTTGACAAGATGTCCATAGGTATATCATATCATGCATTTTTTGTGCCATTGCTAAATTAATGATTAAGAAGTAGGGGTTTTACACTCTTCTACCTCACCCAGAAAAGCCTCAAGAGTCAGTCTCCATGGATTAAATGTCATATTTTCTCTCCATGAAGCATGGTAATGATTTTTTTTTTTTTTTTGTGGTTGTCAATAGATTCTCTAAGATGGCCATTTTGGCACCATGTAATAAGACTATCATAGCTGAAGCCATTATTAAACTCTTCTTTGAGCATGTTCGGGCTCATTTTGGGATACCTTAGACCATTATTTTTTATAGGGACAATAGGTTCCTTATTACCTTCTAGTCTAACCTATGGTCTTTGATAGATATCAAGTTGACCAAATCGATTTCCTTTCATCCCCAAACATATGGACAAACTAAAGTGGTAAACATGATGATTGTGCATATCGTGTACATGTGATATTCCAAGAATCCATGTACATGAGACAAAATCCTTCCATATGTTGAACATAGCTATAAAAATCCCTCCATAGCTCTATTGTCCACAATCCTTTTCAAGTGTGCTTGGGGTTCCAACCATTGGCCCTAATTGATGTAGGTATGCCCATTGCATGTTCACTTACAGAGTCCTCCCATGCTCGGGTCAAGGAAGATAGGGAAACAAAATTTGTTAAATGGATCCAACACCTCTAACAATAGGTTCCTAATATCTTGTAAAAAACTAATGCCAAGCATAAGCAATGAAATTACCAACATAGGGTTCCACACAGGTTTCGAGTTGGTGATAAGGTGTGGTTGCATTTACAGAAAGAGTGCCTCAAAATCCCAAGGATATTAGACCACTTTGATATGGGCCTTACATAATCACATAAATTTTGTGAGTGAACATGCTTTTCAATTGAGTATTCCCCTTTCCTTGGCTTACATCAAATATTTAATGTGGATTTTCTTTGACCATGTTTTCCACAATTATTGGACACCTTGAAGGAATATAATCAATTGGCCCATACAAAACTCAATCTTAGTTGCATTGACATGCTAAATTGGATTGGATAATGGAAACTAAGACAAAGGATACATGCCAACAATACATTCAACACTACATAGTTTTTTAGGAAAGGAAGATTCTTCACTAAGGAAAGTGGCTCACTAGGAGCGAAATTCAGTAATAGTTTCCCCATCTGGTAAGGGAACTTGATGTAATGGATACCATTTCTTACTAGGGGGAGGAATTATTAGTGGCCACCCACATCTTCCAATAAATAAATAATTCTCTATCTTGGTATTTTTTCTATGGTTTTTTAGGTACCAAAATTCCAAGGATGTTTTGGGGCCCTAAACAATGTTTTTGGCAATTCGAGAGGCCATAGGTTACGATGGAACACCCTAGCCTTGGTTGAGATTTGTAATCCTCGGATATTTCTTTCCAAAGAGTTATTATGTGTGAAAAATGGTGTGTATGCAAATGTTGTTCCCTCAATACTTTATGTACTAACTAACCATCTCACAACCCACAAACCTTTTGGCACTTCATCTTCTAAGGTCAAGGTTTTGTACCTCTAGGGTTCCTTATTTATGTTAAAATTTCATTCGAATCCTTGTAATATCTTTTACGAATGCATGTAGCCTTCATCTCTCTCTCTTTAGAGATAGTTACCACTATTATAACTAGTTTTTGTTATACAATATCATGTTATTATTGATTACTAGAAGTTCGATTTTCATTATATTATTGTGCTCTTTGTCATATTTATCTCTATGTGTGTTTCATTTCCTTTCTTACCTTTCATTTCATTCATTGTAAAGCCCATATCAGTGTTTAAGTCTCAAGGGGAAGATCCTTTCAAAAAATAATCAATGGAAGGATTTCCCAAACCCCTACAAAGTGGACACACCAATGCCAATGAAGTAAGACACCTCAACAAATAACAACTTCTTTTCTTCCTTCAAAGAATACATGAATGGAATGAATGAAACTCAACTCAAAAGGGGTTGACCCCAAGTATATATGTACAGGTAGACCTAAGTTTTGCACATTATTTTAAAGCCAACTTAGACTCAAAAATCAGTCAATCATATAACTTCTACTTCAAATAAGGCCATATCACTTATATTTTCACTTCAAAATAACACTATTAGGTCATGGAAATAATACTTAAGGTTAAATATTTTAAAGGTGATTCATATCTAAACCTCCCTTTTAAAAGAAAAATTACACTTATATATAGACTTAAAATGTCAATATTTCAATGTCAACACTCCTATTTCTAAAATTCACTTTCAAGTGATGTAGAAATAATTTGAGAAGGTTGTCTTTCCTCTCAACTTAGGATATTCTTCTCAAAATATTCACATATTACAAATAACTTAATGTAGCAGCTACCAAAATATTCAAGGCTTTTCCAATAGGGGAACTAGATAATGGTTGAATTACGTTAAACATTCCAATCAAGTGGTAAGGAACATTTAATTTCCCTTTTGATACTAATAACTCCTTTGTTGGAAATAACATAGATATTTTGGGTTTGGATCACTGGACAACCAAAAAATATTTTTATTATATATATTAAAAAATATACAAATTATTATATGGTAAATTTTCGAATGACAACATGACCTGAAACTTTGGTGGAAGGTATCATAACATAAATCTAGTCTTTGAATCACATGCTCATCGCACAAGTAGTTCAAACACTCTAATTCATGGGTTTCTATGTTTGTTTATTTTTTTAGAAAATAAACCTTTTTATAACAAGAATATGCATTATATTTCTTGAATATTTCATCTCCAAACCTTAAGAAAGATGCTAGTTAACTTGGTAAACATATGATTCTCTCCCAAAGAGTACACAAGTTTTTGGGCAATTATGAGGAATTTTGAAGGAATTCTTGTAAAAAGAAACCATCTCCTTTAAATGGATGATATCTTTTAATGCTTGGAGTAGCGAATGCAACAATAGGTACCATATTAATTAGAGCATGGTGTACCCATTCAACAAAAAGACATATTGGTTCATTTTCTAGCCCTATAAGTTCCTTTGTAAGAGCCCACAATCCCTTTTCTAGGAATATAAGGTATGGCTAATAACCATATGCTCTAACGTAAATAAAAAATAAAAAAAAAAATCCATAATAATCTATGATTACCCCTCATTGGGTGCCAAAATGAGTGGTGGATAACATATGGCTCCTACTTGGAGGCAATTTTTCTTCTTTACACACTTGAGAATCTCAAAATCTCCTCAACAATAGAATGTGTTTCCTCTACATTTTATTAATATAGAAAGAATAAATATGTCAAGATATAAATTGATATTTGCTAGAACCTTTTTTTATGCTAGTCGGTACTTAAATATTTTGACACTGTAGAAAGGGAGAAACATGTGAGTTTCTTCTCTACTAGTGCAATTAATTATAAAACCTACGACCAATATTAAATTGGATGCATTTGCTAGTAGACAATTAAATTCGTCCATATGAAGCCTTCTCCCAGTTAAAAGGTTGAATCTATTGTTTTAAAACTTGTAATTAAACCACACATATGTAATCAACTCATCCCAACCTTGGCCTTGATCACACTCAACATATGACACATTCTTATCCTTGTAATCTACAAAAGGGGAGCTAATTCTAATCTTTTACATGGAACTAGAAATGACTTTGTGCTTTTCCCATGCAGGCTACTTATTCTCACCTTTGTTTGTAAACTCAAGGTCTTGGTTGTCAATGTTTGCAAAATCATCAACTTGCAAAATGTTTTACACCACTTGAAAATAATGGTCATCCTATTCATCATAGACATGGCTACCATAATTTATCTAGGATTTTTTACCATATTGGTCATGCTATTGGTCACATTATAGGTTATCATGATTGTCACATATTCTATCCAACATTAAGTTATATGGATCATCCTCATGAGCAACAAACATAATTTTCCTATGAAATGAATCTTCTTTTGGAACTATGGTGCTCCTATCAATGATACAAGTTGTATAAATATTATTAGCTTAACCCTAATACACCTCAAATCAATAATATCCTTAGCACTTGAAAATTTATGAAAAACACTACCAGTATAACATTCATGGTTGTTTACATCTAGGTCATGATTAATCTATCTTCCATTTCACTCAGGAATCTTGTTTACAAACATGAATAAAATTCACATGTATGAGTTGGATGAACATGATTCATTTACATCACATTTTTTGGAATTCAAATATTTTCCAAAATCATAAATAGGTAATGGGTCCAAATTTTATTTTTCCTGATAATTCAATACCTTTTTTCATTCCCAACTCGTTCCTTCTTATATCTACCTAGGAACACTAACTAATGTATTTGTCTTCACAAGAATTCTCAGCTCGCGGGCTAATTTTTTCAGCATGACCTTCATTATGCTGATCGTAGAAAGGGTTTTCATTAAAGAATACAAAATTCCCTCTTATCAGCTTAGACAAGGTGAACTCATCTAGGCTACATGAATCAAAGGTCATTTTTCCATAAAATTCAAAACTATGAGATAGTTTAGAGTTTTCATAGTTAGATTCTTCATTATCTTCACATTCACTAGCAAGACAACCCTACTAATTCCCTCCCAAATTTGATATAATATTTTCTTCAAGATGGTCAAGGATAGATTTTTAGTATAAGATCTATCCCTAGAGAAAGAAAATCTCCTCAATACAAATCCTATCCATATTTTCTCTTCAAGTGTATTAAATTCATTATCACATTTTAAATGATCAATTTGACTAGCTTCAAATTTATCTTCATTCCTTAAGATACCAATGTTATCATCTTCATTTTTCAAATTGATGATGGTTTGGCTTTTTCACTAAAACCTTCATCTGTTAAATAAAAAACACCCACATCATTGCAACTCTATATGAAGTTGGAAATTTCCTTACATTTTTTATGTTGTTTTTGTTGTTCTTCTTTATCTGCAATATCTGTGCTATCATTTGTGTGGCTAGCAGTGATGGCCTCTTCAAACTTGGGGCCCATGTCTTCTTTTAGAACAATAGTAACATCATCATAATTTGCGGGAATGAAATGGTGAAGGATTTTCCTTCAATACCCTTTTCATCCATCCTCAAACAACTCCATTTCAATAGAATTTCTTATGTTCAGATCATAATGGGAATCGTAATTGAATACCACAAGGAGATGGGTCTTCCTTGAATTGTACAAAGAAAACTAGTCAATGTCATATATCAAGGGAATCACCTTCTTACTATGTTAATACTAAACATTCAAGTTTGGTATGGTACTAATATTTGTTACAACTCTAGAGTTCAATACTTGACTGGAAATGACAAGGTACCCATCACAAGAGTCTTCCATGGTTGCATCATCACCTTCAACAAGTTGCATAATTCCCTCATAATTTGGAGAAACCTCAAGGCCCTTCTTTATATTTTAGGATCCATAATCTTCATCATCTTCTAAGATGTCAAGGATACCTTATTCTTGAATAGCCTCCAACAAGTCTCAATATTTATCATTTCATTCCTACAATGTCACACCATAATGATTGAGAACCATTTCAATACAATCTTTGACACAAGGTATGATATTCAATTTAAAGGAATGCTTGATCCAACCATTATTCCCTTGTCCCAAGGAAAAAATAAATAATCTCATCATGGCAGCTTCATGTCTTTCCTTAATTTTGAAATATGTCTCAGGAATGCCAAGACATGTGGGACAACCAAAAAAGAGGCACCATCAAATTTTGGAAGATTCTCATCAAATTTTAGGGAGGTATATTTAGGTATCCTAGGATATTCCCAAGATCGAGTGTGGCAAAAAATACATGCAAATTCTAAGGATCCATCCTTCATGCATACCATGAAATTAAAAATTGATGATTTCTTACCTTTCTTCACAATGGAGTTACTAATGTGAGTTATTAATGGCTTCACAAGTATGCTTGTTTGTCCTCACAAACATAAAGCATTCAAAATATTCAAAGAATAAGGGTTTGGTTCTTCCAATGGAGTCACTTAGATGGAAATATCTTCAAAATTGAACTTCATTCAATCTTGTCTTCTGGGAAATGGACTTTATCCCTGTCAATGATGCCAAATGTTATAGAAATATTTTTTTATTCTCGATATAATGTCCAAAAAATAAACTGTGGGATGTTATGGAATAAAGGGGGGTGGCGCATTGTCACCTCACCAACCCTCCTATCTCTTATGACTAACTCTTCTCTAGCTCAAGGGGACTTCACCCTTGTATATCTTAGGGATCTAGTGGCCCAATCAAACCAGGTTAGTTTCCTTTCAAGCCTTCTATTTCTATTATTGTTAATCAAAGGATTGAACAATTAGGGTTTAAGGTGTAAGATAATATTTCTAGGGATTTCTAGGGATTTTAGGGTAATTTCCATATTTGAGTTCAAAGTGAAGGTCCTCAAACATGCATAATCAAGGAATTACAAGTTGTTTTAAGAGAGTAAACCCTAACAAAACATAATAATGGATTTATAAAAGAAAAAAGTGATGGAAGATAGAAGATCACTGCCTTAGCTTGCCAATATATTTTTTGGGGGCATTTGGGGTTAAGGGTTAACAAACTTGGGAGGAAAATGGAGTGAATTTAGGTTCAAATACTAAGGGAAATCCACTTTTGTCCCTTAGAATTTTTACCTAGGAATCCTACAATCTTCAAAGACATGATAAGGGAGTGAGCTTCACATAAATCATCTCAAAAGAGCTTGATGCATGGTTTGTTCAAGAGGGACATTGATATTAAAAATAATAATAATACTTAGTGAATATTTAATAACCATAATCCATAAACATAGCTAAGATGAAGAAAAAATTTCTTAGATTACCATGCATCAATTCAAAGCTCTATAAATATTCATATATGAAAATAAGACAATTCATATCCCAAAATATTATAGTAAGCCAGTGTACTAATTCCTCCATAGCGAAAATTAAGAAACAAGAACAAATATTATAAAATTCAAACTTGATAAGAGATTTCTCCCCTAACCTAGCCATAAGAAAATGAAATGAAGTGCACCTCTATTATAAAGGATGTGGACAACTTCCTTTACATTGAAATGATAATTTCCTAAGCTAAAATCTCATAATCAATCCCATGGATGGGGAAACGGCCTTTTTCTATGATTTATTAATCTAAATTACATAAAATGAGGAGAATTCATTCCACATATACAAATATCAAGGGACACAAGCCCCCAATAATGACATGTCTCCCAAATAAGGGGAAAACAAAGAGGCTTTGGTGTAGCATCCAACCTCTAAGGGCCCTTTAAGGTGGCAACACCCAACCTTCAAATGTCCCGCAATATCACTTGCTCCAAGCCACACCCACATCCTCTTTCAATGGTGAAAGGAGGGGTTTCAGATAGGGTGCATAATAACCTTCAATAATTCCTCCACCACCACCATACTAGTAAAAATAGTCTCCAAGTGGGAAAATAGGCTTCAAGATGGAATTTTCAGCCTCCATGTCATTATCCAATTGGGCCGACTTCAATTACAGGGATTTATATTATCATGTAAGCAACCATCCAAAATTCAAAAGTAACTTCCTAACCAAAGGCATAGTTGAGGCTTCAATATGAAAAAATAAATCTTCATGTCATCATTTTAAGTGAAAACTCTAATTCTATGAAGTGTGCAATATGACCTCAAGTCTTCATCCAAGGTTGCTACAAGGGCTTAAAGTACCCTTAGTGAGTACCATAGCTCCTTGAACCATCTTGTACCCTTTTTCAAAGAAAACAACCTGCACAGATCCATCACCAATTATGCTTATTACTAGTGGATTTCATGTTATGCTAACCCAGAATATGCAAAAATACACTAATTCCCTTTACTCTACCATCAAGGAACCTACTCCACTATTGTTGATCATTGATGAGAGGAGAATTACTACCAAGTTATACAAACCTTCCATCATATTTCTCATGCTATGAAAATTGGTGTTGATGGGAAAGCATGCAAAAGGAAGCTCTAAGGTCTATCAACCACACACTCTCACTTACATGGGTTTCCAAAGGTACAACAAATGCATCTCCATAATATTTTTGGGAATCATTGTTAGATTCGTTGTTTTATTTCTTATTTAATTTTCTCATCCTTGGAGTCCCTTTTAAAATATTCGACCTTTTTGTAATTCCAACATTTTTCCTTGGAATTTCTAGGAAATTGATGTCTCATAAGGGATTTAGAGATACTCTTTTCTTTCTTATTGCCTTTCTCCTAAATTATATTCCACGAATGGAAAAATCCTTATTACTAAATTCAAAAATTTTAGCCTCACCGCTTGTGTCAGTAAGGCAAACACAACTTGATAGAGCACTAATATCTTTATAGTTCTCCCAATGGCCATTACTCGGTTGTCTCATGACCTTGGTAAAGAACAAGAAATCATCATACAGTGATTCTCCCCATATGTTTTCACTTCAATTGAGATCAACTGGGGAAAATAGTATTGAATGCATTTAGGTGCTTAGCTACAAAATCACCATCATCCATTCTCAAGGAAAATAACTTTTTTTGTAGAAAAAGTTTATTTCCTAGGGATTATCCTCATACAAATCTCCAAACTTATTTTAGACATATGCAACAATTTTCCCTTCAGAAACATTGAATAATATTGAATTCGCCAAGCATATCCTAATAAGACTTCTTGCATTTCTCTCCAACACCACCTACTCTTCATATTTCATGCGTTTGAGATGGTTTTTTGATACCACAAACCATAGATCTCTATTTATGGGGATATCCTCCATTTTGAGATTCCATAGCTCAAATTTAGTGCCATTAAACTTATCCATTTCTAATCTAGATGTGCTCACCCTTTTATTGCAACAATACTTCCTTCTACATAAAATCCCACTCAAACAAAATGTAGATAAAAAAAACCTTGTACCTAACAACTTGGATTTAAAGTGATTAGGATCTGATACCAAATGAAAGGAAGTTTAAGTGTGGAATATGCTTCCTATACTAATCCACGAGAGAAGAATGTGCGGAAAAATAAATTAGAACAATCGCAGACATATCAAATGAACAAAATAGTGACCCCACACTCTAGGACACACTCAATGTATTATTAAACAATAAAAATGGTTACAATACAAAGTTGCTATGCTCTCTAAAAGAGAGTTCAAAAATGCCATAATTTTGGAGAAACTTCTGTAGCATAAAAATATGCTAAAAAATATTGCATATTGAGAATGACCAATAGGTTATTATTTTCCATTGCTTCTTAAATTACTCTTTGCACAACATTACATTAATTTTTGCACAACATTAAAAATACATAATTCCTTTTACTTTACTCAAATAAGCGCCACCCCTCCTGACTTTTTTTTCCAGGTGGGGGGATTGAAAAATTCAATGTCTAAAGACCTTATTTGCAATTATCCAATTTCAAATGATTTGCAATTTAGAAAAAAATGTCCACCTATATCAATCACTACAATAAATGTTTTTAGTAGTTTATTATAACATAAAGGTATATAACCTTCATGAAAAATCAATTATCTATTTGAATATATTTTTGGGCATATCTCAATGTTTATATAAAACAACATAGATCCATATTAATTGTGGATCTACCAAACACTGAGAGAGATCAAATCTTTCAAGATACAAACCTATTTTTGAATACAAAATTTGAGGAAAAGTTTGCACCTTGAGAGATTTGATTCCTCTCAATGCTTCATAAATTTAGAGTTAAGATGGATTTATGTTGGTTCTTAATGATATCATATTCTTATTTTTTATTTTATTAAAATATAAAATATATAGTTACATATATATGCAACATTTTTCTTTGACATATTTAATAATTGATGTTGTTGGACTTCCTCATTCTAGAATAAAATGTTAACTGATTGTTGACTAAGCTGCTGGAAGAGGGAACTAATCTCTTGGTGGTTGTCAACAAGAGGATGAAGGTACCGATTGCGGGGGCCATAACTGTCGAAGTTGAAGGAGACACATCATTATTTTCCATCTTGCACCTATGACCAAAGCCACAAGGAGAGAAACACATGCTAACAGGGGACAAAGGAGAGACACAACACCAGACAATAAAACCACTAAAAACAAGGATGAACATAAAACGACTTAAGATATATCTCAACAAGAAAGATCATGATGAATATTTTGGGAACAAATCCAAGGGATCATGCAACTGCCATTCTATGACTACTTGAGTTGTAGCATTACATTAGAGAAATTTTGAGGTAAAAAAAGGGCCTCAAAATAATAATGTACAACAAAAAACAACTTTATAAGATAGGATTCAAGATGATAATGTCAACTGTGGGGATGATTTACCATTTTTGGAGTAAAAAGTAAAAAAAAAAGAAAAGAAAAAGAAAAAACTAAGGCTTTTCAACTTGTATTTTCAAGTTATCTCCCTGTGGTTTTACTCAAATTTCGAGTGGGAGTACTTGTTGGACGCATAATTTAATTCCTCATCCAAGTCCATGTTACATACTTTTAATGGAAATTGCTACAAAAAATTGAGAAATACATGAAAAACATGTTAATGGCTTGTAAAATTAGGTAAATGTGGGAAGAGACATTTACAAGGTGGTATCAAAGTGGGTTTCATTCTCTTTGGGTGATATCTGATACCACAGCGTGGTATCAGAGCTTCCAGGTTCAAACAGTTGGACTCGATGGGCTACATGTGATTTCCATCATGCATGTTAGTTATCGATATGGTTGCTATGCATACATTATGGTGGTCATTGTTACAGTCTTGTGTCGTCATGTTGATGCTGAGACGATTGATATATATATATATATATATATATATATATATATATATATATATATATAAGTTGGACTAATTTCTGTAGACGAGATAACCTCCCGTGAAACACACTAAGGTATGTTTGATTACGTTTATATATGATTTATTTAACATGGTATGTTTGCAGGAAGTAGAAGTTCAGAGATGACAAGCATAATGGTGGATTATAGTTCACGTGACTCTCCAATTAAGGAAAGTGAGTCAATTTTTAATATAAAACTAATAAGTAACATTTAAAAATGTTCAAATAATTAAAAATTTCAATTTGGATCATTGATATATACTTAAAAATATATTAATAACAAAAAAACCATTTTAATATTAATATAAAATGTCTCAATGCACATGTTATTTAGATATTATTTTTATGGGCATGTATCCATTACAACACTTTTTTTGTTATAGGAAATTGAACTTGGGTGGGGGAGATAACAACCATTATCCTTTACCACCAAAATAGCTCATATATATATATATATATATATATGAACATCACCCTCAAACTAATTTATAATTTATATTTGTAAAATATTTGTATGGATTTTATAATATAATTTTAATAGAACAAATATCAATAAATAAATATCATGAGGGCATTGAGAGTGAGACACATGGAGATAAAATTTGTCCTGAAAGGGGCTAGGCTAAACCCAACTTCCCAAAATCTTGGTAACAACATTTTAAAAATTGGTTAAGAATTCTTCCATGTAGGGATAGACTTTGACGACATAGGCCGATCGCCCCCTCAAATGTAGCCAATTTTTGTCACAAATTCGAATTCTATCCAGTCACAAACTTAGCTCCTGCTTCACTTTTGCAATTTCCTGTGCTCAGATACCATGTAGAAATTATACAACATGCATGTATATCTTGGATTCACCCGATCTAACAATGAACTAAAGTTAAATACTGAATCACTTCTAGAAATATTTTGCAGAATTAAAAATACAATCACTAATCACATTAATATGAAGAAATATCAATCACACACAACACAGATAATTTCCCGAGGAAAGCTTACAGCTAAAACCCCACTATCTTCTATTGTATATTCAACATGGATAATGAAACAATTACATACAAAAATCTTCTCACAAGATCCCTTCAGTACTACTCATCTAATTGTCTCACCCTATCATATGCAAAAATGACCAACACATAGCCAATTCTTAGCCTCCAGACAACCTGCCTTTCTTGCACAATCCTTGATGGAATAGATCCCTAAAATATAGGAATTCTTTCCTTCCTTGAATGTGCAAGTATCATGGGCACTCAAATTGGTGTTTGGTTGCATGTGTGCAACCCAGTAATCCTACAACTGATGGCCAACTTCCCTTTCACCTAGAACTCAACTAGGTCTCCATTGGATCTAACATGCATGCAGCTAATAATGGTAAATCCTAAGAAGCATGTGAGATCATTGATTGTGAATTAATCAATATTTAATTAACTTGATCTCTCACTAGTGTATCTTCAATTACAACTAGAACAATTGAGTTTAACTCACTTAACTAAGTTAAACTTATTACAACTTGCATTAACTAATGCACCACTGCACTTCAAACTCTGTTACAACTAGAATTACTCTGCATGCCTCACCAACTACCTTTAACTCGAAATCCACTAGCTAACTGAATTTATCACTTTTAGTTAACTGTTTCAAGTCAACATTGAGAATATATTACAGTTTAATGTCCATCTTAATTAAGGGATAACCAAAATAGACATGCACCTAAAAAATAGCATTATGGGCCCAACCCTAGTCTGGGTGCTTAATGCAACTAGGCGTGGGTGCTAAAATTTCCTTGTATATCTTAGGGATCTGGTGGCCCAATCAAACCAAGTTAGTATCCTTGTAAGGATTCTATTTCTATTACTGTTAATCAAAGTATTGAACAATTAGGGTTTAAGGTGTAAGATAAGATTTATAGGGATTTCTAGGGACTTTACGGTAATTTCCATATTTGAGTTCAAAGTGAAGGTACTCAAACATGCATAATCAAGGAATTAAAAGTTGTTTTAAGAGAGTAAACCCCAACAAAACACAATAATGGATTTATAAAAGAAAAAGGTGATGGAAGATAGAAGAGAAATGCCTTAGCTTGCCAATATATTTTTTTGGGGAATTTTTGGTTAAGGGTTAACATTGTTGGGAGGAAAATGGAGTGCATTTAGGTTCAAATACTAAGGGAGATTCACTTGTGTCCCTTATAATTTTTACCTAGGAAACCTACAATCTTCAAAGACATGATAAGAGAGTGATCTTCACTTAAATCATCTCAAAAGAGCTTGATGCAGGGTTTGTTCAAGAGGGATGTTGATATTAAAAATACTAACAACACTTAGTGAATATTTAATAATCATCATCCATAAACATAGCTAATATGAAGAAGAAACACTTGCTTAGATTACCAAGCATCCATTCAAAGCTCTATAAATATTCATATATGAAAAGAAGACAATTCATATCAACAAAAATACTATAATAAGTTAGTCTACTTATTCCTCCATACCCAAAATTAAGAAACAAGAACAAATATTAGAAATTTTAAACTTGATAATAGATTTCTCCCCTAACCTAGCCATAAGAAAATGAAAGGAAGTGCACCTCTATTATAAAGGACGTGGAAAACTTCCTTTACATTGAAATGTTAATTTCCTAAGCTAAAATCTCATAATCTATCCCATGGATGGGGAAAAGGATTTTTTCTATGATTTATTAATCTAAATTACACAAAATGAGGAGCATTCATTCCACATATACAAATATCAAGGGACACAAGCCCCCCATAATGACATGTCTCACACATAAGGGGCAAACAAAGAGGCTTTGGTGTAGCATCCAACCTCTAAAGGCCCTTTAAGGTGGCAACACCCAACCTTCAAATGTCCTTCAATATCACTTGGTCCAAGTCACACCCACATCCTCTTTAAATGGTGAAAGGAGTGGATTTAGATAGGGCACATAATAACCTTCAATAATTCCTCCTCCACCACCATACTAACAAAAATAGTCTCCAAGTGAGGGAAAACAGGCTTCAAGATGGAATTTTCAGCTTCCATGTCATTATCCAATTAGGCCTACTTCGATTATATGGATTTATATTATCATGTAAGAAACCATCCAAACTTCAAAAGTAACTTCCTAACCAAAGGCATAGTTGAGGCTCCAATATGAAAAAACAAATCTTCATGTCATCATTTTAAGTGAAAACTCTAATTCTCCGAAGTGTGCAATATGACCTCAAGTCTTCGTCCAAGGTTCTTACAAGGTCTTAAAGTACCCTTAGTGAGTAACATAGCTCCGTGGACCATCTTGTACTCTTTTTCAAAGAAAACAACTTGCATAGATCCATCACTAACTATGCTTATTGATTGTGGATTTCATGCTATGCTAGCCCAGAATATGCAAAAATACACTAATTCCCTTTACTCTACCATCAAGAACCCTACTCTACCATGGTTGATCATTGATGAGAGGAGAATTATTGCCAAGGTATACAAACCTTCCATCATATTTATCATACTATGAAAAGTGGTGTTGATGGGAAACCATGCAAAAGGAATCTCTAAAGTCTATTGACCACACACTCTCACTTACATGGGTTTCCAAAGGTACAAGAAATACATCTCCATAATCATTTTGGGAATCATTGTCTGGATCATTGTTTTATTTCTTATTTCTTTTACTCATCCTTGGAGTCCCTTTTAAAATGTTTGACCTTTTTGTAATTCCAACATTTTTCGTTGGACTTTCAAGGAAATTTATGTCTCATATGGGATTTAAATATACTCTTTTCTTTCTTCTTTCCTTTCTCCTTTGATATTCCACGAATGGAAAAATCATTATTACTAAATTAAAAAACTTTTAACCTCACTACTTTTGACAGTAAGGCAACCACAACTTGATAGAGCACTAATATCTTTATAGTGCTCCCAATGGCCATTATTAGGTTGTCTCATGACCTTGGTAAAGAACAAGAAATCATCATACAATGATTCTCCCCATATATTTTCACTTCAATTGAGATCAACTGGGAAAAATAATATTGAATGCATTTAGGTGCTTAGCTACAAAATCACCATCATCCATTCTCAAGGAAAATAAATTTTTTTGTAGAAAATTTTTATGTCTACGGATTATACTGATACAAATCCCCAAACTTCTTTTAGAGATATGCAACAATTTCCCTTCAGAAACATTCAATAATATTGAATTAGCCAAGCATAGCCTAATAAGACTTCTTGCATTTCTCTCCAACATCACCCACTCTTCATATTTCATGTGTTTGAGTTGGTTTCTTGATACCACAAATCATAGATCTCTATTTATGGGGATATCCTCCATCTTGAGCTTCAATAGCTCAAATTTGGTGCCATTAAACTTCTCCATTTCTAATCTATACGTGTTCACCATTTTATTGCAACAATATTTCCTTCTACAACTCCCACTCAAACAAAATGTAGATAAAAAAAATTGTGTACCTAAGAACTTGGATTTAAAGTGATTAGGATCTGATACCAAATGAAAGGAAGTCTAATCCACGAGAGAAGAATGTGCAGAAAATTAAAGTAGAACAATTGCAGAGATATCAAATCAACACACTAGTGAGCCCACACTCTAGGACACACTCAATGTACTATTCAACAATAAAAATGGTTACAATACGAATTTTCTATGCTCTCTACAAGAGAGTTCAACAATGCCATAGTTTTGGAGAAAATTTTGTAGCATAACAATAAGCTAAAAAATATTGCATATTGAGAATGACCAATAGGTTATTCTTCTCCATTGCTTCTTAAATTATTCTTTGCACAACATTACATTAATTTTTGCACAACACTACAAATACATACTTCCTTTTGCTTTACTTAAATAAGTGCCATCCCTCTTGACTTTTTTTCCTGAGTGGGGGGATTGAAAAATTCAATGTCTAAAGACCTTATTTGCAATTATCCAATTTCAAATGATTTGCAATTTACAAAAAATGCCCACCTATATCAATCACTATAATAAATGTTTTTAGTAATTTATTATAACATAAAGGTATATAACCTTCATGAAAAACCAATTATCTTTCTAAACATATTTTTGGGCATATCTCAATGTTGATATAAACCAACATAGATCCATCTTAACTGTGGATCTACCAAACACTGAGAGAGATCAAATCTTTCAAGATACAAATCTCTTTTTGAGTACAAAATTTGAGGAAAAGTTTGCACCTCGAGAGATTTGATTCCTCTCAATGCTTGGTACATTTAGAGTTAAGATGGATTTATGTTGGTTCTAAATGATATCATATTCTTATTTTTAATTTTATTAAAATCTAAAATATATAGTTACATATATATGCAACATTTTTCTTTAAAATATTTAATAAAATTTTCAATGTGTCTATGCATAGCATTAATGTGTGTGTGTGTGTGTGTGTGTGTGATATATATTCTAATAGACGAGATCTTTTAGAAAGAGCATGAGAGGAAGTTCAAAATTTACGTCAAGCCTGCAACTATAGTTGTACGAGAAGAAAAATTACTACTACTATATGCTTGACATGATTGGCCACATAAGAAAATGCACGTATGTTGAGAAAGCATATCTTACCAGTCTAGATCCATCTTAACTCCGAATCTATCAAGCACCGAGAGCGATCAAATCTATAGAGGTGCAAACCTCTTTTTTGAGTGAAAAACTTGAGGAAAGGTTTGCACCTCGAAAGATTTGATCCCTATGGGCGCTTGATAGATCTGGAGTTAAGATGGATCTAGACTGTTTTTTTACACATTTAGAAATAAATTCTTGAAATCACTTTGTTTCAGAGCCGAGCAAGGTTTTGGTCAAGGAAGAAATTAAATCATTCTAATTTGGTGGTGTTTTGCGCAACGAAGAAATTAAATCATTCTAATTTGGTGGTGTTTCATCCAACACAGAAATTAAATCATTCTAATTTGGTGGTAAGAGTGATTCATTACACATGATCGCATCCATGGAGTCGAAGTAGATGAAAAGGGTAAAAACAAAAAGGTAGAAAATAATAAAATGTAGGAGCAAATGAAATCAAACCTAAAAATCTTCGCAGTTCGTACTATGAAATCCTTTCCCACAAATATTATTTTCCACTTCGCATAGCTCTTGAAATCCTTTCTCACAAATATTATTTCACAATGCTTCCTCACAAATACAATTCGACACTTGATTTGTGTTAAATTTATATATTTAGGGGGAGAAGTGATTTTTCATTAGGGCCGACATTAGATTAATTAGATTAAATTTTAAATGTTAAATGTTAAACATTACTCTTACATTTACATATACGTTTACGTGTTTATGTGAGATATTCAATACATGTAGTGTACTCAAATACAAAACTTTGTGATCCAAATTGATTAAATTTAATAATATTAATATTATAATATATTAATATGAATATTATAATTAATAATAATATTAGTATTAATCTTTTAATATTAATATTAGGGTATTTGGCCCTTAGGCTTCACTTAAATAAAACCTATTTTCTGAGGGTTCTTAAATATAAATAGGAGAATGGGGTAAATATAATAAGAGGTTTTATTTTTTACCATAGCTCTAGTTTATTTATATTTATATTTATTTACCATATCTCTCTTTTTTACCATGGTATTTGGCCCATAGGCTTGGTATATACTTAGATGTTGATTTCTAATCATATTTGATATATTTTTACGTATTTACCATACCTATGTATACCTCTTTTATATTTATTTATTTACCATACCTCTTTTATAAATACGTTATTTGGCCTATAGTATTTAGCCCATGGTATTAATAATAATTTTCCCTATGGTATTTGGCCATGGTATTTTGCCCATAGGCTTCACCTAAATAAAACCTCCTTTTCTAGCTTTCGTAAATATAATGATGTTTATGGAGTAAATATAAAAAGAGGCTTTATTTATTCACCATATCTCTAGTATATTTATATTTATATTTATTTACCATACCTATGAACTAAGAGGTTTTATTTATTTACCATACCTCCCATTTATTTATATTTTTATTTATTTACCATACCTATGGTGTAATTGTAAAAAGAGGTTTTATTTATATTTTTATTTGTTTACCATACCTCTTTTTTGAGTGTTCGTAAATATACTCCGACATTTAAAATGTTTACTTACATTGCATTTCTTACCTTACATTTCTCACATTACATCTACACATGTGACTTATACTCCGACATGTCAAATGTTTACATTACATCTACACATGTACCCTATACTGGGTTGTAGAGCGCCTTTCGGCGTAATGAAAGAGGATCAATGGACATCTTGTCCAAGGGGACACTAAGGGCACTGCTAGCCATGTTTCGATTTTCATCTATAGTTATCTGACACCACAAGTCTGCAAGATGGTGACGAATCTAGTCCAATTCATATTCCAAATAGGAAATCCTGGATTGATGTTGTTGGACTTCCTCATTCTAGAAGAAAATGTTAACTAATTGTTGATTAAGTTGCTGGAAGAGGGCACTAATCTCTTGGTGGTTGTCAACAAGAGGATGCATGTAGAGATTGCAGGGGCCATAATTGTCGAAAGTTGAAGGAGGCACATCATTATTTTCCATCTTGCATTTGTGACCAAAGCTACAAGGAGAGAAACACATGCTAATAGGGGACAAAGGAGAGACACAACACCAGACAAGAAAACCACTAAAAACAAGGATGAACACAACAAATTAAGAGATATCTCAACAAGAAAGGTCATGATGAAGATTCTGGGAACAAATCCAAGGGATCATGTAACTGGCATTCTTGGACTACTTGAGTTGTGGCATTACATTAGAGAAATTTTGAGGTAAAAAATGGGCCTCAAAACAAAAATGTACAACCAAAATCAACTTTATAAGAACTAATAGGATTCAAGATTATGATGTCAACCATGGGGACGATTTACCATTTTTGGAGTAAAAAAGTAAAAAGATAAAAAAATTTAAAAAAATGAAAAAACTGAGGCTTTTTAACTTTCATTTTCAAGTTATCTCCCTGTGGTTTTACTCAAATTTCGAGTGGGAGTACTCATTAGATGCATAATTTAATTCCTCATCCAAGGAGTACCTATGTTACATACTTTCAATGGACATTGCTACAAGAAAAATGAGAAATACATGAAAATATGTTAATGGCTTGTGAGATTAGGTAAATGTGGGAGGAGACATTTACAAGGTGGTATCAGAGCGGGTTTTGTTCTCTTTGGGTGATATCTTCAATACCACAGGGTGGTATCAGAGCTTCCAAGTTCAAACAGTTGCACTCAATGGCCTAGATGTGATTGTTATGCATGCATGTTAGTTATCAATATGGTTGCTATGCATATATTTTGATGGTCATTTTTGCAGTCTTGTGTCGTTATGTTGATGCTGAGATTATATATATATATATATATATATATGGACTGATTTGTGCAGACGAGATAACCTCCCGTGAAACACACTAAGGTATGTTTGATTATGTTTATATTTGATTTATCTAAGATGGTATGTTTGCAAGAAGTAGAAGTTCAGAGATGCCGAGCATAATGGTGGATTACAGTTCACGTGACTCTCCAATTAAGAAAAGTGAGCCAATTTTTAATATAAAATTAATAAGTAACATTTAAAAATACTCAAATAATTAAAATTTCATTGTGAATCATTGACATATACTTAAAAATATATTAATAACAAAAAAACCATTTTAGTATTAATATAAAATGTCTCAATGCACATGTTATTTAGATATTATTTTTATGGGCACCTAGCCATTACAACAATATTTTTTGTTATAGAAAATTGAACTTGGGTGGGGGAGATAACAATCATTATACTTGACCACCAAAATAATTCATATATATATATGTGTGTGTGTGTGTGTGTGTGAACATCTTCCTCAAACTAATTAATAATTTATATTTGTAAAATATTTGTATAGATTTTATAGTATAATTTTAATAGAACACATATCAATAAATAAATATCACGAGGGTATTGAGAGTGACACACATGGAGATAAAAATTGTCCCGAAAGGGGCTAGGCTAGACCCAACTTCCCAAAATCTTGGTAACAACATTTTTAATATAGGTTAAGCATTCTTCCATGTAGGGATGGATTTTGACGACATAGGCTGATCTTCCCCTAGGGTATTGAGAGTGACACACATGGAGATAAAAATTGTCCTGAAAGGGGTTGGGCTAGACCCAACTTCCCAAAATCTTGGTAACAACATTTTAAAAATAAGTTAAGCATTCTTCCATGTAGGGATGGACTTTGCCGACATAGGCTGATCTTCCCCTTAAATGTAGCCAATTTTTGTCTTCTAAGTTAACATTATTTGTTAAAATGATGGAAACCGTAAACGGCTGATTTGTTAGTGAAATATAACCAATATTTTTCCATACATATGAACATTTTGTATTAAAATAATAAAAACTTGCATTAAAATTGCAGATACCATCAAATTTAACAGATACTTCAAATTTGAAATTCCTACCCCCTAACTTCCATCCAACATGAACATTGTTCCTACTTGAATTTTGTAAATCATCCACCTACCATATGAAGGAAAAAAGAAAAAAACATATCATCCACCTACCATATAACATACATGCACCATATAACATGCAGAGGATAGAGTGGAGGACGGGCATCCTGGTGGATGTCAGCCCATGTGATTAAGGGGCTCTGGATTACAGCAAGCTTTCCAAGCCTCCTTGTCATAAGTTCACGGCCCAAGCAAAGTGCCATCATCTATGGATCTGTCGTACACCCTCCAGTGGCACAGCAACAGCAGCAGCAGCAGGATTCTCTCAAACGTCAGTATGGTACAACAACCACGCATATGGTATGGTATGGATAACGGGAGGAGAAGTGGTAATAATATTGGGCTCCATAATTTCCCAACTGCAAAAAGTAGAAGAGTGTGGCTCCCAATGAAATGCCCACTACCCGTATCTCATGTGGGAGCTGTGATTATCAATTGGTCTTAAAGCATCCTGCACTCTCTTTCCATTTGGGTGTCACACCCCTTGGCTGCATTGGGTTTCACGTCCCACCAGAGATGGCAGGAATGCTCAATGTGCAGGTAATTGTTGGCAGTACCAGTCCCCGGGAGTTGGCACGGCGCTCGAAGGCACAGAAAGCCTTTAATTCCTGCAAAGCTGGTGTGTGTCCAGCGCCAGCTCCTTTGCGCTCCATTCCAACCTGTCTCTCCCTTACTATACAATGCATACAATACCCATTCTGTGCAGCACGTTTCCCCATTGGAAACCCCCAATCTATCCCATGAAAGAAACATCACACACCGTTCTTGTTTTTGCAGGGTTAGGTGAAAGAAACCTCACAGTTCTTGTTTTTGCAGGAGTAGGTGGTGTTCTAGGGTTTCTTGTTAGTAGATTAGGACGTTGAGATTAAGATGGAGTGTGGAATAAATCTATGGTTAATATAAGGAGCTCTATGAGGAAAGATTGGGGGTTAATATGAATCAGCTCAGCTGTGTCAAATGACTCAATTTAATCCCATGACACAGCTCAGTGGTGGTGGTCTTCTTCTTCTGTGTGGTGGCTGCTTCATGTTTTGCAGAGAATCTCTCAGCCCAGAGTCAACTCCTTTAGTGGAGAATTATTGTTATTGTGATTGCTGTAGCAGGAGCATTATTGCGAGTGTTGCTGCCATGATAATGGATCTTGGGGTAGGAGGAATAGTACCCAAATTTAGGCTGCCATGTTTCCCAGCTTCGCCTCGACAGTAGCAGTGGTTCGGGATGGAGCTCTCTGAAAAGTCCAAAGAGTAATGTATTCATTATTTGCTGTAACAACTTTGTAATATAAACTATTTTATAGTTCAGTTATTTGTTGATATCATGTATTGTTCGTTTTGGGGGATAAATTTGCTGATTCTCTCTGGTAAAGTCGGATGATATGACTATATGTATGCAGGCTGTAATGAGAATCTCAGAAGAAAAAGAGTTACTTAGAGTTATCCCTATTTATCTTTTGCCTGTAATGAGAATCTGAGGAGAAAAAGAGTTACTGATAGTTATGGCTATTTATGTTTTTTCTTCAGCATTTTGTATAGTTTTATATCATAATCATCAAAACTTAAGTTTATGGATTGTCATGAACAATGTTTGTTTTAGTCCATAGTCATGGCATAGTAATGTATGTTTGATTTTGTTTTTTTATTCAAAAATATTGAAAATTTTAAGGTCATTTTACTTGTTTTGTTTATATCTTTATTTATGATAATGTTGGTTTATTTGGGGTTTAGTTTTTTTCATTTTTATGTATGATAATGTTGGTTTGTATGAGGTTTAGTTTTGGCTAGTCATAGTTTTAAATTTTATGGAGAGGGATTGAAAATGAAAATCACTTTGGAAGAATTAAAAACTATCTCAAGAGTATCCAAGCTCCACCAAACTTCTTGCAATCTTAATGATAAAGATCCCATTATGAATTCATCATCTTTTTTCCATCCAATAAACGAGTTAACCCAACCTTAATTCAACTGAATACCAAAATATAATAATGCTGATTTTTTATATTTTATTTTTCAAATATATAACAATATGTATCTATCTCTTAAAAAATATCCACATTAATATTCATTTATCTACTTATACAAAAATAACCAACCCAAATAACTCCCCCGAAATCCAAAAAATTATCACAAATCCAATACAATACTATCAAACCCAAAACTTAACTCAAAATCCAAATCCAATATTAATATTAGATACCATATTTTACTACATAATTTGGTCATCTTATAAAGACCATATTCTCGACTCATATGGTGCATTATATGATATTTGGATCCAAATAAATGCCACAACTGGAAGATAACTTATCCTTCTTCAAGACTAAGTGTTGTGAATGAGCACATACTTCATGAAGTTTCAAAGCACATCTGAAAACACAACGCTCTGTAATATATATATATATATATATATATATATATATATATATTAAAAGAGAATATGAAACAGGGAGATGTGTAGATAAGGCTCAACAGCTAAAAGCATTTGGGTTTCAGGTTACACAATAGTTTCACTGGTAACTTGTATTCACTTATTATTTTGGATAAAAAATTCACGGATGAAAAATTCATACTTTCTAATATGTTACTTTCGGAAATTAATTGCTAAAAAATAAAAATGTACAGGTGTATGGAAAAATGCAGAACTTTCAGCAAACCCTTTACCTTACTAAAAATGCAGAACTTTCAGCAAACCCTTTACCTTACTTTTAAAAGGTTAAACGTACATTTTGTACTGTCCTCAAAGTATATGATAGATTCTATAATAATAAAAAACGATCCGTTAAACTCCCCGCTTGAATACTAAATTTTATGCTCTTTTTAATAGGAATCCATTAATAGCTCTCAGCTTGAATACTTTTTGGAGTAAGGCGTTCAATGGAATCCCATTCGAGAATCTCAGGGTTAAGTGATGAGCAGGGAAAATGGAGTCTTTGAGCGGAAATGGATTGAATATATATATATATAATTTTGGTGATTTATTATTTATTATTATTAATATTAATATTAACATTAATGAAGTTGTGGTATTTATTGTTTAAAATGTATAAATAGATTTGGTATTTTCAAAAATTTTAACACTTAGATATTTTTATTATTATAGATATTTTAATAAAAATTGTATATATATGTATATTACTTGAGATTTTTGAGACTATTCATTTTTTAGTAATAAGGTTTGAAGTCATCACATCAAAATTTAGTATATCACTTGGGACAATTAAACTTCAGTGGGGAGTATCACATTCATTCCTCCAAACCATCAATGATAAACTCAATCAATATAATTACATTTTAATAATATATATTACACATTAATATAAATACATCTCGACATATATATATATATATATATATATATATATTGAAAATTATAATTCTATTTTTTAAAATCATATCATTAAATTACAACTCTTATTTTATTGCTAATATAATTTTACCTAAGCTTGTGAAAATGTAAAGTAAATGTGAGTACAAGGTTCCATGTTCACATCATGATGTTCCTTAGCATGGTCTTCTTTTAAAGGCTTATTGTACTTAAAAGATATATAGTCCTTTTGCTTTGTTCTTCTTTTATGATTATTGTTCTTAAAGCAATCTCTTTATTTTTGTAATTTGACCTATTTGAACGCATTAGATTATATATGAATTGTACTAAGTGTTTAAAATGTGATCTTAAATAAACGATCTCATATGTAAGTGATGTAAATATGTTGTACGGATTCCTAGTGT
The DNA here is from genome assembly GCA_034641835.2 of Pinus albicaulis. Taxonomy (NCBI): domain Eukaryota; kingdom Viridiplantae; phylum Streptophyta; class Pinopsida; order Pinales; family Pinaceae; genus Pinus; species Pinus albicaulis. The sequence continues at coordinate 1,240,492,702 of CM076581.1, read as the reverse complement.
GGAGCTCGAGACCAAGGACTTACTAGTGAATGACTAGGCATGTAATTGCATTAAATATGATTTTTATGTACCATGTGGTAGACCTTTCATGGTGTGTTCATGAACATGTAAATATTGTTTGTCAAAAATTAATATAAAGCTCCAAGATGGTTGTGCGAAGCATGAGGGGCTATGGAAGAATAAAGGGAGCCCAATGGAAATAGGTGGGGAGATGATCCTATATTTCCTAGCTTCTATCTTCATATCATACACTTGATATGAATCTAATCCAATATATTTGAGAGGATAATCATTGAATGCATGTGACAGTAGGTGAGGAAGTATACCTCGCATAATTATGGAGGAATTGACTCGGATGCAAACATCATGGGGAAGTATAAGTCTCCCATCCTCATGGAATTTATTTCCTTCTCCATTCTTACACATACTCTTGTCATTCTCACCATTGAGTATGCATTTGTACATACTCACTATTCTCATGTTCAAGCACCATCCAATTTTTGAAAACTACAATCTCATGTGTTATAGTAAGATATAAACTTGAAAATGACCAAGAAAACTACAGCAGAGTAATTCATGGACAAGAGATGGCTGTAAAAGATCATGAAGGCGTGAATGTTAGGAAGCATTCATTTCCCTTTTTAATTGCCACTCATTAAGTGCCTTAGATATAAGGTATTTTTTTACCAAGTTATTTTGGAAGATAAACAACAAGATGGGTTATTCCTTCCTACTTTAGGATCAATAGATGGGGGAATACTCTTGAGGAAATATTGAGTGCAAAAGGGAGATGCCTTCTAGTAGTGGATGAGGATGCCATCATCGTTTCTTGGTTGAATGATTACCTTGAATGCGTAATTGTGAATTTATTCATTGAGCCTAAGATCAATTGGGTTGGGTAAGTGGCCTATGAGTCTATAACTAGTTTCCTTGGTTGCATCATAGCCTAACTTGGGGTGACATCTACACTAGATGCTTATGGTTGGGTGAAAAATTGCTCATATGTAGCCAATTTCTTTGACCATCTAGGTTAAATGATAAGTGCTTCATCTATGGTATCATATAGGGTGTGAATTCATCCATGTAGATTTATATTGAATCATGTATATGATCAAAGAATATGCTAAGAATAACCCTAAAAAAAGTGGCAAGGGCATTACATAAGCCAAATGGGAGGACCTGATAAGAAAAATTCCCCCAAGGACAAGTGAAAGTAGTTTTATCCTTGTCATCATGATTGATTTGGATCTTATTGTACCCACTAAACCCATCCAAGAAGGAAAATAACTTTTTCCTAGCAAGCACATTAAGCACTTGTCCAATGAAGGGGAAGGGAAGATTATTTTCCTTGTTGCTTTATTAAGTCCCTTGTAATCAACAAAAATTCTCCATTTTCCATTTTTCTTGGGAATAATAATCAAAGGAGATACCCATCCACTATCTGAAATTGGATAGATGAACCCTACGCCTAGTAATTTTTGCAATTCTTCTCTCACAATATATTTTAAGGCAAGATTCATTTTCCTTTGAGGTTGGCAAACCAACTTGTGATATTTTTTATGTATATGTGGTGAGTGTATATACAAGGATGTTCTCCTTTCATACCCTTGTAATCCCATGTGAATGCATTAATGTGTTGCCTCGAGACAATGAGCAATTGGCCCTCCTGATTAGTTGAAAGTGAGGAGTTGCTTTTCAACAATTTGGAGGGGTTAATTCTACCATTTTTATGTTGTTCTGGTCAAAACCAGCAATCAATAATTATGCCCATGGAATTTCCTTGGAAAATCTAGGATTATGGATAACCCCTCTTTCAACCCATTAATGTTCATAGGTTGATTTTGCATAAAATATTCTATCACGTCATCTTCATCAGTCTGCTTGCTTATGAGGGTGGTATCTATTGTACACAAGATAAGGTGATGAGAGGTTAGAATATTCTTCTTTTCCTTCTAACCATGTAGTAAAATTATCCTCAACAAGATGTTGAATTGGGGGATATAGTACAAGTTATTTTAGGGACTACCCATTAGTAATTGTCATGTTTCCAACCTACAACTGATCATATATGCATCAACAATAACTAACCAAGGTCTCCCTAAAATGAATGGATAACCATTGAACATGGTTTTGGGCTGGAGGATAAGGAAGTTAGTGGGATACTCATAAGAGCATATGGAGACCATTGCATCTTCGATTATGCCTTCTAGTTCAATTGTAGATTAGTCAGCAAGTTGCAACACAATAATGATTTTTCTCAAAGACTCTTGGAGGTTAAGTTTAAACATGGTTTCCTTGGTCATGACATTGATTTCAACTCCAATGTTAATGAGAGTGTTCAGAACCGCAATGTTGTTTATATGCACATTTACTACCAGGCTTCTAGGATCCAAATACTTAGGGATGATTACTTGTCCAAGCATTAGGTCGGCTAGTTTCTCAAAGAAATTGATAGCAGGGGCATCACTTCTCTTCCTTCCAGGGATTCCAAGACAATATTCCTTGATGATTATGTTATAAATCATAAGAATCTAGAAGATTCAAAATGTATTATAACTAAGAAGAAGTTTATAAGTTAATTAATCTGTAATTAGGAGCTTTTAATCTCCAAATTAGTCAAATTCATCACCCCACTGGAAATATTTCCCGGATACATGATTTATAATGTGAGGTTAACTAGTGTGGTTTGTGATGTGAGGTTAACTTGCAAATTTGAATTTTCATTTGGTGGGTTATTTTTCCACCCATTTCGACTTACCTAGGTGAACTTCAGTTGATATTATTCATTTCTCTTATCCCACCTTCTTGACTTCCCTCACAATATCCTTAGTTGAATTTAGGATTCCATTCTAGATAAACTGCATCGGATGCAGTTATAGATAGAACGATTGAAAGATGATGGCAGTGAGAGGTAAGAGACATTTAAGTTTATTTGCAGAATGATATTTTGTTGTTTTATATATTCTTATGTTTCGAATTCTTGTAACCTTTATCTGAGTTTGTTAAGGAAAACCAATGGAAAATCTTTGTTACATTTTTTTTTAAATTTCCTTTGTGTATTATTTTTTCTAACTAGGTTGGCTATAGTTTATGCATAAATATTTTAGGACTCAAAAAAATTTATCAAGCCATATTGGATTTGTAGGAATTTATAGGGTAAATTTCGTAGATCAAGAACCAAAGGTCACTGCTCACAAACAGATCACAAATCAGTACACTAGTATAATCACGTGGTTAAAACCCTCAAAGAGGGAAACAATCCACTGATTATACTGGTGTACTAATTTGTGATCTGTTTTTGAGCGGTGACCTTTGGTTCTTGATCTACGAAACTTACCCTGTAAATTCCTACAGGATTCTCTAGTTCGTTTTCCTTGCTTGACCTCCTACGATCATACCATGCCAGAATTTGATCTAATATAAGATGTGATTCTAGATCAAACCAAAATGGATTTCAATAATATAACAATCACTCGTATAACAATGATTTTTGTTTTAGATATGCTTATGTTTAGGATTCTTGTGACCCTTATCCAGGTTTGTTGAAGAAATCCAATAAAAAGTCTCTATTACATTTCTTTTTAAATTCCCACTATGCTTTTTTATTCCTAACCATGTTAGCTATATTTTATTGCAAGAATATTTTAGGAATTAATCTATTTTATGTAGAAATCGTATCAGATGAAAGAAGAAACAAAATCGAATATTATATTAAGGGTTAGTATAACATTTATATCATGAATATGATCTCATTTGTAATCAATGTAGCCCATTTGGGCATTTCGTCATTACCGAAAATTACACCATTTTAGAAAATCAATCATGTTCAATACAAACTCTAATCCATTGCCACATAAAGAACGAAAGTCGTTGCCTCCAAAAGATGTGGAAGAAACATTCCAAATTCTTGTTGGAGAATATGTTAGACAAGAAAAACAAATACAAATGAAGCAAAAATTAGCCATACAATGACGAAAGTCATAGAGATAATATAAAATCATTAAAAACGATACTTGGATGATGATGAAGTAGATTTGGGCAGTATTGATGTCTAGATCCAAGTTAATAATAGAAGAAGACCTTATGTACTTCGATGTCGCTCATCTACAGAGTTTTTAAGGGGAAAGGATCCAATGTTTCATATTGTTGCTCTACTTGAAGGAGAAAAAGATTTATAAGAAATATTTATATGCAAAGTTATTGATGAGTCCCATAGAAGAAATGTAGAGTTGACATGATTGGATCCTTGCGGTAATGTTCCAATTCTTTACATTGTTGGTACTAGTGGAACATGGACATGTAGTATGGATGATGTTTTGACTATTCAAATGGTGTATGTAGATGAAAGTGGGAAGCATATGTTGCACTATCCTTCATTGTCTAAAATAAAATCACAATTATCTTTGAGTGGGTCATATGAATGGCACACAAAAAGTGCTTTGTAGTCATCAAATGAGGATATTTCATGGGATCCAATTCATATGATTCCCTTATTGGGAGATGGACATTTTATCAATATTGGAGAAAATAATTCATTCAAATGGATGGAATTCGACACAAATCCATCTGATTTTACCATAAAGGAATACATGTATGTCCTCATTTATTATGGAAATTTTCTTGGTATGCCTGAATAAGAGTTATTGAAAAATCCATATCCTCTGTAAGTTTTGAATTTTTTAGTAGATGTGAAGACATGTGGAGCTTTCTGTTGGGTAAGAATATTTTAAAATCATGTGGATGTTATTGGTAGAGGTCATCATATTTCTAAAAGTGTGAATTTTCATCCACGTGAGGTGTTTTATACAACACAAGGATTATTGATATCAACTGAAATCATTGATGGTAAGCATACATGTGTATCTCTTTAACTCACATTTTTCATCTCATATCAAGAAAGTTCCTTTATATTATTTGTTATTCCTTGAGTGAGACTGAACAAAAATTATAGTTTTTCACTTCATAAAAATGCTCAAAACTTCCAGACATAGTTTAGGAATTTTTTTTTGGAATCATAATAAGAAATATTGAACTTTATATTACAATATCTAATCTTTATATTACAACATTTCTATAGATAAATTTAGCTATGTTCTAAAATTATCTGAAAGTAGCTTGGCTCATATCTATCAAGGTATCTCCCAATGGTTTAATTCGGTTTTAAGAGTATATAATTTTCTCTTTATTCTTATTGTAGGCATTTTTGATGTTTTATTTATTGTGAGCTCTACTAGAAGGCAAGGCACTAGTACCTAAAATGGAGAATATTTATTTTGTTGATCTATTGTAATAAAAGATGAGGATCACACAAATTTCCAACTTCTTGCAACAAAAGGTGATGATGAAGTTGTAAGTGCTAGATTAACTGCCTTTGCATAATATGGAAGTTACAATGCATTACCATCATATGTTGGAGTATTGCGGTTGTTATTACTTACCTCGTTTCCCAAGATTGAGAATGGAATTGAAGGAAGGTAACCACAAACCAACCTTTAGGTCAGGTAGCTAGCCCTACCAAAACTAGAGAGGGCTCTTTAAATGTCTCTTTGCAACCAATGAGATGACTGAATATATAATGATCCTAGGCAAGTTATGATGCTCAGTAGATTAGGGTTTTCTTTGTTTGAAGCTTTTTCTGGATAGGAATGATAGTCAAGGGACTAGGTCAGGGTTTAGGTCTGATTTCAAAGGTTAAATTGCAGAGATAAGGATGAGGCCAGGTAGGTAAACTCGTGAACATACTTAATTTTTCATTGTGTATAGGTTTTGAAAGAGAAGGAGTCAGAATGATCATTTAAATGAATTCATTCATAAGAAGAGTAAACACATCTATGAAAACCTTATAAAACAAAGCATAAAAGGCAATGATTTCCGTTTATAAACTCATAAGATTAACATATAGAAGCTTGTGTGTGATGAAAAAGGTAACATAACATTTAACTTGATGAAGTAACAAAGAAGAAATAATGCTCAAAAACATACCACTGGAATCTCAAGAGTATAGTTGCAACATCCTTTGATTTCATTGAAAAAAGGTTTGTACAATAGCTCCACTATAAATAAAAATTATCGAACTTATAAAATGACTTGAGGTGGACTAATTATAGAAAATAGAGTTCATGGGATCTCATGGGGTCGAAATCCTATCCAAAAAGCATCATAATTACATCATATGGGTCACTTCCGAAAATCTAGGGACATTAGAAACTATTCCCTAAAATTCAGTTAAAGACTAGGAGTGTGTGTCCCCTTCATTAAATTACATGTTTCCTCATCAAAAGAGGCAAAAAAAAACTCAAATACTCAAATGACACCTCATGGGACAGATTAACATCAAATTATGAAGTTTTCCTGGCTTGACAGCTATCTGAAGGAAATCCAATGCAGAAACATAGCGCGATTAGCAGAAGCATCGTGCCTATCTAACATAAGCATCATGCCTATTCAGAGGTTAATTGACCCACTTTAAAGCATTTAATTGCAATTCTAAAGGTTGGGCTAGGTATCCCTACGTGTCTACTTTCCAATGCACCTTCAAGATTGAGAAAAAACCCAATGGAAGACCTCCAAAACTTGATTCTCCCAACCTCACACCAGCAGCGTCGCGCCTAGTCAAAATCACTGGAAGAAACATGAAAAATAGGTAGTTTTTTATTGCAATATAGTAAATTACTATGAAAAGTTCTCTATTTTCCTAGAATGTTAAATTTTTTATTGTACTGATAACTGGAGCAAAGAAATAGAAATTTTTCAGAATTGCTGGAAAAGATAAACCAATATAGAAAATACCAAGATTAAGGAAAAGAATAAGCCCAGAAGAAAATAGGAAGAGATACATTAGTTTATTTTATTATTTTATACTAAGGAAAATATTAAACTCATAACTCTGTAAACTGAGTTCCAAAGAAGAAAGAACAATAGAATTCTATAGATTCCATATCATAATAAACCCTTGAGAAAATATATTATGGTTATATATATATTTTTCTGTGTAATACTAATCACCACGAAAAGACAATAATAAAAAAATCATTATTGGCAAGTAGACAACCAAGATGAAAAATAATAAATTTACAGTAGAACTGGAGAACACTAAATTAACCATAAAAGCTCAAGGATTTCAGTCTTGCATAGAGGTTTAGACCCGAGTTGGGTTTGGTCCTCTAGCCGCTGAAACTCCAAGTTTAGAGCGCTGACATCATCATACTTAAAGGAATGAAAAACCTTAACTACATTTCAGAACTACTGTTATAACATAATCACCTCTTACATTCATTGATAATTTACAGCGATAAAACTACCGTAAAAGAAAATATGATTGTGCAAAGAAAATGAATAAAATCTTTCCATAGTAACCAAGATAAGACTGTAACTAGACTCCCGCAAGGAGAAACAATGTTTATCAAAATAACTATAAGAAAATTATAATTATACTGGAACTGGTAATGAGTCTCAAGTTATAGGTCTATCTGACCATAAAAATACTACAAACAGAGAATATAATTTTATACAAGAGCGGACCCCAAAGGTCCCAAACTCAAAAGAAAAGTCTAGCAGTTCTCAATATTATAACATGTAGAAATGAACCAACTATGCCATTACACGAATGACCTGGAGGCCTCGCCATGCAGACAAAAAGACCCAGTTAAGGTAATATCAGAAACCTTGCACATGAAACAAGATATTCCCTCAAAGGCCAAACCAGAGGGGCATAATTATAAATTGGTATATTGTGAAGGAAAGCCAAAGTGAGCACAACTTACCCAGACAGTTATGGAGACGTTCATGGCCGCAGTCAAGGGACACTGTCAACAACCAAAACCGGGGTGTGGTTGTGCCTTTCATATAGAAGGAAACAACAAAAATAAGTATTGGATGAAAATCTAACCCGGTGCAAATAAAACCCCAAACAAAAAACCAGAAATTGTTGGTTACGAGAGGTCCTCACCTTTTAATTCTTGGTAATGAGAAAGAAGCGCGATAATAACTATGAGAGAAGAACCTGACCTTCTCAGGGTTACCAACCTGTGTAAAAAAAATTCAAGAAACGTTAAATATGAATCAGTGCTGAATAGAAATAAAAGGGAAATAGCAGTAGATTATACCTGAATTAAATATACCTGTGTCAAATAAGAGCTTCTGTGACAAACGAAGCAGAGTGAGAACTGTTAGTTCTCGCGGTGTTTTACCCTCATGCATAAACCGAACATCGAATTCCTCTACAACACCAGTGCATCTAACTAGTTCATATGCAACCATGATGAGTGGATAACCAATGCCAATGCAAGGAGGAGGCACAGTGTAGACCCTCTCGCAGAGGAGAGTCGCGATGGACAATAGAGAAAATGAGCGGAACAGAGCGACGATAGGGGCAGTAGTTACCCTAAGGTTGTTTGACAGAGTCATCACCATCCGATCTAGGGTTGGGTAGATCGAAAATCATTAATAGATAATGGTGGAGTACAACTGCCAGACACTTGGTAGAATAAATCTCATTTAAGATCAGAGACTAATTAAAATCATATAAATGATGATTGTTAATTATTTTCCATATCCGTTGTAGAACCATGACGGATTATGCCATGAAGGAAATCAATAAACTCTTAAATGTAAAACTGTATTTGCGACAGGTGTCTCATCGACCATTAACCATAGCTTAAATTGTATTGTAGAATATGAATTAAAATTATAACCATCAAGAATATCCAACAAGTGTATGATCATTTTCAACAGATTAATGTTTCCTGTATATATAAACTAACATATGAATGTATCAAAGGGGGAATCAAACCTATAAGAAGAAACCATACTACTTGGAGGGGTGTCGTGGGAACGAGAGAACCTCCCCCTTATGTTATGGGAATGGGAGGATCACCCTCCCATTTCGTGGGAACAGGAGGATTGTCTCCCAATAGATTAGAATCTGAAGAAACAATAAGAATCTGAGTGGTATGAAGTTTACTCTATAAAGGAAAGAGATGATCAAATAAAGATGAAATCAGGTCAACCATCTTCTCAACCAATGGTTGGTCGTGATAGACTCATGGGATTCACGTTCAAAGAGAGTGGGATCGACTAGAGATGAATTTAGATCAATCACTTCATTAACTAGTGTAGGATCAGGGAAAAGCTTCTCATAACCAACATGAAGACAAGGCTAAAAAATTGTAAGGTTTTCCAACACTTTTGAGGCTTCATTCATATAAAGACAAAGGTGAATAGGATGATTCCCTTCACATAACCTACAAGGAAATTTGACTTTACCCTTTTTCCCATGGACCTTACTATCACTAGTTGAGGGTTTATCACTAGCATTATTTCTAGAGGCCGATGACAAATGATGATGTGAGACAGTGGATCACACTTCCAATACCTTGGGAATACTAGGAGAATCTATGAGAAGGTGGTCACCCTTACATAAATTTCAAGGTAGTTTCGATTTTTAGGGTTGATTAGAAGGTTTTCCCATAGTAGTTGCATTTCTAGAAATGGTTGCTTGGTTGCCCCCTTAATTATTTTTATTATTCTTCTTCGTCCTCCTATTCTTCTTCTTCTTCTTAGCTTCCTGGCTACTAGAATCGAGACTTTCATTGGGCGAAGAGGAATAACAGGGTGAAGAAACAACAAGTGAAGAAGGCAAAGGGTCAAATTTAGGATCAACATGATCTTAACACTATTATTCAGGTGGAGGATAACTTGGTTGAGAATCAGTTTGGACATTCAGAACCATAGGAGTCAAAAATATCCAAACTCACAAACCAATGGTAAACCCAGGAAGGGACAACGTTGCAATATAATGTGCACCAATATTTCTAAAAGAAGGAAAGGGACTAGGATTCCCATCTGAGGGGTTTCCTCGATTGGTAAACTCAAGAATTGTTACCATTAGTCTCAACCTAAGATCTACTAAGGAGGTGTTCCATGAAGAGGATGTTATTCTGCAGTAAATTAATTTTAGAAATTAACAACATATAATTAAAAAGGGGTAAGCTAGGAATAAAGGATTACCAAGCAACCATGAACTACAATATACACCTTGGAAAACCAAGTACTTAACTTACGACATCCAATTTTCCCGAATTTTGTTTTCGGTGTATCATGGTTTACAAAGCGACTGACTCAATTACCTATGGATGGATAGAAACCTAGTGGGGAATCCAAAAATATATGCAATAGTACGTGGTAGTGTAGTCCGTAGTACTGTCTTCTAATGTGTAACCGTTCGATGAGAGCGTTCCCATATACTTACCATGTGTGGAGCACTTCTGATATACCTAAAAGTACTAGAAAACGGTCCTATACACTTCTATACATGGAACGAAATATCACCCCCAAGATACAAAGTTAGAAAATAACAATAGCTCCTATGTTTTACGATGCCATAACATGTCTCTAGCCTAGACCTCTAAATGTTTGCGTTAATGTTCCAAAAGCTCTTTAGGTTAATTGAGGTAAATTTTAAGTTGATATTGAATTATGTTTCAATTTCAAGGCTCAAGATCGATGTCACCTGAACATACCTATAATGCAACTAATATGAGGAAAAGACTCTTTCCATTTTGATGAAAGCTATCTAGCATACGGAATAAGTACAAACATTGATGAAACAATCAAGTATGCAAAAGACAAGAACTTCCTAACTAGATATTTTTCTTTCACAATTCCAATTCAGTTCAAAGCATTAAAAGATGCCAAACCACGCAATGTAATCTATGCATAATTCCCTTGAAAACTATGCAAATGAAATCTATGCACGATTTCCTTTTAAAATGAATGAGGATGAACTTATCAACTTTCAACACTACACAATGTAATATATGCTCAATGTAAATCTCAAAAACAACTTTCCAATGCAATGTAATCTAATGCACTTTTCCAGAAGTAATATTTGAGATGAGAGTTCAGAAAATGCAAATGAATTTTTTTTCCAGTTCCAAAAGAACTGAAATTCTCATCAAACAACAAATAAGTAACATATGCAACTATCCAAACAATAAATTTAATTACCAAAAGAACCAAAGATTCACCTTAAGCTCGTTTTCACTTCTTGGACATGGAACAAACGTTTGCAAACCACAAAGAATATAATAGTAAGCCATCAAAATGCTAAGCACACAGAGCAGGGAGACAACCTCAGAGATCAAAACACTCCATACTTTAAGTAAACAAACCCTAAAAAATCTCACTTTACAGACCAACATAGGCAAACAGTGGGAATCAAGGTGTTAAGTGCGATTGTTTACAGTGAAATATGCGCTATCAATGCTTTTTTTTCCAGAGAAAATGCGCTTGGCGAGGAAATCTTGGGAAAATACAATAAAAACTGAAAGGAAATCCATAATCGACATTCTAAAGACCAAACTACTCAAAATGCATGCTTATAAGCAATCAAAATGATGGATTATAAGGCAGTTGGACAAACTAGTAGAAACATACCAAATCGAAAGGAGGTTTTAATGGTTATTGGTTACCCAGTGGAGTCATTATTTTGTTGTGCCGGAGATCCTTTCTGTGGGCAGAAACGATCCCTCTAGTCCTAATGGGAGGATCTAGCAACAAATGAGATAAATATATGCAACCTTTCCTGACTTATGCTAGAAAACATGAAGGAGGATAGATTTCCTACCTCCTTTTGATGCTAATGATTTCCTTTGGTGTCAACCTTGTTTCTTTTTCTTCCACGCTGACAATCTCCTCTCCGTCGGTGAAGAAAAATGCCTACAAGGAAGAAAAATTGGAGACAACAAATGGATACAAAACATAACAATCTCTAGTATAAGATATGTAGCAGATCAAGGAACACTACAATAAATAGACAATCATTGACATATTTATGGAAAGGAAACACACAATGTATTATTAATATAATTTTAAAGGGAGAGATACAACCAGAAGCCTTGATGTTGGACTCCTCCTTTAGGTGAGACTCCAATTTCCAGCCTCAACTCTTCAAACAACTTCCTCCTTCATAGATGGGCAGCAATTGGGCATGCTTCAGCTCATAAGATGGAAACCAACCAAGAGTGGATGGTACGGGTTTAACGAGAGGGAGTTGAGGATCCATAAAAGGTGGGAGGAGTTCTACATCTTAAGGAAAAGATCCATGGAAAGAGGATCTATGGCCATGAATGGGTGGTGCCGCTCCTATCATCAACAACCTGAAACCATGTCATATTTCTTGAGGCTTCTATTAAGGGAAGCTCCTCCTCCATTTTTGGAAAAACTGCCTGAAGAGGACCAACACCAATTTTATTGACAAAATTCGTGTTGCCATAGCTAGACACATGCATTGAAAAAAGTGACAAGCGCAAGTCATTAGTGATGCAAATTGTGTTGGCCTTGTAAAACAAAGCTTTTGAAAATATTTTCATAATCTTTTTAAATCAAGTCTTATTTCACATCTTCAGGTATTTTTTAGACATGTTTTATGGAGAACATATTTTTCGACACTGGTGGTATGATAACACAAAGTGGAGTGTGAAAAAATACTATATAGCAAAGGCTTTATTATAGTTGTGATAGAAAATACACTTAAGGTCATAAGTGTGCTAAGAAGAAATTATTTTACATAGAATGTGAAGAGGAGGAAGAAATAGAGAAAGAAACTTCAAAAGAAGAGTAAATGCACCAGGAACCAACCTTAGAGAAAGAAGAAACGAATCTGACCATATATTGTAATGCATTGGTAGTAATTACCACTCCTCAAACTTTAAAGATAGAAGGACATATCAAGAAGAAAAAGGTCATAGTGATGATTGATTAGGGTAGTACCCATAATTTTATTCATTATAAGATAGCCAACAAATTGAATTGCTTCCTATATCCAACACTAGAGTGTCAAGCGATGGTTCAAATGGAGGAACTATAAATTGCTTTGGAAAGTGCCATAATATCAAGCTAACCATGGGGGAATATTTATTGAATAATCCAATGTTTTCCATTCCAATGGGTCATGTTGATGTTGTACTAGGAGTAAAATGACTACAATATTTGGGTACGATAGCTTTTAATTTTCAAGAACTTTTCTTGAATTTTTTTTTGGGAAGGAAATAAATTTGAATTATGGGTATCGCAGGGAAACTAGGAAAGACAATCAACTCTAATGGCATGACAAAGCTTCTAAAGAAATAAAAATGGGGCGTGATTGCACAATTATGCTCACTAGAGGTTCAAACATCGAAATCATCTATTTATCCAAATCTCCAAAAGGTCTTGGACAACCATTCCAAGGTATTTGAGACTCCCAAAGGTCTCCCACCTATTCCTGATCATGATCTTGTTATTCATTTGATTCCAAGAATTTTTCCTGTAAACATTAGGCCTTACAAATATCCCTATGCCAAAATGAGTGAAATTGAACATATGGTTGCAGAAATGCTAGAGGTCAGTATAATTCAACCTAGTCAAATTTATTTCTATGCTCTAGTATTATTGGTGCACAAGAAGGATGGATGATGCAACATGTGTCCCGATTATAGGGAGCTCAACAAGCTCACTATTAAAGATAAATTTCTCATTCCTATTATTGATGAATTATTGGATGAATTACATGGATCAATTTACTTCGCCAAGTTGGATCTTTGTTTAGGATATAATCAAATTATAATGAAGGCTAAATACATTCTAAAAACAACTTTTAGAACTCATGAAGGTCATTATGAATTTTTGGTCATGCCTTTTGGCCTTACCAATGCATCTTATACATTTAAAGGTTTGATGAATTCCATTTTCAAACCAACCCTTAGAAAATTTGTGTTAGTATTTTTTGATGATATATTAATCTACAAGAAGTCTTGGAAGGATCATGTTCAACATGTTGACAAGGTTCTCAAACTATTGGAGGAGAAACAATTATATGCAAAAACATCCAAATGTTTCTTTGGAGTATAGGAGGTGGAATACCTGGGTCATATTGTATCTCATGAGGGTGTTAAGGTAGAACCTAGAAAAATTAAAGCCATTAAGGAATGGAAAATCCCCACAACCATAAAGCATCCGCGAGGATTTCTTGGCCTGATAGGGTATTATCACAAGTTTGTAAAGAATTATGGGAGAATAGCAGCACCTCTAGAAACATTACTGAAGAAATATGCATTTTCTTGGACTCCATAAGCAACTAAGGCCTTTGAACATCTTAAAGAAGCAATGTGCTACGCATCAGTCCTAGCTATGCCAGACTTCACAAAAACCTTTATTGTGGAATGTGATGCCTCGGGAAATGGATTTGGTTCAGTTTTAATGCAAGAAGGAAGACTCATTGCTTGTGAAAGTAGTCCAATCAAAGGAAAGTATTTACTCAAAGGTATTTATGAGAAGGAAATGTCGGCAATACTATATGCACTAAAGAAATGGAAACCTTACCTAATGGGAGACACTTCAAGGTAAAAACATATCATGATAGGCTTAAATAATTTTTGGAACCAAGATTAACTTTAGAATATCAGCAAAAATGGGTCACAAAGATGTTAGTTTATGACTTTGAAATCATCTACAAAAAAGGGAAGCAAATGTTGTTGCAAATGCACTCTCAAGAAATGATGCGTATGTGGAAGAATTTCTTTGTTCCATTTATATTGTCCAACTGGATTGGATAACCGAAGCAAGGGATGAATGGTAGAATGACGAAGAAGTATGGACACTCATTCAAAAATTGCAACAAGATCCCATAACATCTAATACATTTAGCTGGAAAAATGATTCATTATGGTACAAAGTTTGCTTATATCTTTGTAAGAATTCCCAACTCAAACAAAATATTTTTTGGAATTGCACATTTCTACCTTAGGAGGGCACTCTAGATTTTTAAAAACTTACCACAAGGTCAAGAGGGATTTTTTTTGGGATGGCCTTAAATATGATATTCAAATGTTTTTACAGAATGTTTGGTTTTCCAACAAAGTAAAGTTGATACAATTATGACCCCAGGTCTATTACAACATTTATCCATACCAAGTCAACGTTGGGAGGAGGTTGCAATGGATTTTATCACAGGTTTACCCAAGTCCGAAGGAAAAAATGTCATCATGGTGATAGTTGATAGAATTACCAAGTATGCACACTTTTGTGTGTTATCTCATTGATTTAAAGCTAGAACAATTGCTATTGCATTTATGGAAACAATTCAAAAGCTACATGGAAACCCAAAGATTATTGGAAGGGACAGAGATCCCATTTTTACAGGAAATGTTTAGACGGAATTATTTTCTTGTGTGGGTATTCAATTAGCTCATTGCCCATCTTATCATCCTAAATATGATGGGCAAGATGAGATACTGAATAAATGTTAGGAAGGACATCTTCGTTTATTTGTATCTAATTAACAAACAAAATGGATCAAGTGGTTACCTTTGGATGAATGATGATATAACACTTCCTTCCATACTGCAACAAAAATGACCCCATTTATGGAACTTTATGGATATCATCCACCTTCCATCACATCATCTTTAAGAGAAAATTCTAAGATTCAAGCAAGGGAATATCACATAGAGCATCAAAAACAAGTTATCTAACTCTTAAAGGATAACCTCACTTTGGCGTAGAATCAAATGAAACAATAGGCATATCAACATTGCAGTAAAAAAATTCTCGATATAGGCGACAGAGTATTTTTACAGCTATAACCATACAAACAAATGTCCCTCAAGCAAGCTAAGAAGGATAATAAATTATCACCAAAGTATTATGGTCCTTACAAGGTGTTGCAAAATATTGGTACTATGGCATACAAATTTGAGCTTCTTGCGTCTTCTTGAGTGCACCGACTTTTCCATGTTTCATGCTTAAAGAAGGTTATAGGTGACAAGCTTATAGTTTAAACAATACTGTCAGAACTTGACGAGGAAGGAAAAATCTCATTGGAACCTTAAGAAGTCACAGAAACAAGAACTCAACAACTACAAAATTGATCAATTATGAGTATCTCATCAAGTGGAAGAACTTACCTGCTGAAGATTCGACATGGGAGGATGAAAATTTTGTACAAAAGCATCCAAAACTACTCAAGCGTTGAGGACAACCCTCTTTTGAAGGAGAGGGGCATGTTAGGTCCATATAATACTAGTGTATCCCCTTATTGTTATTATTATTATATCCTCCTTATTGTTATTTATGTGCCCATCTATTCCATGTATTGTTATTAGCGTTCCCCATAGAAGCCCACTATTGTTATTATTTCTCCCTTACGTTATTATTATTATGTTGACTCTAATTATATGGTGACCCCTTAGACTCCTATATATAAAAATGAGGTTTTGTCATTTGAATCATTGAAGAATTGTACATTTATGTAATGTAAAGGAGGTTCCCCACCCACCCCCCCCCAAGAGGATATTTTCTAAGTTGTTTATCTATTAT
Organism: Pinus albicaulis; assembly: GCA_034641835.2. Lineage (NCBI taxonomy): Eukaryota > Viridiplantae > Streptophyta > Pinopsida > Pinales > Pinaceae > Pinus > Pinus albicaulis. The sequence continues at coordinate 1,240,476,346 of CM076581.1, read as the reverse complement.
TTCTATTGTTTTGTGAGTTGGTTGCATAAAATAGAAACACTTGCAATATAATTAAACCCTAAAAACAACCACATAACCAAAGTTCTGATACCAAACTGATCTGTATATGTAAACTTGAAGGTTTATGATAAAATTTGCAAGTGAAATTATTATGTTTTTAATGTAATTATGTAAGTTTCATTAACACATAAAAGATTATTTTTAACTCAATTTTGTAAAAAATAATAGAGACAACAGTACCATAACAACGAACACAAGACAAGAAATGATGAAGGAGTCCACCCATCCTGGGCTACATCTCTTGTTCTAGCTTCCAATGTTGGGCCTTTTTCATTATACTCAAAAATATGTGTTTACATAAATTGCTTAGAATGCAAAAATATTGTCTCCAATGGCTCCAGAACTGTCAAAAACCCTTAATTGGGCTCTTTTTGCACTCAAAAAGGTCAGAAAATGACTGAGTTATACTCCATAGAAATTTTCTCGTTAACTATCCTCCAAAACACATCCACCTACTATCCATCCTACAATTTCTGACTTTTTTGTCCACGTGGAGGGTCAAATTTTCCCCGCACTGGCGAGATTTGCATTGGTTTAGATGCAAATTGTCGCTTCATTAAATTGTACTATGACCCCCACGAGCTGACTAAAATAGGCCACTTGGTGCAATAAGAGTCGTCGGATTCGAGGTCGTTCAAACAGATCTTGTCGATAGCTTAACTCTTCCTGAACCATGGTTTGGCTTGTGGTTTGGTTAATATACCGTTGGTTAAGTTGACCCCACCTGCGAACTATGGTAATGAGTAGTGGTATGGCTGTAACCATCGTGGTTACATTCAAATCTTTGCGCACTAAAATGTGAACCATATTCCATTTACACCATGGTTGAACGATGGTTCTGTTGAGGGTTCAAACTATGCCATGGACCGTGGGCTGTTTGCGTTATCTCGCAGGTTTGGTTAACACATCGTGCCATATCAATTGACCTTAACCGCCGCTCCTACCCATTACATGTGATGTAATAAACATTGACCATCAAGAGTTTGAATATATAAACATGGTGGTGACTTTATATGTTAATACTTGGTGTTGGGGTTAGGGTTAACCCCACGCCCCTGACTTCCCATGTTGCTGTGGCGTTGGGTGGACCGGGGGCTAGGGGTTAACCTCGACACCGACCCCTAATATGCCAACCCATAAACTTTATAAATGACCTTTGCACTATACATAACAAGCACCATCCACGACAAAGTGGTATGAGCTCGCAATGCTAGTCAATAGGTCTTGTGTTCAAATCCTCCCAGGCCCTGATTCGACCTACCACCAAAATTTTGCACTAGTAAGAGGAGGCCACGTCGCTGCCAACCATTAGCCCACGTGGCCCTCCACAATTGGTCAACCATTCAACCAATCAAAAATGAAAAATTTCGACCAACTAGATCGAGACACATGGTGAAGCATCATTGGCCCAAAAAACACATAGTCAACTGCCCAGTCATATGCCTAGTAAGCATACAGACCGCTGACTGGGCGTACCTACAACCCAAATTACAAAAATTCCAGTTGTTTGGAAAATTAGTCAGGACATGATATAGGAGCATATGACATTGTTTTTGAGTGAAACGAGTTATGTTGGATTCAGGGCGTCGGTTTCGAGCACTTTGACTTTTGAGAATTTTGGTGTCGGTTTCGAGCACTTTGACTTTTGAGCATTTTACTGATCCACTGGATCAAGTGAGGGTTAATATATATGGTTAAGAATCTTGTCATATTGTTATAAAATAGATTTTTATTGTGAAATAAGTTATAATTTCTGAGCATGTAGTATTGATAATCCATGGTATTGTAACAAATCCTATTTACAAGTTAATAATATCCACGATAAAGTGGGGGTTAATATCCATGGTTAAGAATCTTGTCATATTGTTATATAATATTTTGGTTGTGAAATAAGTTGTGGTTTTTGAGCATGTGGTATTAATAAGTTATTGTATTGGTCCATGCTATTGTAACAAACCCTATTCACAAGTTAATAACAAAATCAAAATATAAAAATAATGAATTTTATCATTTTAATTAGTTTAATTTTTTATTATTAATTGAGCCAACATTTAAACATTTAAGATTGTTTAGATGCTCACATTGCACCTACACACCTACCCTATAATGGGTTGTAGAGTGCCTCTCCAAGCAAAAATCTTGTTATATCTCATATATTAATTTTTTTCATAATTTATATATTATATTTTTTGAGGTTTTTCTAGCATATTTGATGGTCTAACTTTTTCTAGCATATTTAATGGTCTAACTTGGTCAAAATTAAACAGATATTTGTTGGAATCACAAGTTTTAGTTGTGAACTCTTTAGTTTTAGATTGAATCTATGTATGTAGTTAAAAGCCAATTTTAAACAACAATAATCAAAATTTGAAAATAACCATAAAATTAAATAATAATTTATTTCTTTGAAAATAATTATTAAATAAAAATAAAAACTAATCTTACATAGCGCAGTTTGAATTAAAAAAAATTAAGAAATCTTGTAGTAGTAGTGTGGGCACTCAAAATCTTGAAGTTCAATAGCTATAACCTGGATTTACAAAAATCTCAGCGAGATTTTATTAAAACCTTACCTGAATTTCCATGATTTTCAGGGTAAAAACGCAGACTCTATTAGTTAGACTACAACCTTATCTTTTGATGGTTTTGGCAAAAGTCAATAATAGTTGTTATTCTCTATTTACAAAAGCTCTAGGAGTCATCAAATTTATTGGACTATGGCTAATGGGAAAAACACCAGGTGTGTGTAAATTTTTTGACTTGTTCAAAATAAACTTAAAAAAAACCAAAATTGTATGTTATTTTTTTTAACCTTTTTTTTTTGATATTAAGTTAAATTTAAAAAAAAAATAAAAAAAGAAATAACCTATTTTAAAATAGAAATTTTAAGTTATTATTTTTTATTAAGTTTTGTTGGATAGTTAAACTAAATTGATGGTTTTTTAGCTCCATGTTTATGAGAATCCATGGTATTGCGGGGCTAGAAGGTAGTCAGCGGAAGCTTCACCAAAAAATAAAACTGTAACCAATCGTGTCCAAATCCAAACTGTAACCAAGCTACAACGTACATAGAGGTTGTTGTATTGGTTTGAAGCTCTTCATAACTCACCCAGTTCTGCGCTTCGAGTTCTTGACGGCAGGGTTTGGGCTTTTAGGAGCTTTTTGCTCGAGAGTGTGCATCTCTTCATCGACTAACAGAGAGCACGAGCCCAATCTGGTGTTTTTGAAGCTCTTTGAGAACCCCTCACATGAGCAGGGTTTGGGCTATCAGGAGCTTTGGGCTTTGGGTTTTTCCTTGGCAAGGTTAAGGGTTCTACACTTCGAATTCTTGACGGCAGGGTTTGGGCTTTCAGGAGCTTTTTGCTGGAGAGTGTGCAGACGCGCAAGGGTTTTTGTATATAGGTTTTTTTAAATCCTCATGAAAGCAGATAGTGGCGTTACATCAAGCCTGTTCTTTGCATATCCTCTGCATCTGAAGTTGCAGTGGGTTTTTCTTTGCGGGGCGGAACTCGACAGAGGGAAGGCCAAGGGAGGAGGTAACACAGAGGGACTTGGACTCCGCTGGTAGATTTGATCAAGCCCGGTTCTCCAGCGACACTTCCCCAGTTGAAGCTCAGCCTCAGACAGGAGGGAGGAAAAAACAGGGGCTGCGGCGGATAGGGTTTTTCTCTGGGGTCCGGCGGCCGCCTCGCCGCTGCGGCCCCCCTATTCTTCTTCAGCGACCTCTGGGCGTAGAGGATGGGGTTTTATGCAGCGGATGGGGTCTCCTTTGTGCAGAATCTGGCGGCGGTTTGCCCTGGTTTGCCTTCTCTGCGCGGAATATGGACGGTCGCCTCGCTGGTGGACTGGCGATGGGGTTTTGCTCGATGCTGTGAACCCTCCTCTGCTGTCTTTTTGTTTGCTGCTGCAACTCCTTTTTCTTCTCAGGGTTTTTTTTTTTTGTGGACCCGGTTGATGGGATGATACAGGGGTGGAGACTTCTCTCCCTCTGCAGACATTTATGTAATGAGTGGTTTATGCACTCTGAAATTTGTGATGCCAAGCTACTGTGATACTGAATGTGATCCGGTTTGTTTTCTGGCATTGATGTCTGGATGTTTCTGTTGCACCGCTGAGAACGAAATTGATGTAATGTGGATGCCAAGATACTGTGATTCTTAGAATGTGATCCGGTTTGTTTTTTGGCATAGATGTCATGATGTTTCTCGCTGTTGCACAGCTGAGAACGATATTGATGTAATATGAACTGACATATTTAATATATCAGCGTTTTTTTTCTTCTGAAAAAAAGAGAATCCATGGTATTGCTCATAATATTCAAGTGGAATATAGCCTATTTAAAGAGGGTAATTAAACTAGTTTAAATCTATTTTAACTCTCAATCTACCAAGAAAACTTATCAAATCTCTAAAAAATCCAAATATTTTAGGACTCATCGTAAAATAGATTTAATCCCTTTTCGCTTAAAAGATCGAAAGTTAAAATCAATCTAGCTTGATTATTCAGTTATTACTTGATGTTGTGTAAATGCTTCAAATATTATATTCCCAAATCGATGTGTTGATTGTTATTGCATGCATAGTTACCAAAATCACGCGAAACCTGTGGTTCGATTCAGTCCGTAATACGTTAAAATCGGATCCTGTAGAATCACAGTATCTCAATAACTTTGTTAAAATTTTCCGCAAATTTTCGCCAGTGACTTGGAAACTGCAATTCACGCTACTGCTACCCATTGTATTGAGTCAGAAAATATTGAAGAAAGCGGTATCAAGAAGTTTATTGAAAAATCATTCAAAAAGGGAAGCGAAAATAATTATTTTAATTAAAATATTTGAAAAACTATTTTACTTTATCTCAAAGTGAAATATTTATACATTATTCTATAGTAAAGAGATGTGTGCCTATTATTTTATAAATTAGAATAGTCACTTTTTATATATATATATATATAATTTTTATATATTTTCACTATTTTCATATATATATATAGTTTATAGATTATTAGTAAATAGGAATCCAATTTCTTGTTTGGAAATTTTTCTTTGAAAATAGATAATATGGATTTTAGCTAGTTTGAAATGCTATTCCTTTCTTATTGTTAAAGAAGTTTGTTTTCTCCATTCCATCTCATAGTTTTTTTTACTAATCTTAATATCTAATTTTATTTGTAATAGAAGAACATGAGATTTTGAATAATGCGATAGTTAATTTAAATATTTTTAAAAATACAAAAAAAAACACATTTTTTCAATAGTAGTAAGATAGATACCATTCCAACTTTTTTCTGTTAATTCTAATTCCTAACTTGGTAACTACCATTGCAATATTTTTAAAAATACAAAAAAAAAAAACACATTTTTTCAATAGTAGTAAGATAGATACCATTCCAACTTTTTTCTGTTAATTCTAATTCCTAACTTGGTAACTACCATTGCATGTATGGAAACAGGGATACATATAGTTGCATTGTTTTGCATTAAATTGAACAATTATTTGGATTTTCATGGGTAAATAACACACACCCTTTTGTACATCATACACAACTTTGAATCCTTAGGAAGAAGCAATAGACCATCTTTTTAGTATTAGTATGGTTTTTGTAGGAGCAGTTGTTAAGGTTGCCTTGGGAGGTTTAATTTAGCAAATGTCTAGTATGGTTTTTGTAGATGTTAAGGTTGTCTTTGGAGGTTAATTGAGAAAATGTCACTAGCGAACTTTGTTTTCTTCCAAGGAGTTATTTTGATGGGTTGTCATTGCGGTTGCCTTTGGAGGTTAATTAAGAAAATGTCGCTCGCGAACATCATTTTATTCCTAGGAGTTATTTGGATGGGGTTTGTCTTTAATCCTATTGAGCATAGTGGGAATATTACTAATAAGGCTGAGTGTAGGAGTCTCTTCAATATATTCTCCTTTATATATCTTTGAAATTTCACCATCCTAGGATATTCTACACAGTGTACTGAGCATTGTGTAGTCTCAATGAGTAAGCTTCAATATGTTCTCCTTTATATATCTTTGAAATTTCACCACCCTAGGATATTCTACACAGTGTACTGAGCATTGTGTAGTCTCAATGAGTTTCTGCTAACTGGTGGTCGGTTCTTGTCTTATGTTATCTATTAAAGACATGTAAGACCACTTGTAAGGAGAAAACACATTCAAACTACACAATACTCCCCTCACTACCGGTGGTAAATTTTCATAAATATAAGGAGAATATATTGAAGACGCACCTACACCCAACCATACTAGTAATCTCCCCGCTAATCTCCCAAAAATTTGGTGCAACTCCGATTAGAATCGCTCCGCTGAAGAAGCCTACTTTTGTTAGTAGTAGTGGCATTTTCCTCCCAAACCATTTGCTAAATAGATCTCCACACACAGCCCTCACCATTGCTCCTACAACAACCATACTAACAATAGTCCCTTGCAAACATGTACTCCTTCCAGCTCATTCAAAATCATCTACAAAAGGGCACTTATATTGATAAGTTATAGAATCTTAAGAGTTATTTTGGATGAAATGGATCGTTATTACTTAACTTTCATCTTAAAGTGAAATATTTAAACATTATTCTCATATGGTAAAGATATTTGTGCCTATTATTTTATAAATTAAAATAGTCATTTTAAAAGTATTTTTTCCTTTTTTTTTTAATTTTTATATATTTTCACTATTTTTTTCAATATTTATATATTTTTTTTATAGAGTATTAGTAAACCAGAATTATTGTTTTGGAAAATTTTGTTGGGAAATAAATAATATGGATTGTAAGTAGTTTGAAATGTCATCCCTTTCTTATTTGTCAAAGGAGTTTGTTTTCTCCATTCCATCTCCCAGTTTTTTTTTACTAATTTCAAAATCTAATTTTATTTGCAATGGAAAAACATGGGGTTTTGAAGATTTTGAATATCATGATAGTTAATTTAAATATTTTTAAAAGTAAAAAAAACATAGTTTTTCAACTGTAGTAAGATAGATACCATTCCAACTTTTTTTAATCCAACTTATACGATTCTAATTCCTAACATGGTAACTACTATTGCATGTATGGAAACTGGGATGCATATCTTTGCATTGTTTTGCATTAACTTCAACATTATTTTGGATTTTCATGGGTAAATAACACACACCCTTTAGTATATCATACACGATTTTGAATTCTTGGGAAGAAGCAAGAGACCATCTTTTTAGTATTAGTATGGTTTTTGGAGGAGCAGTGATTAAGGTTGCCTTTGGAGGTCAATTTAGCAAATGTTGCTGGCCAACGTTGTTTTCTTTCCTACGAGTTATTTTGATGAGGTTGTCATTACGGTTTCCTTTGGAGGTTAATTTAGCAAATGTCGCTTGCGGACGTTGTTTTCTTCCTAAGAGTTATTATGATGGGGTTTGCATGGAATCCTATTGAGCATAGTGGGTAGATTACTAATAAGGCTGAGTGTAGGAGTCTCTTCAATATATTCTCCTTTATATATCTTTGAAATTTCACCACCCTAGGATATTATACATAGTATAGTGAGCATTGTATAGTCTCAATGAGTTTATGCTTATTGGTGGTTAGTTCTTGTCTTATGTTATCTATTAAAGACATGTAAGACCACTTGTTACGAGAAAATACATTCAACCTACACAGTACTGTCCTCACTACGGGTGGTAAAATTTCATAAATATAAGGAGAATATATTGAAGACACACCTACACCCAACCATACTAGTAATCTCCCCGTTAATCTCCCCAAAATTTGGTGCAACTCCGATCAGAATTGTTCCGCTGAGAAAGACTACGTCTGCTAGCAGTAGTGGCATTTGCGTCCCAAACTGTTTGCTAAATAAATCTCCACACACAACCCTGACCATAGCTCTACAACAACCATACTAACAATGGTCCCTTGCAAACATGTACTCCTTGCTCATTCAAAATCATCTCTGATATACAAAAGGGCACTTATATTAATAAATTAAAAAATCCTAAGAGTTATTTTGTGATGAAATGGATCATAACCAATTTAATGGTTGTATATGGTTTATAAAATTTTAAATGATCATGACTTGATCTAATAATTATATCTTGTTTATGAAAGGTTGGATATAATTTTTCCAATTGATTTTTTATTTCATTTTATATTTATTCTCAATAAAATGGATCATGATTTAATTTAATAAAATAGAAGTTGTGAATAATTTAAACTTTATCTTTGTTGAGTAATGATTTTTGTTTTATTGAATGTGATAAATTTGTATAGATATGTCTTAAAATATGCGGCTTATATATATATGTTTGTTTTGGATTGCAACTAGAGTTATTGAATTTTATCTTAATCTAACTTAAAATTATTTTAATTATTATTTATTCCTTATATACGAGATTTGTCTTAAATTAATGACAACTATAAAATTTTATTTTAATAATTTGACCTTTATCATTGTTACATAATTATCTTATATCTATCAAATCTAGAGAGGATCAAACCTCATGAGCTTTCACAACTTTTTGTAAAAAAAATATTTTTTTTATATTTTCTTAATCTCTTTATATTATATATAATTTTTTAAAATTAAGATTTAGACATTGAAATATTTTATTAATATTGTTCTCACATACACATATATATATGAAAAAATATTATTTATGAATTCCATATTAAGTATGGAAAGAATTACAAATTAAAATTGTAATATTTTAGTTAGCATGGAAATAGAATTTTTTATTTTTAGTTGAAACTCAAATATTTTTTTGTTATTAATATTTTTTAAGATACCACTTTCTAACTCCATGTTGAATATGGAAATAATTTCAAGTATTAGTAAGTAGTAATATCAAAAATTATTTTGCATATAATGAGTAAACTAAAATAATGAAAGAACTACACATTTCTTTTGAGTAGAAACTACTCAAGTTATATTAGAAATGTTTTATTATCAATCATTTTTTTGGGTGTAAATATAAAGTAGAGTTAAAATTGGGTTTTTACCATGACTTCTTAACTTTTATATAGAATTGGTTTAATTTTAAAATAAAAAATGTAAGTTATTGTTTTCTTCATTATTATATATATATGGTAATTATTAAATTTTGATGGCTTTAGGAAAACCATGGTATATTTTCTCATTATTATATATTCATAACAATTTTAAAATTAAATTTCATAAAAGAGACTTTGTTTAGATATAAAATTAAAAACTATGTATAAAATTAATAGCCAAAATTATAAAAATATTTAAGAAATATTACTTCTTAATTTTTAAATAAAATTGATTTTTTTTTCATGTATATTATTTTTTGGAGCAATTATTAAATTTTGATATTTTTATTAAAGTTATTGTATGTTTTCTCATTATTATATATCTATAAAATCTTTAAAATTAAATTTCATAAAAAAGACTTCATTTTACTTGGAGAGGGAAGTTACCTAAGACCTCTATAGCAATAAGTGTCTTACTAACTATCATGGACAATGGAAAGCTATTTTTTTTAATGTACCTTATGTAGTTTTTGTTTTTCTATTCCCTTTCATTTATTTCTTTCTTCATATCTGAACTTTGTATTCATTTTTTTTATTTACATAAGATATGTATAGCTATACATATATTACTAAGTATAATGGAAAGCTAAATTTATGAGTACAACATGTATAAAAAAAATTCCCTTCTTTCTTTCTTGATTTCTTCATAACTTTGGGTTCAATTTTTATTTATTTATTTATTTTTATTTTATTTTTATTTTTATTTCTCCTTTCTTTTCTTGATAAATGATATTTATAAATATTATGAAAATTGTATGGTATATTAAAATAACATCCTAACGTAACATGAAAAAAGTTAAGAGAGTTGTTATTTCATTAATATTATTCCAAGACATTCAAAGTGATAACTTTGATCTACCACATGTCTAAACTTCCACACTTTTATGAAGACTAATTACAAGTGCAAACCAATGCTTCAAAAAAAATTTCATATACACAAATCACACCCAATGATTGGTTTTTTAACCAATCATTATACAACTTCAAATCAAGAAATGGTCACAAAGAAAGACTTAAATCAATGAAAATGTAGGGTAACATTCAATAGGCATAGATAGTCTCACTCACTCTATAGAAAAAATATTAGAAAAGGGCTAAACATTTTATTGAAACAAATCTTGTGTGGTGGAGACCTCTATAAATAAAATGTAAATGTCCACAAAATCCGTAAAATTAAATCTTATAAAATAGACTTTATATTAATGTGGAGAGAGAGAGGCATGGTTATTAAGAAAATGTTTTTATAGGTATCTTAATCATTTTGATGGATAATGGAAAGGGACTTTATATATGAAACATATGACATTTTTCTCACTTCCATGATGTTTTCATATTATCTAGCTTGATGTTGGTAAATCACCCTAATTAATAGTTTTTTCTCTTATGAAGAAAAAACATTCGCTAGTACTAATGGCATTCGCCTCCAAAATTTTTTGCTATGTTTTCCTCCCAAACCATTTGCAAACTTATAATAGCCGTACTACCAATGGTGTATAGTAAATGTGTGCTTCTTTCAACCAAATCAAAATCATCTATGACATACAAAATGACACTTGATATTACACTTGAACATCCCAAATAAATCAAAATAAATGTTCAAGTGTATCCATGGTGCAATATAATGGGGTGATATGCATCATATTTTAAAAACATGCAAGACAAATCAATATATATAGAAAACCTTGGTAATGATAAAGTATTAGACGTCCAATGCCTATAGTAAGTGCTAATATAAGTACAAAAGGAGTTTTCCAAGTCATCAAAAGAGCCCCTTTTTGTTTCTCAATGTAAATATTATTGTTAACAATCAACGCCATTGTAAAAGTTTGTAGCAGTAGATACTAGACAAAATTTTATATGAAAAATGCTAGTAGCAGTAAATATCATGCTCTCCCTAGGATAATTTGCAGAAGGGAAGGAAGGGCTAAGTTGGTGTGTTCTGTATAAGAATATGTAAGAATCAATTAAACATATATTTCTAAATTTTCCCTTTACTCAACATGTATGGACTGCTTGCATGAACAATATTAATGGCGGCTTGGTCTGGCAAGGTTATTCTTTTAGCGAGGCATGGAAACTTTCATGGGACTGATCAAATATCAAACAACTCAAGACTACCCCCCTCTGATCTATAGGGGAGTTTGTCTTCGAGGAATAGGGCTATTTTTCAAGATCATCTTTCCTCCCTGACAAGGTTGAAACATAAGTTCTTTTTATTTACTCCCTCATTCCATCTTCAGGCTATGTTCACATTCCTAGAATCAAATTTGTTGATGTTTTCAATCACTCCTATCCATGAGATTTTTTTATGGTGTATCCCTTGAAAATGGTGTTTATGGGGGAGGGGATATCCTTTATCTACAGGAGAATCATTTTTTCCAACTAAAAATGGGTTTGGGCATGGGATCTAATAATTGCTTTGAATTATTATATTTAAAATTGCTGCTATTGAAAAAGGAGTTTACCCTCTATAGATATTTGGAGATTCTATGAATGTTGTCAATTGGTTCAACCAGACTTAGAGATGTCAATGTTATACCTAACAACTTCTTGAGGAGAATTTTATACTAAACAATCTTTTAATTAGATCTATTGTTACAATATTTATAGGGAATGAAGTGCAACAACTGATACCCTTTCTAAAGTAATAACTCAACAAGATCATGCCATTTAAAAATCATTGATTAGACCGGAGATATAGAAAAAGAATTCTATTGCTGGCCATTTATAGATTGCATCCATAATGCACATAACTGATAGACAAAACTCATCTGACATATACTTTATGATTGATTTTTTTAGATGTTTTTCTCTGGTGAACGCTCCAACATAATACTCTGATATATATAGGCATCATGCCATGAACAACCATTTGTAACGGGCTTTTTATAGTCATGTTTTTCATATAGTCTCTATCACTTTCATTAATATGAATCAACAAAATGTAAATTTTCAACCGTTAATGAATGGTGTCATATAAAGTTTGATATGAACAACTCGTGTTGAATTTTATGTGAAAGAGAGGAAAAACATATATAGGAATAAGTTATGGATATAAATTCAGTCAATAAAAACATAATTGGATATGGTCTGCTTTTATTGGATATGGTCACATGGTATTAGTTATTTTCTGACTAATATAATTGAACAGGTTTGTGCTCATTTCAATTCAACTGTTAATTCTCTTTTAAATCAATAAATATTTCCTATGCAATCATAGCAATTCTAATTATTTTCATTGATCACTACCATGTAAACCATGAAAGAAAATAGATGAAAAAATAACTTCCTTCAGTCTAAATATATTAGGTGGATCAACCCTTATCTTTATCCTCATTTAATAATTATTCTCAATTAAATAGGTTAGGACTTAATTTAATGAGAATAAATGAGAAAATGTTGTCTATTGTCTTCTAAATCAATAAAACAGATAAGGTTTTAGTTTTATTTAAATATATATTTGAAGTGAAATGCATCATAATCGAACTTAATAATTATATTTGATTTGAAAATTGTTAATTGAATTTTATTTCAATCTAATATAAAATTATCTCAATAAGTTATTCATTCTTATGATTTAAAATAAAAAATAAATTTCATAATTTAATAAATTGTAACATCCTTCTTAAAAATTTCATGTAATAAAGTTAAAATAATAACTATTGTTGATGAGACACTTATTCCAAGCTTAATGTTGGGAAAAACATCTTAGTGGGTGTTAATTTGGTTTAATATAGCTAAGGAAATTGGCAAAAGCAAAGATAAAGGCTTTGGAAAGGAAAAATGGCATATCTGGCACATCTATTTATGAAAAATAATGGAAATTAGGAGAAAAGGGATATGAAAGGTCACAAGTTGCATGTGAGGAGGAAAATGAAGGAAAATAATGGAAAATGAAGAAAACAAATGCCTCATCAATAAAAAGGCTTATGAGGATCAGTTGGAAAGCTCTTAGCTCAAAACCTTTTGTCAGTTCAGTTTTGGAGCTCTCTCATTGTTCTCTCTCTCTCTCTCTCTCTCTCTCTCTCTCTTGGACACTTCGAGTTTCTTGGAGAATTTTGGCATTGGACCAAGAAAGGAAAGAAAGTAAAAAGAAGGTGGAAGCAAGCAAGGAGGACCAGGAATCAAGCATCTATTATAGGATTGTTGGCAGGTATCGATTTGCATGTCTGTTCTCCTTGCTAGATCTAGCATGCATGGTATTGCATGTGGTTATTTTGTGTCTTGGCATGTGTTTTTCTAGGCATGACAGTGTTTTTTAGCCTAGCCTTGCCATTTTCATATAGCTTTGATGAGATGGGTTTCTCATACTTTGGTTGAGCTGGATTTTCGGATGGTTTCAAATTTGAGTAGGGTGGATCTCTAAAGTGACAAACACATTGCTTGCTAGTCCTTGAACCAAATTGTGGATCACAGTAAAGCCACTGGCCTAGTAACCCCTGAACCGGATGGTGGGTTGTAGTAAAGCCATATTATGTGCAATGGTGGGCCTAGGAATCATTGTCGGTTAATTACGGGACATACAGTAAATCCATAAGGTTTATTGCTCTTCGTTGGGCCTAGTAGTCCCGGGATGGGATGTATGGAAAAGCTTGGAGAATGGGTCTCAGTGTAGGGCCTACTTATCCATGTAGCAGACTGTGGATTATGGTAAATCCTGAAGGACTAGGAGGCACTAAAATTCCTCACAGTGTAGGTGGAAAACTCTTGTAGAATTCATGCTTGTTTGGTTATTTTTGGTTGGTTATGCATCCCACATTCATGATTGGAATATGGCACGGGGTTGATTGGCTGAAGAGAGATTTGGCTCAGCCAATCTATTGTTAGGTGAAACTTAGAAGTATTTTCTTTGGTTGGTTTTTAAACTCATTAATGAGAATCTCATTCCTTTGGTATTTGTAGTATAAATGTACTAGTTATTATGTGGATTCTATTATTGTTGTATCCATTGCATTTCTATGTTTTCTATGCTGGTTATACACATGTATGTTGACAATGATGATGTATGGCTCTCTCCATGTTTTTGCTTGTAAATGAATGCACAATGTTTCTATGGTTAAATATATTTTATTTCAGCTAATGATGTAAGGGAGAAATGCTTCTTAGCAATTTTCAGATAAATATGAGACCCCTATGCTCAGATCTACTATTTACACATGTAGTTCCATTGTTTATCACATGTTTGAAAAAATGTTTTTCATGGATAGGAGGGGTCTGGATGAGTTCTTATTGATGTTATTGCTTCAGTATCATTGTCCTGTTGTTATTTATTATCTCTGAACTTTTCATGAAGTCATGGGGGTGTTGATATTGGTGTATAAGGTTTGTATGTTGTGTTTTTGTTGGTTCCATTTCCTTAAGGTGAGCTAGGAGGTTGAATCTCATTATAGTAGCCTCTCGTCACATGTTTACCCTAGTTGGTTAGTTACTTAGGTAGATGTGGGAAGAGGGTGTTACAGAGTGGTATCAGAGCCAAGTTCAACCCTTGGATTGGATGGGCGGTGTGTTGGTCATGTTTTTCTGTTGGTTGCATATGTGTTTCTCATACCTATGGTGTATGTGCTTGTTGCATTCGTGTTGTGTTAGCCATGGTGGCATTGGTGAAACTATGGAAGTAGTGATGGTGTTTGTTGTCAATCTTCTGCTTTTGGTCTTTTGTGGTTCATTGTGCTTGATTTGTTGCTTTGTTTATTCCTAGTGCAAGGCCTTGCCACTTTATTTTTGGTGTCGTGTTGCTATTGGTTTTCGTGTTTTTCTTCTTGTTGGATTTCTTTATCTTTCCTTTTATGATTTTAGTCTTGGGAATTGGTTTGGAATGAGGAAATTTAATGGAGCTCCGAGAGAGTTGTGTGGTACCCAACAAGTAATGTATGGCACGAATGAAGCTCGGTACATGAGAAAGCGCAATGGAAGGTAAGACTATGACAGTTGGTTGGACTGGTTGGATCCATTGCAGTAAATGGAAGGTGGTAGTACAGACATGAGAAAGGTAACCAAAAAAGGTAAAGAAAGTGGATCCGAGGTGTTAGATGTTGTGGCTATGTTCAGAATGGTTGTTCTCAACGTTGTGCATGTTGTGCATGAATAAAGGAAATTCTATTAACCTAGACCTTACGATATTCAGTAACTATGACATTATTATGATTATGTTGGTGTTTATATATGTATACATGTATGTATGTCGTGTCTGACAGGGTCATCATGGGTCATGGTTGTCTAATGCTAATGTTTATATGTATATATGTGTGTATGTATATCGTTGTTTGGCAAGATCATGATTTTTTTATGTTAATGATTATATATGTATGTGTGTATGTATCTATGTCACTGTCTGACATGGTTGTTTGGGATCATTCTCATAGAGAAATTATTTCTTATGAAAGTGAATGGAATGAAGAGGTTCTTGATATTATGAGGAATCAAGTAGGAAGAGTAACTTTGAAAGATATATGAGGTCAATATCATGTGTACATTAATTGATATTATATGCTTGTACTATGCCTATGTTTATGTTATGGATAGGTAATGCTGAAGGGTACATCAACAAAGTGAAAGTAGTGTGACCTGTGGCATGCTAGGATAAGCATGGATAATGGAAAGATAATAGAAGCAAGGTTGCTTGTGGTGTCAGTGTGTGGTCTATGGATGTGCAGTACTATTGTTGTGTATATGTTGCGCATGTTGTATATTCAGTGATTGTACCTATGGTGATGTATACATGTAACATATGTAGTATTGCATACCTATGATTTTGTATGCTTGTTGTATATATGGTGTTGTGTGTTTATTGCATATGCAGTGCTAGTTATAGACGGTGCTACGTACATCTTGGATATGTGGTGCCTACCATACTATGCGCATGTTGGATATGCGGTGTTGTGTGCATATGCTATTGTGCACATGTTGGATATACGATGTTGTGTATATATGGTACTATGTATGCGTTGAATATGCAGTTCTATGTACATATGGTGTTGTGTGCATGATTGTACATGTGGTGTTGTGTGTGGGTGGTGCCATGTACATGTCGCACATGTGGTTCCGTGTACATGCCATGCATGTGCTGTTGCATACATGTGGCATTGTTTACACGTTGTACAGGTGTTGCGGTGTACATTTGGCATTGTCTACACATTGTGCAGGTGGTGTCATGTACATGTGATGTTGTGCAGGTAGTGTTATGTACATGTGGTAATGTGTAAATGTTGTGCATATGGTACTAGTATACATGTGGAATTTTTTTCATGTCGTACATGGTGTGTTGTGGGCATGCGGTACTATGTATGTGCGTGGTGTAGTCATGGTATCGTGACATGTGTATTCGGTGTGTTGTACTTTGTATATGTATATGTATTGTGTTTTATTATACTCCAAGTGTAGGTGTATGTGTTAAATGTCAGTGTAGGCATATGTATTCTATTTTATATACACCAGGTGTATCTGTATGTGTTGTATGCCAATGTAGGCATATGTATTTTATTGTATTGTATGCCTCGTGTAGGTGTATATGTGTGTTTTGTTGTACATCGGCTATAGTTGTATGTGTTGTGTTGCATGTTGAGTGTAGATGTATGTATTGTGTGGTGTTGTACATTGTGTGTGGATTTATGTGTTATCATGTACACTATGTTTATGTGTACGTAGTTGAAGGGAAGGAAATAATGTTTTTCGGGTGTAGCAACCGATCTGGTATGGGTATAAAGGAACAAAGACAGAAGTAAGGATCGATTAAAGGATAAGTATCAGTATTTTATTTCAGTTCATTATGCATGTGATCTATGATTCTAACTTATGATAGTTACATGTGATTTATGATTATGGTTTATGGTGATTTCATGTGATTCATGATTTTAATTTATGATGGTTTTGTTTTTAGCTAACCATATGTGATATTTTATACATGATGATTTGATAAAATAGTTAGTTTGACATGTGTGATAGGAAGTGAGCAGGATTGCAAGTGTACCTTATTGAAGATCTACCAATGAGGTATCATGTGAATTTATTTCAATTTATTTTGAATCCAATGGCAGTTATGTGCTTGGTACAGGATGCACGAAAATGCCTGGTTGGGTGGTTGAAACTGATTGCAAGCATTAGCAGCAGCAACAAAAGGAATTGAAATAGGAAGTAGTTTGTTGGTAAAGAACTTCAGGAGCAGGGCCATTTTGTGACACTGGTACCCAATAGTGTCAATTGACTCCCATGAGCATGTTGTGGCTAGTATGATCATTTTGAGGCAAGGAACCCTTGCCAAGGGATGGATTTTCCGGGATAGGGGATGCAAGGGAACTTGGAAGGTGAGTGACTGCATTGAAGGGGATGACCAGATTGCCCGAGGGAATATGTATCAGAAAAGGGAAGGTTGGGGATGGATTTGTTTTGGTCATTCACATTACTAGATGGAATCAGATGCACATTGGGAGTGTGAGCTGGAAAAATTAGTTGGTAAATTCTCAATGAGAGGACAAGTGGCATAGGTTTGTAGTATTGGACATTGGATGCAGCTTAGAATTTGGAAGTGGATTCTGGACTTCCTAGGAAGGAAGTGAATCCCAGTATTACTTTTCGGGTGGAAGTGTGAGCCTTTGGATTCCCTTGTTGTTGATACAGGCATCATATCCTTTTATTTTCCAGTTTAGAAAATGTGTATATGTGTATGCTATTGTAAATACCATAATGAGTTGTGTTATAAAGCTCCAGTACATGGTATGATTTTCATAATGATTTTTTATTTTGAGAAGGTTATTCATTGTAAATATTGCAGAGATATGTGTTACAAAGCTCCATGGGAAGTTTTTTTTTTTTTTTTTTTTTTTTTTTTTTTTCGCTGTTTTTTCTGAGGTATATGTGCAGTTGAACACCGAGGATGGTGTCCCCCAAAGGTGAGGATTTCGTAACAGCCTTGGTAAAAATTCCATGTAAAAAAGTGAAAATAATAACCACAGTTGATAGGACACTTAATTGGGAGTCAGATTAGGACCAATGAATGAAATTTAATCAATGGTCACAAATTTTCCTTCCTGCGGGAAACACATCACATGAAAAAGAGAAGAGATAAGAGCTCCCATGACATAAGTATAGTCATGCCCAAGGAGTAAATTAAAATATAAAGGGGCTTGGAAAACCATCACATCGATATAGACAATCTTTCCTCCCAAAGTAATCGACAACTTAGGAAGGATCCCTAACAGTTGACTAGTTCCTCTGTTAAAAGCCAACAATTTCTGGGTAACGGGTACAATTTGCGGAGAACCTAAAGCTTGCCAATTATTTGAGAACATAATACTAATAGATGTGCCTTCATCTATGATTGTGTTGGGTACAAGTATATTATAATCATGTACGGTGATATGAAAAGGCACATAATATGGAAGATGATATCCTTCCAACCTATTCTAATCAAAAGAAGCAACCATACTGTTAGTATGAATCCTTTGTCGAAGTGTACGAAAAAGGACCACTTTATCTACGCATAAATAATAGCCCTAACAACAAAAGTGGCTGCTAATATCTTCAGATCTACAGTTAGTTGATCAAGAAAAGAGCTGCAAAAAACCAGATCTATGCATAGAAAGACATTAAGCAGTAAAAAGAAGGGTTTGCTCCATATACCAATAGACAAGACAAGAACAATTTTTGAAAGAATTTTTTTTATTAAGGGCACCTGGGAGGAAAACAAGAAGGCGTATCCAATTCTCCTCAATGGGATGGGTTCTTGGAAGTCCTCGGCACTTCAGATCTAGAATCTCTCTCTCTTGTTGGTGTAGAAAACCCAGACAAAGATAGAACTCAAAGGGAGCTCACACAGCAAATAATGTAGAAAAATGTGACCAAGTGTATAGATCCAGAGTGATCTAATAGGCAACAAAAGGTGAGGAATGGTAGGAAAAACCCTCCTATTTATAACAAATATTGGGTCATTCTAGATCTTGGTGCATGATTAAAATAATGTTAACCAAATCTAGATCCACCTTTTATGGAATATTTTATTATATTTGTTGGAGGGAAAAAGTATTTGACTTGGGTCAAATCCCTTTATTTATTAATAATAAATAAATAAATGATTTATTTATCTTTTTAAGGAAGTGGTTGAAGGATAATTAAATAAATAATGATTTATTTAATTATTTGTGGGTGATTTGGTCATATTTAACAAGGAATATTATCTAAATAAGATTTAAATAATTATTCCTAGAAGATAATAAGATAAATAAAGATTTATCTAATTAATTTCTTTGTTTTTGGGTTAAACATGACAAGGAATAATAATTAAATTATGGTTTAATTAATTATTCCATGAGGAAAATTAAACAAAATAGGTTTGTTTAATATTTCCTTTTGGGGTTTCCTGTTTATACCATAAACAACCTAATAAATGTGGTTTATTAAGTTATTTTACATAGTGAAAGCAATTTTACTTAGGGTAAAATTGGTCTTACATGGTGTACTTGGGTCCATCTAATGATAATAGGTTAGATGACCAAAAAATGGTGTAACAGATTGCCCCCCAGCGTACGAGTGTTAGGAGCAAATCGTATGACCGAAGTACGTTGTAAGAACTCAATCACCAGACATCAAAAGGGAAGTCAGAGAGAGAAATGTAAGGTAGACTAATGTGCTGAAGAACTAGACCCTGAGGAGACGAGACTTACAGGTGCAACAAGTCTCTTTTTATGAGAGGGTACCTGTGCTAAAGGCGACGGGGGAGGCATACCTATGCCCGCCGAGACAAAGTACAAAAGAATAGTGTGTCCAGTAAACAAGGGACCGAACCATAAAGTACAACCGGCATAAACATGAGCCAAATAATAATACAATGAGGAATCCCACATACATGCTGTGCCTGGGATAACAGCCAGGACTTATACAATAATATCTGAGTACATGAGATACAACTACAACCCAAATGCCCCCTGTAAATGGGGAAGTGCTCACAAAATCTGACTGATACATGCAAATAAAAGAGGCGCTGCAAGCGGCTAAGGCTGACATCATCAAATATATGGAGCTACATCAAGGGCTGCAATGAAGAGGTCATCCGGGCATGTGGGGGGCTACCTACAGGGCCACCCCCTCATGAGGAGTAGAGACATCTCCACACACACTAAGGGAGTCACCAAAGGCTGTAACATCAGACCGTAAGTACTTATGGATCTTGATCATGCTGAAAGGAGCTAGAGTGGAGAAACAATCAAGTCAAAGGGAAATGAGAGATCCCTTTGCCTGATCCGAGGCACCGAACAAGAGTGGAAGCTGGAACCAAGGTAAACCGCCCTCTAGACCTGTCTTCTGGAATGAAGAAGCTGGTGTCGACAGAAGGAGGTCTGCCATAGGTGAGGCAATGATAGATCCTCAACTAAGGCACGAGAGAAAATAGTAGAGCGACGTACAGGCTGACACTAATGATTATGATGGAATGGAGAGGATTGAGTAGCGAGTGGACGACTTCCCTTGTTAGAGCATAAAGGGCATGAATGACATAGCAATGACTTACACAATACCATAAGGGATAGGGGACAGTGGGACTGAAGGCCATAATGTGCGACACAAGAGAGAGACCAAGCAATGAAGGATGGAGGGCTATAACGGGGTTCAAAGGGACTCGGGATAGGCTCCATGAATGCAATGATGACTCAACTTGGATGCTCTAAACAAGGGCGACTCGATGGTGCTGCCACACAGTAAAGGCCCAATGGGGGACCATGAAAAAATGAGTACAAGAGGGTTACTCATGACGAAAATTGACACAAACAAAGACAAGTAAGGAGGCGAAATGGTGCCCCTAGTACAAGTGTCGTAAGTGAAGAAATGCGATTTTAAGGAGAGGGGAAGTGACATGTCTTGGACGAAATGTGTCCTGGTGAAGTATCAAATCCCAAAAAAAATGAAAAAGATGTTGCCTATCTAAAAGAAAATAAAACATGCATTTCAAAAGGGAAATGCTAAGGGTAATATTTCTTAAGATAGAGTGCATTGCGAGGATTAGGAAGGGGATTGCCTTCGAAATCCTCTAAGAGGTATGCCCCCTTACCGAGATCCTTAATGATGATGTAAGGGCCTGCCATAATGAGTCAAACTTCCCATGACCAAGGACATCATGGGCCTAGTCATAAACTAGAACAAGGTCGCCTTCGTGAAAAGTACGAGGCTGGACTTTTCGGTGATACTGAGCTTTGGTGCATTTCTTGGTCGCTTCCATGGTTTGCAAGGCAATACGACGGTCTTCGGAGGCGCGCTCAAGCATGATAAGTCGTTGTTCGAGAGGTTGGGTGTCAGGGAGAAGTTCGACGGCCAGATGCAGGGAAGGAATTTCACACTCGATTGGTAAGACTGCCTCCTCTCCAAAAACAAGGTGGAAAGGAGTAAACCCGGTGGCAGTTTTAACAGAAGTTCGATAGGCCCACAAAGCAGGGAAGAGCATAAGATGCCAGTTGGTTTTGTGCTTATTCACCGTTCGTTGAAGCATAGTCTTGAGGATTTTGTTGACTGCTTCAACTTGGCCATTACCTTGGGGGTAATAGGAGGAGGAATATTGGTGCTCAAAACCCAACAGTGAGGATAGCTCACGCCATATCTCATCTTCAAAATTTCAGCCGTGGTCAGAGACCAGTTGTTTCGGAACCCCGAATCGAGCGATAACGTGGTTAAAGAAAAAGAGGGTTGCGGTAGCTGCGGTGTTGTTAAATGTTGGCATAGCCTCGGCCCATTTTGTGAAATAGTCGACCGCCACGATGATATATTTATGGTTACCAGCGGATGGCGGGCGACACTCCATAAATTCGATGGCCCATTTACAAAAGGGACCAGTTGAGATGACCGGATGGAGGGGAGCTGGGGGAGCTCGCGCCTTAGGGGCGAAATGTTGGCAATTGGAACAGTGTTTGACTGCTTCAATGCAATCAATGAAGAGGGAAGGCCAGAAATACCCAGCGCGCATGACTTTTTGAGCAGTAGCAAGACCAGAGAGGTGGCCACCGCAAGCGCCGCTATGGCAGGCATTGAGGACTTGTTCAGCTTCAGTGTGCGTGAGACAACGACGAAGGATAGTATCTATACCGCGACGATAGAGGTCGTCACCGATAAGAAGGTAGCAAGGAGCCTGGTGTCGGATACGTCGTCGAGCGTCACGATCAAGGTGAAGAGCGAACTTTTGGGTTCCCAAGTAAGTGAGGATATCGTTGTACCAAGGATCATCCGAAGTAATGGTGAATAAGTGCTCATCAGGGAAATCATCAGTAATTGGAGGATCTTGTGTTCCGGTAGGTAATTCAGAAATGAGTTCAGCAAGGGCTAAACCTTTCTTACTTTTTGGTGTGACAAATTCGAGGTTGAATTCTTGAAGGATGACGACCCAACGGGCGTACTTCCCAGTGAGGATGCGGCGACTCAATAGGAAAGCCATGGGGTTGGAATTAGTCACAACCTTGGTGGAATGCATGAGGATGTAATGACGAAGTTTTTGGACTGAGAACACAACAGCCAGCGCTAGTTTTTCTTCATGTGAGTAGGAAACGGGAGGCCCTACTGGGTTCTTACTGACGTAGTAGATCACATGCTCGATACCATTGTCATCTTCCTGGATAAGGACTCCAGCGACCGAATAGGTGGAAGCGGAGATGTACAGGATGAAGTCCCGATCAAAGTCGGGAGGGCGGATCAAGGGAGCAGATGTGAGAGCCTGTTTGAGGGCATCGAAAGACTCATGAGCATAGGTATCCCAAACAAATGGGATATTGGACCGGAGGAGTCTAAGGAACCCATGCGCGGTGGTGGCATAGTCAGGGACGAACCGACGAAGAAAATTAGCTTTTCCTTGGAGACTTTGGAGCTGGCGAAGGGTACGCGGAATGGGAAGTTCAAGAATGGCTTGAACTTTCAACGGGTCAAGAGTGATACCGTCCTTAGACACTATGAAGCCTAAGAGACGGCCGGCGGGAACGCAAAAGACGCATTTCAACGGGTTAAGGCGGATATTATACTTGCGACATCGGAGAAAGACGGTACGCAGATTGTGGAGGTGCTACGCCTGATGCTTAGAACGCACAGTGAGGTCGTCTAAATAAGCAAGGATAATATGAGCTAAGTCACAGAAGCAATAAGACGTGGCCCGTTGAAAAGTGGCGACAGCGTTTTTAAGGTCGAATGGCATGACCCGGTAAGCAAAAGTTCCCCATGGACTGATGAACGCGGTTTTGAGTTGGTCAGCAGGACGTATAACGATTTGGTTGTATCCGGAGAAACCATCCATAAAGGATAGAACCTCATGCCTCGCACACTCATCAATGATTTGGTCAATAAATGGTGTGGGGAAGTTGTCTTTGGGACAAGCTTTGTTCAGGTCGCGAAAGTCCATGCAGACACGGATGGTGCCTTGTTTCTTGAGGACGGGAAACGGGTTGGACACCCAAGTGGTGTATTCAATAGGATAAATGAAACCAGCCTGCTTGAGCTTATCGATTTCGGCTTTGATAGCATTACGTCTAGAAGGATTAATGGGTCTCAACTTTTGTCGGACTGGGTTGGCATCGGACCATGTGTCGATATGATGCTCGATGATGGTGGGATCAAGCCCAGGAATTTCGGAGTAGGACCAGGCGAAAATATCACAGAATTCTTTGAAAAGCTTAGTGTAAGCTTCGATTTCTTCCGGGGTGCATTGGGCGCCCAAGGTAATATATTCTTCGATTCCTGGTTTGACCGAAATGTCAATTTTAATGGTCGGAGAGATATTGGCCATGTTTCCTTCTTCGAAAGCATCAGGTGCAGGGATGGGATTTTTGAAGCAATCGACTGCATTGGGAATGAAGTCTTTGGTTTCCACAACATATTGGTCATGGGATTGTTGTGGGAGGAAGTATGCGCGATGGTGCATATCATCCCACGGAAAGTCAGGGTTGGTCATGGCTTCCATAATGTCTTCATTGGACTGGAAGATGGGAAGATTGGAGGAAGAAGGATCACCCGATCAGGTAGTGATGTGTGACTGGTCATCTTGTGGAGAAGGGCTCAGATGCGCAACGTCAACAGATCCAAGGTCGACTAAGGGGGAACCGAGAGTGTCTGCAGGTTGAAGGTTAGGTGAACTATCTCTCAAGGATGATGATAGGTACAAAATGGTGGTCGAAGACTCCGTTGGTTCGATAGCGGGAGGAGGAATGTAAATGGGAGTAGGAATATCCTCTGGTCCTATCGAAGTAGAACTTGCAGACAAGTGAGAAGGTATCTTGTCGTGCGTAGCCTTGAATTGGCGGTACGTGTCTAAGGAGGAACGATACTCGTCAAGGCGGGGACAGAGGTGGGTGTAATGGCCATGGAAATCGCACAAAGCACAAGGGTGATTTTTGCGCAAGGTTTTGAGTTTCGGGAGAGAATCCGGGATGGTGACGTAGACTTCGGGGATATCAGAGTCGGGAAACATCTCGTTGACCATGATCTTGAAGTGTGGAAATTCAGGACACATATGGGTGGCGTGACCGACAATATCGCACAAAGCGCACTGGATAGCGTGCTTTGGCGGTCGAGGAGGGGTAGGGTTTGTCGGCGCGGGTTGGTCCTGATTGGTTGCCCCCTTATGAGCTTTGCCTTTCTTTCCCAGGGCTGTCACCACAGGGGCAGGGTCCTGGGGAGGTGCAGGGGGCCTGGAGGAAGCGAGGGGGACCGGTTGAACCGATGTCAAAGCAAGATAGGGTTTGGGGTGACCAGGAGGGGTAGCGGCTGGAGGGTCAAGGTACCAGACGGGTATACCCAGGGTCAGGTTAGGGAGAGAGAGGGTGGCCATGACGGGGACCGAATAGACTCCGGGAGGGGGAGCCAGGAACAGTATCTGACCAGCGGGATAATGACCAGGAGGGACGACTCCGAGATGATTAAGGCCTGGGGGAACCGTTCCAGGGGGATAAAGGGGTTCAGAGATACCAGCTATAGGAGTAGGGCCAGAAGGAGAAGGTCCGGCTGGTGGGGAGAAAGGGATAGGAGCGGGTTGCGGTGGGTGAGGTTGCGTATGAGGTTGCTGACTAGCCAAGGCGGGTTGCCTAAGGGCAGCCCGAGACGATTGCATCATGCAAACATTCGATAAGCTGGGATCAAAGAGATGAGGAGGGGGGAGACCAGGAAAAGTTCCAAGCAGGGAGGAATCTTTGTAGACGCCGGGGGAGACACTGGTCAAGGAATCGACGGTTTGCTTATTGGCTACAGAAGAGATGGTCGTCTCCGGAGAGGTTTGAGACGGCGGCTCATGGTAAGATAGCTGGTCAATGGTGACTATCTTTCCATTGTGAGGGAAAGACATCTTGCGAAAAACCGTGGATGGGATAGCAGACATGGCATAGGTGTAGCTTCGCCCCAATAGAATGTTGTAGTCTAGAGGGGCGTCAATGACTTCGACGTCAACGCAAACGGTCTTACCGGCAAGGGTGATAGGACAATTACGGAAAAGGCCAATGGGCTGGGAGGTGTGGTCATCCCACGCTCGAAGGGTGATCGTGGAAGGGGCCAACTCAGGAGATCCGAGTTGCTTCCAAACCGAAGCGGACATCACACAAGTGGATGCCCCCTCATCCATTATACACCGAGAAACGTTGGCGTTCCGGATTTTGACTGGGATTTGGAAGGAGACGGAAGCAGGAAGGGGAGGATGGTCTGATTGATGGGTGTCGAACACAATCATTTGGTCATCAGCAGGATCTACAGCGCCCACGGCAAATAGTAGAGCCTTCTTTTGGGAAGGGCACGACTGGAGGAGTTCCAGTGTGGAAATGGCAGCAGGAGATTGCGCCAAATCATCTACTATGCTATACGAATGAGCAGCTCGACCAGAAGCAGCATTTCGACGTAACGGTCCTTTAGGAATCTTGGGATGGACCTCAAATTTGGGTTGAGGGATATGTAAGGGACCATTGGTTGTCGAAAGAGGCTCTATAGAACCGGAAGAAGGGGACTCGGGGGCAGACTGAGCGAGAGGCTTGGGGTACTGGCGAGACCGAGTTTGAAGGTGAAGGTCGACGGTTGGGGAAGGATCAGAGTTCATCATAAGGATCTGGTAATCGGAGGAACTAGAAAGGGAAGGTGGAGTGGCGACCTGTCTATCAGGTGGTTGGGTAGCCACGAATCCTTGCTGAGGGAAAGGATCAGTAAACACAGCTGGTTGGGTAGTGGCCACATTAGGAGGAGCATGAGGGGACGCGTGTTGTCCACGCAATGTGGCTTGAGACTCCCACATCTGCCACATCTAGGGTAAGAGGGGACAATCGTGGGTGTAATGACCATAAACACCGCAACACCAAGAAGGCTTATTTGTGCGAAGCGGCCTGTCCGGCTTGGGCTGAGTGCCCTATTGCTGGTTGGCAGTGTTAGGGTCAACACCTTGAGGATTGGGTCCACAAGTACCAGGGGCATATTGGTTTGGATTGCCTCTCTGCCTTCTTTGAGAAGAAGGGGGATTAGTCGCGCCCTGCTGTGCAAATACTTGCCCTGGAGGGGGCTGTAGGTGCTGTTGCGGGTTTGGAGGAGGCAAGGGAGATGGAAGCGCATATGCTAGAGGAGCTGGCGCACCAGGCTGCAGATAAAGGTAATGGTTAGGTTGGGCAAAATTGAGGTAAGTAGGAGGTTGGGAAAAAGGAGGAGGCATGCCATATCCTGGATACATGCTACCGGGAGGGGGAAGAGTGCTAGAGGTGCTGGCCCCTCCCTGAGGGAGACCATAGCCCATAGGAGGTTGAGCGTACGAATGGGAAAGGGCTCCAACGATACCGTCAGCGGATTGAGATGTCCCCGGGGCGTTAGCGCTGCCAGGCCTGGGGAGGTCAGGAAGAACGGTATAAACATAACCAGACTGAGCATAGATCAGGTCATATTTCAAGGCTATTTGGAGGGCAGCTTCTTCGGTTTGAGGAAAATGGGAGGCGACATCTTTGCTAATGGGAGCTAAGAGAGAGCGAAGGAACCAGTCCATATAGATTCAATCTTCGAAGGGGGGAGCTCGACATAAGCTTCGTCTTCGTCGCCATTTATGGACATGAGCGGAAAGGCGGGTTGAAGAGGTTTTCTTGAAAGAGGTCAAAAGCTCCGTACCAGTATCGTATTGGAGAGGGAGCTGGAAGTAAGATAAAAAGGCTTGGTCAATGGTCGCAAAGGTGGTATGGGAAGAGGTGGCTTGGTCTACATACCATTTAGAAGCTTCGCCGGTAAGCGTGCGTTGGAACAATCGAAGACAGATGGAGTCATCGGTAATGGAATTGGAGGAACACCACATGTGGAAATATCGGACATGATTGGTTGGATCTTCTCCAGCAAGGCCTTCGAACTTAGGGATGTCGGAGGGGAGCTTGGTCAGCATAGCAGGCCAACCAACATCGTGGCGGATAGGGTCATTGATCAACTGATTGAAATTGGGGAGGCTGAGGCCTGCGATGTACGACAGCAAGGGTATGGCCGAGGTAGTTCCTGTGGCAGTTCCGCTAGTAGTAGTTCCAACATTAGGGCCGGGAGCACCGCTAGTGTTAGGCCCTGGACTAGACATAGTGAAGGTGACAGGGGGAGAACCAGAAGGAGAAGGAGAACCCAATGAATCAGAAGAGGAGTCGGAGTGCGGACTCGGAGGAGGACTGGCTCGACGACAGCGGGATGGAGTAGGTCGATCGACCGGAAACTGAGGGTGAAGGCCAAGAAGTCTCCGGGAAGTGCGCATTGGGGGCGCAATGATGACAACAAAAACACGGCACAAGGGGAAGAATAACGCCCACAAGGGCAAGGAGGTGCAGAATCAAGTCGAAACAAGGGCAGATAGGTGCAGTGTCAATTGATTTTAAAGTCTTTGCCTGGCGGTGTAAACCAGGCTCTTCTTCGCTTAGGGTGAGTGTGTGGCGTGCGTTAATTTGAATTTTTAAACCCTTTTCATTTTGAGAGCAAGAGAAAAAGTGTGCTGCGTAATTGAAAAAAAATCTGCAGAGAACAGTATATAATGCTGAAATAACAGAAAAATAACAGCTACTAGTGCATCGATTCAACCCAAGAAGGCGGGTCACTCAAAACTAATCTAAAAAAGGGCAAAAATCTAGTGAAAACACACTTAAAAAGAGGCCAATAGATCTAGGGTCAAGAGGGACAGGGATCTAAAGGATAAAGCTGCTGAAAAGAGGTGCAGATCACAGCCAAGAGGCAGAGGCATGGTGGCTGGAAAAAAGAAGGAAATCAACAAAAAGAAGAAGGGGCAAGGACGAGGCCCTAAAAGTAGATCCAAACAAATCTTCAGGAGGTGATTTGAGAGGTAGAAGAGCTGATTAAAAGAGATCTGAAAAGGAGGTATCAGATCTGGAAAAGGGGAGGCTGAAACTCTGAAAAATTAGACACCTGAAGCAGCTAAAACTCTTCCACCAAAAGTGGAGGGTACTGAAGCCCTAGGTGGCTAGGTTCCCACTTAGATGAGAAAAAAAGATCAGGAACAGATCGAAATGGGCTGAGACAGAGGCTGGAAGACCCTGACAGAAGCTTCGGAAAAACCCAGAAAAATTGCAGAAAAACAGCTGAAAAAGTGGCAGGTCGCAGGTTCTGACCTGTTTTCAGTGCAGGTCGCATAAAAGAGGCTGAAAAGTGCGGCCTGGAGGTCCAGGTCGCAGGTTTAGGGCCAAAAAGTGCGACCCCCCTGTTCCGGTTGTCTCGGCGGCAGATTTTCAGAAAAGTTGCCGTCTCAGTTGCGGCTGGTGTCGCTTACCTGCGCAATAGGGCCAGAAACACACGGAAGTTAGAAATTTTAATGTTTTAGGGTTTTATGTGAGAAAAACAACATAAAAATAGGGAAAATATTCAGCTGAAAAGAAACCCTAGGGTCTGAAGTAGCTGGATATGCAAGAATATGAAAAACGACAGCGGTCGTAATTTAAAACCCGTGTGGAGTCACCATTTGTTAGTATGAATCCTTTGTCGAAGTGTACGAAAAAGGACCACTTTAGCTACGCATGACTAATAGCCCTAACAACAAAAGTGGCTGCCAATATCTTCAGATCTGCGGTTAGTTGAACAAGAAAAGAGCTGCAAAAAACCAGATCTATGCATGGAAAGACATTAAGCAGTAAAAACAAGGGTTTGCTCCATATACCAATAGACGAGACAAGAACAATTTTTGAAAGAATTTTTGTATTAAGGGCACCTGGGAGGAAAACAAGAAGGCGTATCCAATTCTCCTCAATGGGATGGGTTCTTGGAAGTCCTCAGCACTTCAGATCTAGAATATCTCTCTCTTGTTGGTGTAGAAAACCCACACAAAGAATAGAACTCAAAGGGAGCTCACACAGCAAATAGTGGAAAAATGTGACCTAGTGTATAGATCCAGAGTGATCTAATAGGCAACAAAAGGTGAAGAATGGTAGGAAAAACCCTCCTATTTATAACAAAATATTGGGTCATTCTAGATCTTGGTGCATGATTAAAATAATGTTAACCAAATCTAGATCCACCTTTTATGGAATATTTTATTATATTTGTTGGAGGGAAAAAGTATTTGACTTGGGTCAAATCCCTTTATCTGTTAATAATAAATAAATAAATGATTTATTTATCTTTTTAAGGAAGTGGTTGAAGGATAATTAAATAAATAATGATTTATTTAATTATTTGTGGGTGATTTGGTCATATTTAACAAGGAATATTATATAAATAAGATTTAAATAATTATTCCTAGAAAATAATAAGATAAATAAAGGTTTATCTAATTAATTTCTTTGTTTTTGGGTTAAACATGACTGGGAATAATAATTAAAGTATGGTTTAATTAATTATTCCATGAGGAAAATCAAACAAATATAGGTTTGTTTAATATTTCCTTTTGGGGTTTTCTGTTTAGACCATAAACAACCTAATAAATGTGGTTTATTAAGTTAGTTTACATAGTGAAAGCAATTTTACTTAGGGTAAAATTGGTCTTACATGGTGTACTTGGGTCCATCTAATGATAATAGGTTAGATGACCAAAAAATGGTGTAACACATACTACTTGGAGGGGGTGTCATGGGAATCAGAGAATTTCCCCCCTGTGTTATGATAATGGGAGGATCGCTCTTCTATACCATGGGAATGAGACGATTTCCCCCCAATTCATTGGAATCTGAAGAAACAAGAATAATATTAGTGGTATGAAGTTTACTCTCTATGGGAAAGATACGATCAACTGAAGTTGAAATAAGGTCAACTGTATTCTCAACCAATGGTTGGTCAGGAATCATGGGATTCACGTTCAGAGAGAGTAGGATCGACTATAAATGAATTCTGATCAGTCACTTCATCAACTAGTGGAGGATCAGTGGAAAGCTTCCAGTAACCAACAGGAAGCAAAGGCTAAGAATTTGTAAGGTTTTCCAATACTTTTGAGGCCTCATCCATATAAGGGAAAAGGTGAATAAGATGATTCCCTTCACATAACCTATGGGAAAATTTGACTTTACCCCTTTTCCATTGGACCTTACCATCGCTAGTTGAGGGTTTATCACTATCATGATCTCCAGAGGTCGATGACAAAGGCTGATGTGAGTTGGTGGACCACAATTCTAATACCTTGGGAATACCAGGAAAATCTCTTAGAAGGTGGTCACCCTTACATAAATTGCAAGGGAATTTTACTTTATGGGGCTGATTGAAAGTTTTTCCCACAACAGTTTCATTGGTAGCAATGGTTTCTTGGTTTACCCCTTACTTATTTTCTTCTTCTTCTTCATCCTCTTCCTCTTCTTCTACTTCTTAGCTTCCTTGCTACTAGAATCAATACTTTCATCGAGGAAAGAGGAAGAATAGGGTGAAGAAATAACATGTAAAGAAGGAAAATGGTCAACTTTAGGATCAACATGAGGTTGACACTATTATAGTGGAGGCAAACTTGGTTGAGAAGCAATTTGGACATTCATAACCATAGGAGCCGAAAACATCCAAACTGGAAAACTAATGGTAAACCTAGGAAGGGACAATGTTGCCATGTAAAGAGCACAAATATTTCCAAAAGAAGGAAAAGGACCAAGATTCCCATCTAAGGGGTTTCCTTGATTGGTATAATCATGAATTGTTTCCATTAGACTCAACCTAAGATCTACTAAGGAGGAGTTCCATGAATAGGATTTTATTCCACTGCCAATTAATTTTAGAAATGAACAACAAATAAATCAGAAAGGGGTAAGCTAGGCATAAAGTATTAGCAAGCAACCATGAACTAAAATATACACCTTGGAAAACAAAGGTTTTAACGAACAAAATAAAATCTCCCTGAATGTTGTGTTTGGTGTATCATGGTTTACAAGGAAGTGGAATCAGTTCCTATGGATGGATAGCAGCCTACTGGGGAATCTCAAAATATACGTGACGGTACATGGGAGTGCAGTCCGTAGCAGTGTTTTCAAATGTGTAACTGTTTGATGAGAGCATTCCCATATACTTACCATGCGTGGAGTGCTTTCAATATACCTGAAACTACTAGATAATGATCCTATACACTTCCGTATGTGGAACGAGATATCAAGCCCAAGATACAAATCTGGAAAATAACGATAACACCTATGTTTTATGATGCTAGAACATGTCTCTAGACTAGACCTCTAAATTTTTGTGTTAATGTTCCAAATTCTACTTAGGTTAATTGAGGTAAATTTTAAGCTTATCTTGAATTATGTTTCAATTTCAAGGCTCAAAATTGATGTCACCTAAACATACCTTTAATGCTACTAATATGAAGAAAATAATATTTCCATTTCGATGAAAGATATCTAGCATAGGGAAGAAGTGAAAACATTGATGCAACAATCAAGTATGCAGTAGACAAGAGGTTCCTATCTAGATATTTCACTTTCACAATTCCAATTCAGTTTAAAGCATTAAAATATGCCAAACCATGCAATGTAATCTATGCATGATTCCCCTGAAAACTATGCAAATGCAATCAATGCACAATTTCCTTTTTAAATGAATCAGGATGCACGTATCGACTTTCAACACTAAGCAGTGTAATTTATGCTTAATGACAATCTCAACATAAAATTTCCAATGCAATGTAATCTAATTCACTTTCCGGAAGTAATAGTTGATATGAAAGTTCAACAAATGAAAATGCAATTCTTTCTAGTTTCCAAAAGAACTAAAATGCTCATCAAACAACAAATCAATAACACATGTGCAAGCAATGAAACAGTAAATTCAATTACCCAAAGAACCAAAGATTCACCTTAAGCTCATTTTCACTACTTGGACATGGAATCTAATAGTAAGCCATAAAAATCCTAAGCACATAGAGAATGTAGAGGACTTTGGAGATCAAAACATTCCAGAATTTCAATCAAGAAACCCTAAAAAATCTCACTTTACATACCAACACAGGCATACAGTGGGAACCAGGGTGTTAAGCGCGACTGTTCACAATGAAATACATGCTGACAACGCTATAATTTTTGGATAAAATGCATTGGGCGAGGAAAGATCAGGAAAAGAAAATAAAAACTAAAACGAACTCCAAAATTGATACTCTAAATACCAAACTACTTAGAATGCAAGCTTATAAGCAATCAAAATGATGGATTATAAGGCGGTTGGAAAAACTAGTCGAAACATACCAAATCGAAAGGAGGTTTTAAGGGTTATTGGATCCCCAGTGGAGTTTTCATTTTTTTGTGCAGGAAATCCTTTCTGTGGAAATAAATGATCCCTCTAGTTCTAATGGGAGGATCTATCAACAAATAAGAGAAATATTTGCAACCTTTCCTAGCTTATGCTAGAAAACACAAAGGAGGATAGATTTCCTACCTCTTTATGATGTTAATGTTTGCCTTTGGTGTCAGCCTTCATTCTTTCACTTCCACACTCATGATCTCCTCTTCATTGGTGAAAAAAAATTCCTGAAAGGAAGAACACGTAGAGAAAACAAAAATATACAAAGCATAACAATCTATAGTATAAGCTATGTAGCAGTCAAGGAACACTACAATAAATAGAAAATCATTGACATATTTAGGGAAAGGAAACAAATAATTTATTATTAATATAATTTTAAAGGGAGAAATATAACTAGAAGCCTTGATGTTGGACGCCTCCTTAAGGTGAGACTCCAAGTCCTAGCCTCAAATATTCAAACAACTTCCTCCTTCACAGATGGACATCAATTATTCATGCTTCAACTCATAGGATGGAAACCAAACAAGAGTGGATGGTAGAGGTTTCATTTATAGGGAAGGAGAGGGAGTTGAGGATCCATAAAAGGTGGGAGGAGTTTCACATCTTAAGGGAAATATCCATTGAAAGAAGATCCATGGCCATGAATGGGAGGTCTCACTCCTATCATCAACAACTTAAAATCATATTGTCATTCTCGAGGCTTTTATTAAGGGAATATTCTCCTCCATTTTTGCGAAATATTCTTGAAAAGGACCAACGTGAATTTTCTTGACAAAATTCGCGCTGCCAATGCTAAACACATGCTTTAAAAAATGTGACAAGTGCGGGTAATTAATGATGTATAGTGCGTTGGGCTTGTAAAACAAAGTTTTTTACAAGCTTTTCAGAATCTTTTTAAATCAAGTCTTCTTTCACATTTCAGGTATGTTTTAGACATGTTTTATGGAGAACATATTTTGCGACATTGGTGGTATACCAGCACAAAGTGGAGTGTGAAAAAATACTATATAAAAAGGGATTTGTTGCAGTTATGATATAAAATACACTAAATGTCATAAGTGTGCCAAGAAGAAATTATTTTACATAGATTGTGAAGAGGATGAATAAAAGGAACAAGAAACTTCAAAAGAAGAGGATATACACCAGGAACCAACCCTAGAGAAAGAAGAAATGAATCTTACCATATCTTGTAATGTATTGGTAGGAATTACCACTCCTCAAACTCTCAAGATAGAAGGACATATCAAGAATTAAAAGGTAATAGTGCAGATTGATTCAGGTAGTACTCGTAATTTTATTCATTTTAATATATTTAAGGAATTTAATTGCTTCCTATATCCAGCACCACAATGTCAAGTGATGGTTGCAAATGGAGGAACTATAAATTTCTCTGGAAAGTGCCATCATGTCAAGCTAACCATGGGGTAATGTGTATTGAATGGTCCAATTCTTTCCATGACAATGGGTGGTGTTGATGTTATACTAGGAGTCCAATGGTTACAATCTTTGGGTACGATAACTTTTAATTTTCAAGAACTTTTATTGAATTTTTTTTGGGAAGGAAAGGAAAATGAATTAAGGGTATTGCAGGGAAACCATGAAATATAATCAACCCTAATGGAACGACAAATATTTTAAATAAATAACAAAGGGGAGTAATTGCACAATTATGCTCACTAGAGGTTCAAACATGGAAATCATATTTTTCTCCAGATCTCCAAAAAGTCTTGGAAAATCATTTGAAGGTATTTGAGACTCCCAAAGGCCTCCCACCTATTCGTGATCATGATCATGTTATTCATTTTATTCTAGGAATTGTTCCTCAAAACATCAGGCCTTACAAATATCCTTATGCCCAAAAGAGTGAAATTGAAAATATGGCTGCATAAATGCTAAAGGTCGGTATAATTCAAACTAGTCAAAGTTATTTCTTTTCTCTAGTAGTATTGGTGCACAATAAGTATGGATCATGGCACATGTGTCCCGATTATGGGGAGCTCAACAAAATAATTCTTAAGATAAATTTACCATTCCTATTATCGATGAATTTTCGGATGAATTACATGGAATAGTTTACTTCACCAAGTTGGATCTTCGTTCAGGATGTCATGCCTTTTGGCCTTAGCAATGCACCTTCTACATTTCAAGGTTTGATGAATTCCATTTTCAAACCCTTCCTTAGAAAATATATGTTAGTCTATTTTGATGATATACTAATCTACAACAAGTCTTGGAAGGATCATGTTCAACATGTTGACAGGGTGCTCAAACTATTGGAGGAGAAACAATTATATGCAAAAAAATCCAAATGTTTCCTCGGAGTACAGGAGGTGGAATATCTAGGTCATCTGTATCTCATGAGGGTGTTAAGGTAGATCCTAACAAAATTAAATCCATTAAGGAATGAAAATCCCCACAAACATAAAGCATATGCGAGGATTTATTGGGCTGACAGGGTATTATCGCAAGTTTGTTAAGAATTATGGGAGAATAACAGAAACTATAACAACATTATTGAACAAAGATGCATTTTATTTGACTTCATAAGAAAATAAGGCCTTTGAACATCTTAAGGAAGAAATGTGCCACACACCATTCCTAGGTACACCAGACTTCACAAAAATCTTTATTTTGGAATGTGATGCCTCGGGAAATAGAATGCAAGAAGGAAGACCCATTTCCTTTGAAATTTGTCCAATCAAAGGAAAGTATTTACACAAAGCTATTTATGAGAAGGAAATGTTGGAAATACTACATGCACTAAATAAATGGTGACCTTACCTAATGGGAAGAAACTTCAAGGTAAAAGCATATAATGATAATCTTAAACACTTTTTGGAACAAAAATTATCTTCAGAAGAGAAGCAAAAATGGGTCAAAAAGATGTTAGGTTATGAATTTGAAATTGTCTACAAAAAAGGGAAGAAAAATGTAATTGCAGATGCACTCTTAAGAAAGGATGAGTATGTGGAAGCACTGCTTTGTTCCATTTATATTATCCAATCAGATTGGATAACCGAAGCAAGGGATGAATGGAAGAATGACGAATAAGTATGGACGCTAATTCAAAAGTTGCAACAATATCCTTGTACATCTGATACATTTAGATGGAAATTTTTTTTGTTATGGTACACAGATTGCTTATAGATTTGTAAGAATTCCCAACTCAAACAAACAAAATTGTTGGAATTGCGCACCTCTACCTTAGCAGGGCACTCAGTATTTTTAAAAACTTACCACAGGTTTAAGAAGGAACTTTTTTGGGATGGCCTTAAATATGATATTCAAAATTTTGTGGCGGAATGTTTAGTTTTCCAAAAAAATCAAGTTGAGACAATTAAGACCCCAAGTCTGTTATGATCTTTATCCATACCAATTCAAAGCTGGGAGGAGGTTTCAATGTATTTTATCATAGGTTTACCCAAGTTCAAAGGAAAAAATGTCATCATGGTGATAGTTGATAGACTTACCAAGTATGCACACTTTTGTGTGTTATCTCATCCATTTAAAGCCAACACATTTGCTACTACATTTATGGAAACAATTAAAAAGCTACATGGAAACCCAAAGATTATTGTAAGCGACAGAGACCCCATTTTTACAGGAATTTTTTAGACTGAATTATTTTCTTTTTTGGTTACTCAATTAGCACATAACTCATGTTATCATTCTCAATCTAATGGAAAATTTGAGATAGTGAATAAATGTTTGGAAGGATATCTTCATTGCTTTGTATCTGATAAAAAAACACAATGGGTCAAGTGGTTACCTCTGGCTGAATGGTGGTATAACAATTTCTTCCATACTACAGCGAAAATGACCCCATTTATGGCACTTTATGGATATCATCCACCTTCCATCATATCATCTTTACGAGAAAATTCTAAGGTTCAAGCAGTGGAAGATCAGATCGAGCATCAACAACAAGTTCTCCAACTCTTAAATGATAACCACACTTTGGTGCATAAATAAATGAAACGACAGGAAAATCAACATCGCAAAAAAATAAATTTAAGCTTAGGAGACTGGGTATTTTTATAGATACCACAATACAAAAAAAATTCCCTCAGGAAAGCTAAGAAGGATAATAAATTATCACCAAATTACTATGGTCCATACAAGGTGTTGCAAAATATTGGTACTATGGAATACAAATTGGAGCTTCCTGCATATTCCCGAGTGCACCAAGTTTTCCATGTTTCATGCTTAAATAAGATTATAGGTGACAAGCTTCCAGTTCAAGCAATATTTCCAGAACCTGACGAGGAAGGAAAAATCATATTGGAACCTGAAGCAGTCACAGAAACAAGAACTCAACAACTATGAAATCGATCAATTTCAGAGTATCTCATCAAGTGGAAGAACTTACCTGCTGAAGATTCGACATGGGAGGACAATAATTTTATACAGAAGCATCTATAACTACTCAAGCATTGAGGACAACACTTTTTTGAAGGAGAGGGGCATGTTAAGTCATTATAATAATAGTGTATCCCCTTATTGTTATTATTAATGTATCCTCATTGTTATTGTTGTGCCCATGTAGTTCCCATATTGCTGTTAGTGTTCCCCATAGAATCCCACTATTGCTATTATTTCTCCCTTACATTATTATTGTTATGTCGGCTCTCTTTATATGGTGAACCCTTAGACTCCTATATAGATATATAAAGGAGGTTTTGTTATTTGAATAGTCAAATTATTTTTCATTCATGTAAAATGTAAAGGAGGTTCTTCCCTTGAAGGAGATATATTCTAAGTTGTTTATCTATTATTTCTATTGGTTTGTGAGTTGGTTGCATAAATAAGAAACACTTGTAATAGAATTAAACCCTAAAAACAACCAAATAACCAAAGCTCTGATACCAAACTGATCTGTATATGTAAACTTGAATTTTTATGATAAAATTTGCAAGTGAAATTTTAATGTTTTTTGTGAAATTATGTAAGTTGCATCTACACAGAAAAGATGATTTTTAACTCAATTTTGTAGAAAATAACAGAGACAACAATACCATAACAATAAACACAAGACAACAAATGATGAAAGAGTTCACCCCTCCTAGGCTAAAACTCTTAGTCAATCTTCCAATGTTGGGCCTCTTTCATTATGCTCAAAAATATGTGTTTACATAAACTTGCATTGCTCAGAATGAAAACATATTGTCTCCAATGGCTCCAGAACTCTCAAAAGCCCCTAGTTGGGCTCTTTATGCTTTCAAAATAGTCCAAAAATGATTGAGTTATACTCCAGAGAAATTTTCTTGATAATTGTCCTCCAAGTCACACCCACCTACTATCCATCATACAATTTTTGACCTTTTTGGCCACGTGGAGCATGAAATTTCCCCGCGTCGACGAGATTTGCGTTAGTTCAGATGAAAATTATTGCTTCATTAAATTGTACAATGACCCAAAAATTAGGGGAATATGAGGTATAAAATGGGCCTCCTAAGGAAATTATAAAATAATAGTGGAAATAATAAAATAAGATTTGATTACATCATCAAATTTTAGAGGGAAAAAAGGAAAAACTATTTTTCCAACTCGTATTTTCAACTTATCTTCCTATGGGCCTGCTCAAATTTTGAGCAGAAACACTCATTGGATGCAGAATTTTATTTCCCATCTAAGGACTATCCATGTTGCATACTTTCGATAGAAACTACTACATGAAAAATGAGAAATACATGAAAAACGTGATTGTAAACATGTTTTTCATGTATTTCTCATTTTTCGTGTAGCAGGGTCCATCGAAAGTATGCAACATGGGTACTCCTTGGATGAGGGATTAAATTTTTCATCTAATGAGTACTCATGTTCGAAACTTGAGTAAAAAATAGAGAGATATGTTGAAAATATGAGTTGGAAAAATAGTTTTATTATTTTATTATTTTTACTTTTTTACTCTAAAAATGGTGAATCATCCCCATGGTTGACATCATCATCTTGAATCCTATTGGTTCTTATAAAGTTTTTATTTTGTACATTTTTTTTAGAAGGCCCATTTTAAACCTAAAAATTCCCCTAATGACGAACCGACTAAAATGGGCCACTTGGTGCAATAAGAGTCACCTTATTCGGGGTCGTTCAAACAGATCATGTTGATAGCTTAACTCTACTTGAACCACAGTTGGGCTAGTGGTTTGGTTAATATACCTGTCAGTTAAGATGACCCCACCTGCGAACTATGGTAATGAGTAGTGGTATGGTTGTAACCACTGTGGTTACGTTCAAATATTTGCACACCAAAATGTGAACCATATTTCGCTTACACCATGGTTGAACGATGGTGCTACTGAGTGTTCAAACTGTGCCATGGACCATGGGTTGTTTGCGTTATCTCGTGGGTTTGGTTAACACGCCGTGCCATATCCATAAAACTTAACTATCATTCCTACCAGTTACATGTGATGTAATAAGCATTGACCGGCACCAAGAGTTTGACTATATAAAAATGATGGTAACGTTATATGTTAATATGTGGTGTTGGGGTTGGGGTTAACCCCATTCCCCTGGCTTCCCATGCTGCGGTCTCATGGCATTGGGTGTACTGGGGGCTAGGGGTTAACCCCGACCCCGACCCCCAATACGCCAACCCATAAAATTTTTAAATTACCTTTGAACTATACATAACAAGCACCATCCATGGCAGAGCAGTATGAGCCCGCACTGATAGTCAATAGGTCTTGTGTTCTAATCCTCCAAAGCCCTGATCCGACCTACCACCAAAATTTGCACTAGTAAGAGAAGCCCACATGGCTGCCAGCCATTGTCCCATGTGGCCCTCCAAAATTGGTCAACCATTCAACCAATCAAAAAACAGAATTTCGACCAACCAGATCGATTCACATGGCGAAGCATCATTGGCCCAGAAAACACATAGTCAACTGTTTAGTCATATTCCTAGTCAGCGTATGGATTGCTGACTAGGTGTACCTGCAACCCAAATTAAAAAAAAAAGTTGTTTGGAAAATCGGTCAGAATGTGATCTCGAGATCATACTATATTGGTTTTGAGTGAAACATGTTGCATTGGATTTAGGGCGACGAGATATTTGTTTTGGTGTCAGTTTCCATCACTTTGAATTTTGAGCATACTATTGATCCACTGGATCAAGTGGGGGTGAATATCTATGGTTAAGAATATTTTCATATTGTTATAAAATATTTTGATTGTGAAATAAGTTATATTTTTTTGGGCATGTAGTATTGATAGTCCATTGTATTGGCCCATGGTATTGTAACAAATCCTATTTACAAGTTAATAATATCCAAGGTAAAGTAGGGTTAATATCCATGGTTAAGAATCTTGTCATATTGTTATAAAATATTATGGTTGTGAAATAAGTTGTGGTTTTTGGGCATGTGGTATTGATAAGTCATGGTATTGGCCCATGGTATTGTAACAAACCCTATTCACAAGTTAATAACAAAATCAAAATATAAAAATTGAATTTTATCATTTTAATTATTTTAACTTTTTATTATTAATTGAGCCAACATTTAAATTTTTACACTCATCTCTCAGATATCAATTTTAAATTTTTATTATTTTTATTTTACCAGACATTTAAAATTATTTATCTTGTTATATCTCATATATTAATTTTTTTCATAATTAATAATAAAAAAATGTAGTTTATATATTAGAATTTTTGGAAGTTTTTCTACATATTTGATGATCTAACTTGCTCACAATTAAACAGATATTTATTGGATTCACAAGTTTGAGTTGTGAACTCTTCATAATGTCAAAAGCAAATTTTAAACAAAAATTAAAATTTGAAAATAACCATAATTTAATAAATAAAAACTATATATATATATATATTATATATATATATATATATATATATATATATATATATATATATATATATATATATATCACATAAAGTTATTAAATTAAGTTAGATCATGATCCATTCTATTAGGATCCTAATAATGAAGACTAATCCATTTTAAAATAAATGGATTTCATAAATTTCCAAGACGACAATGATTTCTCATCCCTTTCATTTTAGGGGGTTAAGGTGGTAGTGATCAATGAAAAAGAGTTTTTTTTTTTTTTTTTTTTTTAAGGGACTCTTTATCTTTCCATGGATTTGGATAAAGTCAATAATAGTTGTTATTGTCTATTTCCAAAAGCTTTCGCACTCATCAAATTTATTGGACTATGTATATTGGCATGGGAAAAATATTGGGTGTCATGTAAACATTTTGACTTGTTCAAAATAAAATAAAATAAAATAACTAAAATTGTATGTTATTATTTTTTTCTAATAGTTATTTTTTCATATTAAGTTAAATTTAAAATAAAAATAACCTATGTTAAAATATAAATTTTATGTTATTATTTTTTTTAATAAGTTTTGTTGGGTAGCTAAGCTAAACCAGTGGTTTTTTAGCTCCATGTTTATGAGAATCCATGGTATTCATGTGGAATATAGCCTATTTCAAGGCGGGAATTAAACCAGTATAAATCCATCTTAACTCTGGATCTACCAAGCATAGAGAGAGATCAAATCTCTGGAAATCCAAGTATTTTAGGACTCATCTTAGGATAGATTTGATCCCCTTGGTAGGTATAGAATTAAGATGGATCTAGGCTGGTGGACATATATACAAGTGTCTCCCATATATGGTTATCATTATCATTATCCATATATGTAGAACACAAATCGTTGTTATTAAATTTTGTATAATAAATACTCTTATATGCATTGTTATACTCTTACAATGGTGTTGAGTCTTAACATCAATAATGACAACTAGAAGCAAATGTTAATATTAATATATAGGTAGTGGTTTTTGGCACATGGTTTTGTGGCCCAAGATATTGTGCCGGTTGTATTTGGTTAGAAATAAGTTTATAAATAGATTTATTAGCCTCCATTGTAATATGTGAAGGTTCAAGGAAGTGTTAAAATTTCCCGTAAATTTTAAACAAAGTTATCTAGTGACAATTTATTCATATAGAGGATTTATTAAGACAGACTACCCGATAAACTAATATTTGTAATAATTTATAACTTCAAAAGGAATTTAAGATAAGTTGACATTCAAACCATCTTACCCAACTTATTTACAAAAACTTAAACACATGAAGAAACAACAAAATGGAAATGAATAACTTGAGGAAAAATCACAAGATAATTTTTTTTTTTAAGAAAATCCAGAATCCTTTATAAATATGAAGCTAGTTTAGATTAATTACAATTCTTCTTTTAGAAGTTCATCCAAGGATTCAACCCTTTGCATTTATACTTTGGAAGTATTTATACAATTTGTTTACACAAGTATAGATTCAAATATATAGATATTTTTTTAAAAATATCTTGAAATGTCTGATGAAAACGATGCACAATAATAGTAAAACCAAAATTGCTGAAATGGATGGCACTACGTGGATTCTAGTTCTGATCTGTCCTATTTTCGCTACTGCTTGTTTGCTGATCTGTCTTGTTTTTGTTGTTGCTTGTTTGTTGACCCTGTTGACTCCCAGATTGATTTTTTTACATAACTCTTCCCATTTATCTTCATCTGGCACTGTATACTTGAGTAACTTCCTGAATGTTTCATCTACCTCAGTATATTTTTGTGAAAGTAGGTTTAACAAAAAATATATGATTTCTTTCATGCTTGATTAGTAAATCATAACTAAGGCCCTCCATGAAAGCCTTTCCTGTAATCGAACCCTTAATTTTTTCAAATCTGGATTTATCTTTGGAAATGTAATAACTTTTTTGTTGATATTCATTTAAACCAATTAATTTGTCTCGTGTTGCTCTTAGTCTAGGTAGTCCCTTCTAATGAAGAACAAAGATTTTTTTTCGTGGAATTTCTGAATTCCAAATTCCAGATTTTGGCATTTGTTTTCTAATTTTAGCATTATATTTATCTTAGTGAGAATACTTCTTACTTCAAGAATAGCTTTTGTCCTGTCCTCTATATAAAATTCTTCTAATTCCTCTTTGGATTTGGAATTTAGAATCCTGATAAGAGTTGTGAGTTTAAATCTTCTAATTCCTCTTTGGATTTGGAATTTAGAATCCTGATAAGAGTTGTGGATTTCCCTGGTTTTATTCCCAATTCTTTCTTTACATATGAAATTATTCCTTTATCTTTTGGACTAGCTCATCCTGTTCAAACATAATTTGGATTCAGGGCTAGATTTGAGTGATGGCCTCATTTATTTTTGTCAAAATACTCTCCTTGGCCTGTGCTAAAATATCAACAAAAAGAGAGTGATTTTTCAAGGCTTCAATCTTTTGGGTTAGCTTATGTGTTTTTTGCAATTCTACTAGATAAGCATTATCTGTTTTCAATTTATGTTCTTGAAGGTTTGTAAGCTGAGCTTTCATCTTTTCAATTTATTTTTCTTTAATGGAAAAATATTCCATTGTCATTATCAATTCTGTTGTCGAATTTGTACTTACTGATGTAGATGCCTCTCTTTTTTTTGTACCTGTAGGTGGGACTATTGTTAGTGTAGTGACTGTTACTCGAATTGGTACTAGGGAACCAATCTATTATTTTTCCTTTAGAAGTCCTTCAATTTATTTCTCCATCCTAGCAATTTATAAATTTTGATCAATTATAATTTTAAACATATCTTCTTTCTCTTTCTCTAACTCCCATTTCTTTTGTTTGTGGATATTCTGTTGTAGGAAGTTTGAGTTGTTTCCTTGAAGCAACTATGTCTGCATTTTTACTTTTATGATTTCTTCAACTGCCTTTACATTAGTGGGATATGTTATGCTATACAACACCCCCCATTTAGTTTACTAAATGGGGACCCTTTAGAAATAAATAGGAAATTTATTTTATTTAATTTTTAACTTAAAATAAAAAAACTTTAGGAAATAAAATTTCCTT
Organism: Pinus albicaulis; assembly: GCA_034641835.2. Taxonomy (NCBI): domain Eukaryota; kingdom Viridiplantae; phylum Streptophyta; class Pinopsida; order Pinales; family Pinaceae; genus Pinus; species Pinus albicaulis. The sequence continues at coordinate 1,240,432,740 of CM076581.1, read as the reverse complement.
TTCTTTTCCGCTTTCATTCCTTAGTGCGCATCGCAATTTGTGTAACTTACAAACTTAAATGACTTGAAATCCACTAAATCATGCAGGCTGTGATATGCGCTAAAGCCTTTCCAAAATCATATCAAAGTCTTATTGCAAACACTCTAATCACCGTTATAAACCAAAATTGCATCACGACTCATTTAACGATCAAAACTTATAAAAAATTCTGTCAAAGTTGCGATTAAACGGACCGGGAAAGAAAATAAAGAAATAAACATAAAGCTCCAAGGTCCGATAGAGCACAGCGGCATTATTTCTTGAAATACAAATTTTCATTTCATAGGATATAACTAAAAGCAAACTCAATATCGCATAGAAATTGCGATGTGCGATTTGCGCAGATCACATTTTGCGATATTTATGGTTAACATAAAAAATGGTAATAGTTATAAATTGCGATGTGTGATGAATGGTATTTAATTACTCAAGCATGCGAAATGATTCAACTAAAATCAAACCGAATATGAAATCCAACATCTTAAATTGATCGATAGACATTTACCATGAAGGTGTAAGAGATTTGGTTTTAAAATATTATTAGTGATTAACTGCATTTAATAAAAGTAAGGTTTTGATAGATTCATATCTACTTCAAGCATGTGTTGAAGTGATTGAATGCCAGATTTGTTTTAATTCTATCCACCTTTCTGTTTTATATATTTTTAATGTTTGCGTTGTTCGCTTGAAATTAGGAAACTACTTAATGAGCGAGGAAAATAGAAATGAGCAAGAAAGGCAAAGAAATCACCCAAGCACCATCTACCAAAGACTCAAATATGTCTTCCCTGTTCTCAGACACCACCTGCAACAAGGATTGTGGAAGTTCTTCATGGGAACCAATGCATAAGATTTTTGAGGATGAAAATCCAAGGGTAATAGTCAAAGTTGCTTCAACAGACGTGTCTGTTTCTTCAGACCTGACCTACTTCGATGTTGCATGCTCATACATCCATAAGGTAGCAACAAGGCCAAAGATTCTCCCTTATATGGTTATGGTTAAGTGGGTAATTGAACGACAAAACATTAAAATATTCAAAAGGCAATAATATCGAGTCGTTCAGGGCAGAGGATTTAAGGATAATGTACCACTTACCCGTCCCATAACAGAACTATGACAAAGATTTTATTCAAATATTTAGAGAAAAACATCTAGACCTGATGAAAGTCACAAAGAAATGGAAGGAAGACCAGGGCAAGCTTAAACAAGATAAACTCGGTACGTACCCAATAGCACAAATTCCTTGCCCTTATTTTTATGTTGTCGTTATGTTTTCTAGATTGTATGAAAAGCCAGACACCACTAGGTTTTTTGTAGATTAGGTCCCATTAATTGATGCAATCGTAAATTCCTTAATTCTGAATTGGTAAAATACCCTATTTGATAATTTAGCCAAAAACATCATGGAGTATAGGAGTTAAAGAAGTGTTTCATCTAAAGAAATACCCCCCTTTTACATGAGTTCCTATGTCATGGATGCAATTTTCTTTTCTTCTAGTTTTCCTACCATGGGATTGATATGGACAACCCAAGACCCTAATCCAATCAACATTTATGACAGAGCCCTCTGGGAATCTGAATACGATTTGGATTTTTACAAAATTTTCCATAAAGTCATGTTGCCTATGCATTAGATTATATTCAATGAGAAAGCCCCTAGGGTTTCCAAAGAAGCCAGTATAGACATTCTACCCATTGTTAGGTGGTTTGCAGAGGAAAGTTTCACATATATCAGACTATTTGGGAGTTATTATTCTCCTCACGTCTTGCCACATCATGTTCCTGATAAGTTACTTGCAAGAGAGATTGCCTAGAAAATTGTTGTAAATGGTATTTCAAAAAAAAAAAAATATGCTAAGAAAGTTTTTTGGCCTAATTTCCCTCTACAGTGCGATACTTATCCACTTTTTGATATTGTTCATGCCTACAAGGAAGTTTCAAAGGTTAATATATTGAATTTGGCTGTAATGCCAAGATGACCATACAATATTAATGATGTGATTAAAAACTACATCACATAACTCAAAGTAAAACCTTTTGTGAAAGAGATAGATAGATTTGATGATTTCTTTCAAGGCATTGAAAATTTTTCAGATGTACTCAAATTTGCATCCAATCAACTCAATCAAGATGAATTGGAAGCTTTCCAAGCATATAGAAGTAAGAGACTAGAAAATATTCCTCTGGATTCATTGACTATTGAAGATGTCAACAGACTTACTCCAAGTATTAGCATGGATAATGAAGTAAAAGGCAAGTCTGAAGATGAGTCAGGGAAATCAGAGCATCAATCTCATAATTCAGGTCATTCCGAAAATGAATCTGAAAACATAAATGAAAACTCAGAAAAGATAATTGATCAAGTAATCAAAGATATTCAGATGCAGGAGAAAGGAGGAAGTAATGGATCAGAAAAATCTTCTCAAGAAGTTCATCACAGTCAAGATACACTTGATCATTTAGGGAAATATCAGTTAAAGGATTTGAAGAGTGAATGGGATGAATTTTTTAAAGCAGATAAAAAATCCTCAAAAAAATCCCAATACCGATCAATCTACTAGTTTTCATACACTAGAACATCCTCAGAAGTTAGTGGAAACTATTACTCCACTACAATGAGTTCCTGAAACTCATCATTGAGAGATCATTCCGGCTTATCCTACATAACAAATAGTGTTACAAGTTGAGGAAATCCCTTTGGTAGATATCTTCTACAACCCAAGTCATAAAGTTGTAGTAAAGAGAAGCAAAAGGAGAAGAATTGGTCAGACAGTCTCAGATCTCACAAATGAATCAATAGACGTTTTATGGAAGGATCCTCTAGCTGATCATACTGAACATTTAACCAAACTATGAGAGTTTGCAGGGGCATATGTTACTGCCACTGTTGATAAGGCCACTGAGGTTAAAATTTTACTGAATAAATAAGATAGAATATAAGAATTAGAGAGGTTTTTACATCAATAAAAGTCTAATTCCAGCGAGAAAATAGAATTGAAGATGTCCCAACTTCAAAAGCATTTTGAAAGTCTTAATTTGCAACATCAAGTACAACTCACTGAGAAGCAAGCACAACTGGAAGCAAAAATGAATAGATTACATAGAAAACCACATTTAGATCAATTCATAAAGGAAGCAATGGATGTGAATGCTAAGTTAAAGCAACAACAAGAGTTATTTTTCTAACAAGCCTCTATCACTAGCTCCTATTGTGACTCAAGTGAAATATTGATCCAGCAATTAGCAATCTAGAAACATGAATGTGAGAAGATCGAGAAGAAAATCAATGAACACATTCAGTGGCAAGCATCAGAATCAGGCAAGGAAACTGATCTACCCCGGGTAGATTAATTTCACAAGGATATCTTATTCAAATATTGGGAAGCACAGATAAAGCAAGTAGAGAAAGCAACGGTGAAAGCATCAATATTATCAAAGAAAATTACTAAATCTGTGTGTGAACAACTTTTGAAAGAGGAACTTATCAAAGAGTGCACATATGAAGTGCTCTCAGAAGTCAAGCAGCTGGAAACATAATGGAAACAAAGGGCAGAAACACAGGATGAAACAATTAAAAAAGTAAATAAGTTTGATCAAGAAAATTATTGGAATTTTCTGATCAAACCTTATCATCAGTACTAGACCCTACAATATTTAACAGATTCGACAAAAATATTGCAACCAGCACTCTCAAATGTAGTATTAAAGGGAAAAATCAGATAAAGGATTTGGCAGCCAGCTCAGCTCAAACCAATGCTAGATATTTGTCAACTTCGGAATCGAATCCAAATGAAATATCAGAATTCATAGTCATATTGTTACTTTATTTTCCTAGATTGTAGTTAAAGTTTGTCTTATGAGGATGGTTGTTTGAAACCTCCTCTATTTTTATGTAATAATATATTTTTAAAACATAGTTAGTTTAGTATTTAAACCCCTATCATGAATTTAGAGAAGGGTCCAAAAATTTGTCAAAAACATTCTCAAAGAATGCACTTTTGTAAGTTTGTGAATGCTTTGATGAATTAATGGAACACAGTCTGTTATCTTTTGACATTTGAAGCTGTTTAACTAATGTTGCACTATTGTACTCTTTAAATTTCTTTAAAGTGAAGAGGAGTAGATACCTACTGTCAGTTTACATGAGTAGAACTTCGTACATATGGTACTTCTATTCACTTGTATTAAGTCTTTCTTTCTAGATTGACAGTCATCTTTTTATTGCATTATATATTTGAAATGTCATTATAGATGAATGTTAAATGCACTTCTGTACTAATATTTGTCTGTGATTTCTTATTGGATCTATAATCACACATATGAATGCGATATATTTTTCACAATTATTTTAATCAAACTATTTTGTTAGAAGAATCATCTTACATAGTTTTCATTTCTTTCAACTGTTAAATAATCTACATTACTAATAGTTGAAGGATATCTTTCTTAGATCACATAAAGGAAGAAACACCTAGGGTATATAGTAGAATATATAGTATTAGATAGATGCATGTGATAGATTAGAATCATTTTCCATTGCCTGATTGTATAATCAAAGCACACCCCAAAATCATTCCTTATTGGGAAACTGGTCCCACTACCCCCAGTTGGAGCCACTACACCAAATGGAAAAGGAGTTGCTTTAAGGTCCGGACTAGGTGGTTTTCCCCCATGTTGTGGCAAAAAATTCCAAGGCCTAAACATTTTGGCGCTAGAAGGAGGGCCTTGTGAATGGAAAGAAGGTCTGATCAGTCCAAAGGTCAATCTAAAAGTCTCTCTCCCTCTAGATCCCCATCAACTTCCAGAAAATTATCTAGGTCTTCATCTTTAAAATTTGAAGTTAATCATCCTTCTCCTAAGTATCCTAGTGATACTCAACCCATACTATCTCCCGAGTGTTATCAAAATTCCCCTGAAGTTCAGTCTTGGATAGAAAATTTAGAGAGAGTATCCATTTTTGTTGAAAAGCCTGAAACTTCTCAAAAATATGAGATCAGTATTCATCTTCTTTACAACCTCGAATAATATTAACTTGATCATAAATTCAAAAGACAAGAATTATTCCTTTTTAATTTCCCAATGATAGTACTCGAAAGAGAATAAAGAGGACTCAATCAGAGTCAATCGCCAGCGAGATCTTATCTCATTCACCTCCATTATCTCCACTCATTTCCACCACTTCTACTCCAACAATCAGTGTTACTTTAACTAGTTCCAGTACTCATAATAATATCCCTTCAATTAGTTCTAGCACTTAGCCTGCCTCTTCTTCAAATCAAACTCAATCCATCACATTCACCCAAGGTCCAATGACAGACCACCCATGGAACAATACAAGGGCTGTAAATATGCCCGCTACTCTTCTTGCTCTACCAAAAGCACCTGTAATATGGTTACCTAAGTTTAATCCCGATGATGGTCTTTCGGTAGAAGAACACATTCATAATTATATGCTAGCTATCAATCTAAAAGGAGTATTTGAAGAGGATTGTGTTGTAAGATTATTTCCATACACTCTCACAGGATCTGCAGGATCCTGGTATTTTTCACTATGTGCCAGCTCTATAAATAGCTGGAATATGTTCGAAGAACAATTTATAGCTAAGTTTAGGGAGGACAGGACCACTGATACACTTATCAATGATTTATCAAATATAAAAGATAAGTTGAGGGAGAAAATAAAATATTTTAATTCAAGATTTAATAAATTTCTCAATAAAATTCCTTCTACATCAGTTCCTGGCGCAGAAGTTCAAATTGAATGGTATATTTCATCTCTTTCATCCAATTTAGCCATTTTTTTTTATAGAGAAAAACTACCAACACTTGCAGAAAACATGAAGGAATATTTATCTATAGAGAAACACATAACCACTCTTGAGAAGAAGAATTATCAAGAAGACAGAAAATCAAAGAAGGTATCCTTAAAATATGGTTCTAAAAAGAAGCCATCTAAAGACCCTCTTGATGTAGAAGGTCTTCAGAAAGTTTTAGAGACTATGGAAAATGAGATGGTAGATATCAAGAAACAAGTCGCTGGAAATTATAGCTCAAAAAAGACTTTTAGAAACTTTAAGAAAGGCCAGTCCTCTAACACTCAACCACCGAATATCATATCTAACGCTAAGTCTGATCAAGATACATAGGAAAGGAAAATAGAGGAAGAAGAAAATGATGAAGAAGAAGAAGTTGAACTAAATGGAATGTGAGATTTCATCCTACCAAATGAAGAACAACAAGAAGCTTTACATGTGAGTACAAGGAGCAAAAAGACTACTGAAGCAATGCAACCAAATCAACAATAGAAGAATTCAATGTTTTCTAAGGATAAAATAGTAAGTAAAAAGTCTACTTCAAAGGCTACACAAACAAGTCCTGTTATGTCAGATAATCCACCTGCATCTAAGATAATGGTAGTCTCAGACACTATTGAGTATAATGTAGTTGAAGATATGAAGAAAATGTAATATTCCCAATTAGCCCAAGCTAAATGGGAATATTCAATTTTGTTTTGTTTTCCTGTTTCAAGAATAAATTGTAAAGGAGGATCATAAAATCTCCTAAACATTGAATAAATCAATGCCACATGTGAACAAAGCTAAATCTGGGCTATTTTTATGAGCTCCCTTAAATGTGAAAAGGGGCTAATTGTCTTGAATAGGTCAACCTTGACCAAATCTATAGCGCTATCATGGAGGGATGATAATCATTAAGGCACAACACAGTCTTAGTTGGATATCACTCATGTGGAAGAGGACAGTTCCTTTGAGGTGGTTTAGGGTTTTGCAAGTTCTCATCTTATTTAAGGAAGTGGAAGGCAGCATGGGAAGGTTGTCGATTATTATTAGATTTCTGAAGATTTTTTCTGTTTAGGCATTTCTTATTGTCTTGGATGTTTACCAGAGAATAGTGTTGTTTAGCACTGGGTGTTCCTGATCGGGAATCCTACTTCCCTCTTTGAGTATATCTTGAGGGAGTCTTGCATTTCTTGTCCACTATCAGGCATTTGGCCAAGCTCTTCTTCCAACTACAATGCAAATCCTGTTGAGGGTTTGGTTATCTTTGTAAGCTGCAGCAAGTGAAGGTTGTATCTACTCAGCTCTAGGCCATTCTAGTGCCTCTTTTCACTGGGAGAGTCTTCTATCCCATTGGCAAGAGTGTATTGGATGATTGGAGCACATTTTCAGATCTTGGCTTGAGGCCAAACCATGTTCTAGAGCCTACAACACAGTTTATCTTTCAAAACTGTGTTATTTGTAAGAGAGAAGTTGGAGGGTGTTTTGGCAGACTTTTGGAGGGGAGATATCTAGTGTTGGGAATCTTCCCTTCACTGTGGTGATCTGTGGATTTTAGATATAATACATGTTATATTTAGATCTGATATGAATACTACTATATTTGCTTCAAAAATTATAAATAATTCTGTAGATCTGCTGCATTAGATCTCAGATCTACTCCACGTACTTCACTTTTTGCTGAAAACCCCAAGGGGCATTTGTAAAGGAGCATTTCTAGTGTATAGATCTGATATAGATCTAACTTTTTGTACACAGTTCTTCTCTAGATCTGGAGTAATCTACAGTTCTTTCAGCCAATAAAATAACGCTTTCAAGCTTGTTCAGTCTTAATCTATGGTTTCAACACCTCATTTTCAGGGTTTTCTTCATGTAAAGACTTCTATTTTCTGTTCTATAACTCATGGGCTTCAATATAACTTTGATTTGCCGTTGTAAATGTAAATATTGGGCCTCCATATTGACCTCTTGCTCTTACATTGCTGAACTGCGTTATTTCTGAGCAATATTGTTTAATATTAATGTTTGTTCCCTTTTGGGGATATTACAGGAAATGAGGGCGAACATTTCAATTCACGAGCTTACTAAATTAAAGCGGCAGCATAAAATATTACTTAGAGACTTGAACGCGGTTCCTGCTTCAACCTTACTTGCTCCAGTAGTAGTACAAGTTTCTAATGAAATGGGTAAGCCACCTTCTCCTTCAACTAAAATATATGCTACAGACTTTATTATGATAGGTGATCGATCCATCTCTCATACTCCTCCATTTCTCCTAACCTATGAGATCTATAATAAAAATGTTCATAATTGCTTAATAGACTCAGGGGCCTCGTCTAATATAATGTCAAAATTAGTTTGTGCTGGATTGAACATAACTCCTCAAAGTTCTACTGTTCATATAGTACAACTTGATAGAACTAGAGTAGAGGTTGTAGGAGAAATACATTCTGTTTCTATCAGATTGTCATCAAATCCCAAGGTTACTCAAATAATCAATATAGTGGTGGCTGATATTCCTGAGTTTTACGGTTTAGTATTAAGTAGAGATCGGTCTAAACAAATTAATGGATATTTTTCAACAGACTGGTTGCATATGTGGCCACCATATAATGGCAATCCAAATCAAATCTAGGTGGACCGTGAAAATTTCATGAAACATACAGTCACCGATCTTGAAGGAATAAATGAGCCAGTAGCATTCAATAATAAAATTATTGGAAACTACTTAGCAAAACAATTTTTGGGAAATTTCAAGGCTCAACCATTACCTTTTTTCGATAATGCAATTATTTCTCAGATTGAGAATTTTTCCCATACATACATTTCAAAATGTAAAATTTTTGTAGATAAACCAATAGTTAGTTCTTTATTTTCAACTCTTTATTTTGATGGTTCTAAATCTAAAGATGGTGCAGGTGCTGGTTGTATTTTAGTAAACCTAGAAGGATAAAAAACCATGTTAACCTGCAAACTTGAATTCAATTGCACGAAAAATATATCTGAATACGAAGAATTAGTCCAAGGTTTGTACAAAGCCATTGATCTTAACATCAAATATCTTAAAGTTTTAGGAGATTCAGAAAACATTGTTAGACAGGTAAGAAATACCATTAATTGTAATTATGGACATTTAAAGCATTACCAATCATTATTCCAAGAATTGAACATTCATTTCTTAGTCTTCAATATTTCTTCCGTACCTAGAATGCAAAATGCTAGTGCAGATCTACTGGCTAATGTAGCGTCAAATTTAATTCCATCTCAAGAGTTTAGTCCCGATAGATTTTCCATTTAATTAATTTTCATACAATCTGTTCCTGAAAATATTACCGATTGGAGAGTATTCAATAATGATTCAGATATCATATAATTATTAACATTTGAAGGATCTTATGATAGTCAAATTTTAGATGAAAATGAACATAACATTCAGATTAAGGAAGAAATGGATGAAAATTCTATTCCTAAGTCAGTTGTCAAGTTAGAAGACCTATATGATCTGAAAGATAAGTTTAAAAGACTTACTAACTCAATAACTCAAAGTTCTACCTTAAGATTTGAGTTAGTAAATCTAGGAACTGACGGTAAACCTAAAAATGTAAATATAGGTCTTGGTCTGTCTTCCAATGAAAGATTATCATTTATTAACTTGTTTAGAATGTAAAAGAGTATTTTTTCTTTGGATTATATTGATCTTAAAACATATGATACTTCTGTGATTCAACACACAATTCCTATGATTTCAGATGAGAAACCTATACAAAAAAAATTGAGGAAGATTCATCCGAATCTTGAAAATCAAATCAAAACAGAACTGAAAAAATTCCTCAAAGGAAATATCATCTTTGCAGTTAAATATTCTAAATGGGTTTCAAATTTGGTAACCGTTAGGAAGAAAAATGACAATATTAGAATTTGTATTGATTTTAATGTCAAAAGGACAACTTTCCATTACCAACCATGGAACAAGTAATGCAAACAGTAGCTACTTCTGAACTTATGTCCTTTCTAGATGGATTCTCTAGATATAAACAAATTCTTGTACATCCAGATGAAAAATTAAATACTACATTCAGGACTAAGTGGGTAACTTACGCCTATCAAAATATGCCATTTGGATTAATTAATGCAGGTGCCACTTTTCAGAGAGCTATGGACACAACTTTTAGGGGCCTCATAAATAAATCCGTGTTTATTTATTTAGATGACATTACAGTCTTTTCTAAACAAGTAACCAATCATGTGAATGACCTAAAACAAGCCTTTGAGTGATGTAAAAGTTATGGCATCTCATTAAACCCAAAGAAATCATTTTTTGCATTAGATGAAGGAAAAATTTTAGGATTCATTGTGTAAAAAAGAGGTATCTATACTGATCCTGAAAGAATTGAAGAGATTAAAATAATTCATTTTCCTCATAACAAGAAAGCTATGCAATCGTTTATTGGGAAAATTATTTTTTCTAAAAGGTTTGTCCCTAACTTTTCACAAATAGTTTTACCATTACAAAACATGATTAAGAAAAATTCAGTCTTTAAATGGGGACATAATGAAAGAGAAGCATTTGATTTGATTAAATAATCCATTGTCAATGCTCCATTCCTGACTACCCCCAATTTTCTTAATCCTTTTACTTTATATACTTTTTCATACGCTATTGTTTTAACACAAATTAATGACCAACAAATTGAAGCATGAATATCATTTTTCAGTTCCAATTTGCAGGGTGCAAAACTAAATTATTCATCTTTCGAGAAGAAAGAATTTGTTGTCTTAAGGATATAAAGCATTTTAGGCCATTTCTCCCAAAAACTCACACCAAAATCATAGTTCCATTCTTTGCAGTGAGACAACTATTAATGAAAAGAGAATTAGGAGAGAAAAGAGATAAGTGGGTTACCACTTTACAATAATATGATGTAGAAATTAGACCCTCTAAAATTGTTAGAGGTCAAGTTTTTTTCAGAATGCTTACAGGAACATCCCATCTATCATCAGAAGAAGATTCAGGTAACAATGTGCAAATATCATAGGTAAGTCTCAACGATGCACAATCTTAATACGCTGATCTCATATTCTATTTGAAAAATGGATATGCTCCAACCCAACTCAGTTACAAAATGAAACGTGCTTTGACGTGAAAGGCCAATCAATATGAATTAATCAATGATGTATTGTTTAGGAGAAATTTTCATTTTGTACTATTAAGATGCTTAAAAAAATCTGAAGCAGAGAAAGTCTTGCAGGAACTCCATGATGGACCAGCTGGAGGACATTTTGGAGGAAATACGACATCACACAAAATCCTGCATGCAGGTTACTATTGGCCTACACTTTTCAAAGATGCTCATGAATATGAAAGAAAATGAAAAGTGTGTCAAATTTCATCTGGAAGACAAAGGAAACTAGCATTCCCATTACAACCAGTTAATATCGAACAACCATTTGAAAAATGGGGATTAGATATAATTGTGATATCGTTCCTAATTCTTCCAAACAACATATATATATATATTCTCATAGCTACACATTATTTCACTAAATGAGTGGAAGAAATTCCATCGAAGGTAGCCAATTATGAGAATATCATTGATTTCATCGACCAATATATCATAACTAGGTTTTGGTTTACCTACTACTTTAATGTTTGATAACGCATATTAATTTTTAGGAACTGCTATGATAGAATTTTCAATCAAAAGAGGTTTTAAACTTAAGTGTTCTGCAAATTATTACCCGCAAGGAAATGGTTTAGCATAATCCTTGAACAAAATCTTGATAAGAATAATCAAAAGAACTGTTGATCAAAACCAAGGAAATTGGCATAAGTCATTAATCTTTGCTCTTTGTGTAGACCAAATAACTCAGAAAGATTCTATTGGTACTTCTGCATTTAATCCTATTTATGGAAAAGAAGGTGCGCTTCCTATGAATGTAGTTATTCCCTCCCTTGCCTTAGTTCAATTCATTGATGAATCTTCTTCTTCTTCACTACAGCTTAGACAATGTCAAATTCTTAAGCTAGAAGAAGAAAGAGGAAAAACTAAACATACTCATGCACATCATCAATAGATAGTAAAAGCTTCATTTGATTCAACTTTTGTTACTCCAAAAAAAATTCAAATTGGTGATCTGGTATTGAAATGGACAAAGCGCATGAGGAAAAAGGTAAACACACTAAGTTTCAAAAAAAATTTCTAGGTCCATTTCAAATAACTGAGAAATAGGCCCATCGACATTGTTATTACAAGATATATCAGGCAAAAGAGATTATTTTCCTATTAATGGGTGGATTTTAAAGAAATAATTTTTATAGGAGGTAACCCCTTCTATTCCTGTATACTAGTGTCTTTTTCTTTTTTATTAGGAAAATAAAAGTTTCTTAGTATAAATTTTTGGCTTTTCAAATAAACATCTCAGATGATCTTTTTGATTTATCACTTATAGAAATAAGAAATATGAAGGAAACAATTGAAATATTTGAAAGACAAATAGGTTCTATTTTCACTGAAAGATGAAATTTCACTAAAGTTATTTATTCTCTGATGAACTCTCATCTTTATAAAGCATGACTATTCTGTTATCAGTCCATAAAATAATCCTTAACATAGTAAAGACTCTTTTACAGAAAAGCAATCTAAAACTCAAAATTATCATCCAAAATCCTCAAAGGACCAATGATTCACCTCATCCGGGAAAACTTATCAATTTTTGAAAGAAATTCAAAAAATATTATACTAGAAAAGGTTAAAAGGTAATAAGTCTCATCATGAGCTTGTTTACCATTTTCATAGGAAAATAGTTGCACTGACATTACCAATACTGCCTACCAAAATATGGTAATGACTTGAGATTATACCAAGAGGACAAGGGGTCACATCAAGAGCTAGCTTGATCAGTTTAATTAAAACTAGGGAATGGCATTGTTATTATTTGGTTACCAAGCCAAGATAATGGCTTTTAAGTAAATAAAACTATGATAAAAAAAGAAAAAGTTACAAAAAATATCAAGTGTATTAAGTTGGAATTTATTTTTGGCAATTGTAAGAAAGACTGGATGGGACAATGAATCATTGTTGGGTAAAAGGCAATCCTGCCAAGAGCTTAAATTTCTTATTGGATTAGAGGCTCTAGCTGTGATAAAAGAGTAAATACGTATAAAGGAAATCTGGAGCCACCTGCATTATCTTTTTGAACTGAGTAAAGACTCATATAGACTCTCATACTTTTATTTTTTAAAATATGAATTCTTATGAATTATAATTAAGAGAGGTTATGTTGCTTAGTAAGATATTATTTCTTTGAAATTCATTCCTGTAACTATTTTTATTTCAAAAAAGTTTTTAGAAATTTCAAAAAAATTTAGTCAGAGATAGCGTGTTCTCCCAAGTGAATCACCAATTATTGTGCTAGTTTTACTAAATGGGGACCCTTTAGAAATAAATAGGAAATTTATTTCATTTAATTTTTAACTTAAAGTCAAAAAACTTTAGGAAAGAAAGTTTCCTTTGCTTTTCCACTTTCATTCCTTAGTGCACATCGCAATTCACATAGCTTACAAATTTAAATGAATTAAAATCCAGTAATTCATGTGGGCTGCGATATGCACTAAAGCCTTTCCAAATTCATATCAGAGTCTTATTGCAAACGCTCTAATCACCGTTATAAACCAAAATCGCATCGTGCCTCATTTAATGATAAAAACTTATAAAAAATTCGGTCAAAGTTGTGATTAAACGAACCTGACAAGCCAATAAAGAAATAAACGTAAAGCTCAAAGGTACGATAGAGTGCAGTGACATGATTTCTTGAAAGCGCACTTCGCATTTCGCAGGATATAACTAAAAGCAAACTGAATACCGCATAAAAATTGCGATGTGCAATTTCTGCAGATCTTATTTCACGATATTTATGGGTAACATCACAAATGGTAATAGTTATAAATTGCGATGTGCGATGAATGGTAGTTAATTACTCAAGCATGCGAAATGATTCATGTCAAATAAAACCAAATATGACATCCAACGTCTTAAATTGATCGATAGACATTTCATGTGAAGGTGTAAGAGATTTTATTTTAAAATATTATTGGTGATTAACTGCATTTAATAAAAGTAAGGTTTTTATAAATTCATATCTACTTCGAGCATGTGTTGATTGAATGCCAATTTTTTTTTTAATTCTATCCGCCTTTCTGTTCTCTATATTTTTAATGTTTTCTCTGTTCGCTTGAAATCAGTAAACCACTTAACGGAGCAAGGAAAATAGAAATAAGAAAGAAAGGGAAATAAATCGTCCAAGCACCATCTACCAAAGACACAAATATGTCTCCCCTGTTCTCAGACACCACCTGCAACAAGGATTGTGGAAGTTCTTCATGGGAAGAAATGTATAAGATTTTCGAGGATGAAAAGCGAAGGGTAATAGTCAAAGTTGCTTCAGCAGATGCGTCTGTTTCTTCAGACCCAACCTAATTCGACGTTACATGCTCATTCATCCATAAGGTAGCAACAAGGCCAAATATTCTCCCTTATACGTATATGGTTAAGTCGGTAATTGACCACTTGAACATAGAAGACTAAACATTCAAAGATTCAAAAGGCGAGAATATTGGGTCATTCAGGGTAGAAGATTTAAGGATAATGTACCTCTTACCCATCCCACAACAGAACTATGACAAAGCTTTTCTTCAAAGCTTTAGAGAAAAACATACATACCTGATGAAAATATCATAAAGGAATGGAAGGAATACTAGGGAAAGCTTAAACGAGATAAACTCGGTACGTACCCAATATCACAAATTCCTTCACCTTATCATTATGTTGTCGGTATGTTGTCTAGATTGTATGCAAAACTAGACACCACTAGGTTTTCTGTAGATTGGGTCCCATTAATTAACGCAACCATCAATTCCTTAATTCTGAATTGGGAAAATATCCTATCTGATAATTTAGCCAAAAAACTCATGGAGTATAGGAGTTGAAGAAGTGTTTCATCTAGAGAAATACCCCCTTTTACATGAGTGCCTATGTCATGGATACAATTTTATTTTCTTCTATTTTTCCTACCATGGGATGGAAATGGACGACCCAAGACCCTACTCCAATCCAAATTTACCATAGAGCCCTCTGGGAATCTGACTACCATTAGAATTTTTACAAAATTTTCCATAAATTCATGTTGCATATGCATCAAATTATATTGAATGAGAAAGCCCCTAGGGTTTCCAAAGAAGCCATCACAGACATTCTACCCGTTGCTGGGTGGTTTGCAGAGAAACGTTTCACATATATTAGAGTATCTGGGAGTTATTCTTCTCGTCACGTCTTGCCATATTATGTTCCTTATAAGTTACTTGCAAGAGAGATTGCCTACCAGCTTATTGTAAATGGTATTAAAAATATCTTAAAGATTCTAAGAAGGCCATTTTGCCTAGTTCCCCTTTACAGTATGGTACTTTTTCACTTTTTGATATTGGTCATGCTTAAAAGGAAGTTTCAAAGGTTAATCTATTGAATTTGGCTATAATGCCAAGATTAATATACGATCCTAATGATGTGATCCAAAACTACATCACAGAACTCAAAGTAAAACCTTTTGTGAAAGAGATAGATAGTTTTGATGATTTCTTTCAAGGTATTGAAAAGTTTTTAGATGTACTTAATTTTGCATCCAATCAACTCAATCAAGATGACTTGGAAGCTTTCCAAGCATATAAAATCAAGAGACTGGAAACTATTCCTCTAGATTTATTGACTATTGAAGATTTCAACAGACCTACTCCAAGTATTAGCTTGGATAATGAAGTAAAATACACGTCTAAAGACGAGTCAGGGTAGTCAGAGCATCAATCTAGAATTTGGGTCATTCTGAAAATGAATACAAAAACATAAATGAAAACTCAAAAAAGATAATTGATCAAGTAATCAAAGAGATTGAGATGTAGGAGAAAGGAGGAAGCAATGGAACAGAAACATCTTCTCAAGAAGTTCAACACAATTAAGATACACTTGATCAGTTAGGGAAATCTCAGTCAAAGGATTTGAAGAGTGAATGGGATGAATTTTATAAATCAATAAAAGTTCCTCAAACAAATCCCAATATTGATCAATCTGCTAGTTTGCAGACACTTTAACATTCTCAAAATTTAGTGGAAACTGTTACTCCACTACAACAATTTCCTAAAACTCATGATTGAGAGATCATTCTAGCTTATCCTACAGAACAAATAGTGTTACAAGTTGAGGAAATCCCTTTGCTAGATGTATTCTACAACCAAAGTCATAAAGATGTAGTAAAGAGAAGAAAAAGGAGAATAATTGATGAGACAATCTTAGATCTCACAAATGAATCAATATACATTTTATGGAACTATCCTCTAGCTAATCTTATTAGACGTTTAACCAAAATTTCATAGTTTGTAGGGGAATATGCTACTGCCACTGTTGATAATTCCACTGAGGTTAAAATGTTACTGAAGTAGAAAGAAGATAGAATACAAGAATTAGAGAGGCTATTATAGCAAGAAAAGTCTAACTCCAGTGAGCAAATAGAATTGAAGATGTCCCAATTTCAAAATGATTTTTAAAGTCTTAATTTGCAGCATCAAGTACAACTCACTGAGAAGCAAGAACAACTAGAAGTAGCGATGAAGACATTACAAATCTAGCCACAATTAGATCAATTCATAAAGGAAGCATTGGATGTGAATGCTAAGTTAAAGCAACAACAAGAAGTATTATGCCAAGAAGCCTCTATCACTAGCTTCTAATGTGACTCAAGTGAAATATTAATCCAATAAGTATCAATCCAGAAAATTGAATGTGAGAAGATCGAGAAGAAAATCAATGAATACATTCAATGGCAAGTATTAAACTTAGGCAAGGAAGCTGAACTACCCTAGGTAGATAAATTCCACAAGGATATCTTATTCAAAGATTAGGAAGCATAGATAAATCAAGCAGAGAAAGTAGCAACGAAATCATTAAGATTATCAAAGGAAATTACTGAATCTGTGTGTTAACAGATTTTGAAAGAAAAAATTATCAAAGAGTGCACATCTGAAGTGATCTCAGAATTCAAACAACTGGAAAAAAAAGGCAGAAACACAAGATGAAATGATTAAAAAAGTAAATAAGTTTGATCTAGAAAATTATTGAATTTTTTTCATCAAACCTTATCATCAGTAGCAAACCCTGTAATATTTAACAGATTTGACAAAAATATCACAGTCAACACTCTCGAATGCAGTATTGAAGGGACAAGTTAGATCGAGGATTTCACAGTCAGCTCAGCTCAAACTAATGATAGATATTTTTCAACTTTGGAATCAAATCCAAATGAAAGATCAGAATTCATAGTCATATTGTTACTTTATTTTCCTAGATTGTAGTTAAAGTTTGTCTTATGAGGATGGTTGTTTGAAACCTCCTCTATTTTTATGTAATAATCTATTTTTAAAACATAGTTAGTTTAGTATTTAAACCCCTCTCATGCATTTAGAGAAGGATTGAGAAATGTGTCAAAAACATTCTCAAAGAATGCCCTTTTGTAAGTTTGTGAATTCTTTGATGAATTAATGGAACACAATCTATTATCTTTTGAAATTTGAAGTTGTTTAACTGATGTTGCACTATTGTACTCTTTAAATTTTCTTAAAGTGAAGAGGAGCAGATATCTAATGTCAGTTTACATGAGTAGAAATTCGTGCATATGGTACTTCTAGTCACTTGTATTAAGTCTTGATTTCTATATTGAAAATCATATTTTTGTTTCATTATATATTTGAAACGTCATTATAGATGAATGTTAAATGCACTTCTGTACTAATATTTTTCTGTGATTTCTTATTGGATATATAATCACACATATGAATGCGATATTTTTTTCACAATTCTTCTAATCAAACTATTTTGTTAGAAGAATCATCTTACATAATTTTCATCTCTTTCAACTGTTAAATAATATACATTACTAATAGTTGAAGGATATCTTTTTCAGATCACATAAAGGAAGAAAAACCCTGGGTATATAATAGAATAGATAGTATTAGATAGATGCATGTGATAGATTAGAATCATTTTCCATTGCATGATTGTATAATCAAAACACACCCAAAAATCATTCCTTATTGGGAAATTGGTCCCATTACCCCCAGTTGGAGCCACTACACCAAACGGAAAAGGAGTTGCTTTAAGGTCCAGAGCGGGTGGTTTTCCCCCATGTTGTGGCAGTGAATTTCAAGGCCTTAGTAGGATCATATCCAAATTTTATTACTAAATCTTCCTAGGATTTAATTTTTATATCCTTGGCTAGAGAAGAAATTCTCTCTATTTTCAATTGAGATTGTAAATTGTTGACTGAAGTTTGTAATATTGATGTTTTCATAGCTGAATTTGTGAGAGAAGAAAATATAATCTCACCGGATTGTTTGTTCATATCAATCTGGTCAATTGGATGAATAAAATTTGCATCAAAATAGAAAAAAAAATTTGTGTAATCATCAGATGTCTTTGGATGGGTGACCTTTGGCTCTAAGAAAGAAATTTGCATTCTTCCCTTTTCTATATCGTAGGCTGAAAGTAGGCTATGTTTTGAAGTAGATGTATGTTTCCATAACTGAGTATAAGTAGAAGCTTTCAAAGCTTCATTATTCTTTTTGATCTCCTTTTAAACTGCAAATATGTTTGGCTCCTTTGGATGATATTGAATTTCTGATGTTTGTGATGAGGATACATCTAGTGAAGCTGAAGGGGATCCAATCACTATTTCTTCTCTTATAAAGGATAGAGGTAAAAATGGGCTTATCATGACAATTGGGTGCTGTTGTGTAGCATATTCTTGTTGTGATTGATCAATATCAATTGTCTTCTACCTCTTCGTGTATATTTTAAATTCCTTCCCTGTTATTTCTGTGACAATAGGGGAATCACTTTCTCTTTGTCTTTTTACCTGTTTTTCCTTAGACACTGGATTATGAGATATAATTTCTAATATATTCTTCTCTTCTGCCTCTTGAAGGGTGTTTTCTTTCCATTCATCAATTTTCATGCATTTCTCTATTTTAGGTCTGGGAGTGTGTACATATGGGGTATTTTTTTTTTCTCTACCCTCAACTTAGAAATTACTCCTAGTGGGTCATAAGATAAGGTGAAACTAAGATTAATGTTCATTAAGTTTAACAATACATCTGTTTCCCTCCCTATTGATTTGGTATTACAAATGAAAGGCCCTATCTAAGTCTTGATTTTGAATTGAGCCTTATTTCTAGTTGATACAAAATGAAGTTGATCCATACTAATCATTTTCCTAATTTACTCTAGAGAAAAAAATTGAAGAGGAACATATCTATGAAATATCTATGGTGGTTTCTCACAAGCATATACCCTTATTTATGAATAATTTTGGTACAAGTACCAATCTCTTGTTTTAGTTTGTTCTCTCAAATGCATGATTCTTTTAATATTTTTCCCAATCCTTGGCTTTGCATCACTATTTAGTAGACTTATGACTACATCTAGAAATTGATCCACAAAGTCACTGAACCTATATTTAGTGCTATTGTTTCTCACTAATGATGTCCATTGAATTAATAATTGTGGGTTTCCTTGACTGTCCATCTTTTGCAGGGTAAAAAAGAATCTATGTGACTGATAAAATATGAAAAAATATACTAAAAAATAAGAATATTTGAACACTCGTTCTGTTGAAAACCTTATCAGTTTCTCATGAATGGAATTTGCCAAGTATTGATGGTAATTGAAAATCATAGAGTTTTCCTTTGATATAAAAACTGACAAGAACCCTATTATTACCTCATCGACCCATTGGCCAAAATGATAACCTAACATGTATGCAACAATGGATATGATATGTTTGGTCATGTCTATAAACATGGATGACTCGTAGGGTGGATTAGTTTTAGGAATTTGAGCATCTTCTAGCAATAATATTTCAAATATTTTAGTCCTCGAAGGAAAATCCAATCTCTTATAGATATCCATGAGGGATTTTGCAGAAAATGGATGCAATGGTTCAGGATTTTGGATCTCCAACATTTTATTTATTGATTTTTCAGTGATAGTGAACAAGACCTATAGGTTTTAGGAAATTACAGCCCTATGACTTGGGAAATACCTAATTTGACACCACAAGACAAAATTTGGGAAATAAAAGGTTTGGGGAAAGATTAATTTTTGAAGAGATGATTTCCAGAGGTTTAATTCATTTGTTTTATCTAATAATTTTTTCTTTATCCAATTGTGAATTTCAAATAAATCAAACTCACAATTAGTTTCAACAATTTTGTAATGTTGGTCTACCCAAGGTTCATGATCTAAATCCACAAGAGGAGGGAGCATGGGGTTATTTGAATTCCGGGATTTATTGCTGGAAGACATAGTTGCAGAGGAAAAAAAGGAATAGTATTACCCAAAATTTCCTTTGTTGTGCGAGAAATTGGTAAAAGCTTCAATCGGTTGGCTGCTGAGAGAGTCCCACTTCAGTTCTGTAATAGGTGCGATGGTACATTGCTTACAATGGTGAAAAATAACCATGGGATGAGATGAAAAATAGCATTGATAGCAAGGTGGATTAATAGTCTAACGATTTGAAACTTTTAAGTGTTAAAACCTTTGAAAATGGGTATTTATTGGTGCATTTTTCCATTACAGAGGAGCGGGGGAGTAATTAAATGTGTTTAACGAACTATTTGAAGTGATTGGTGGGGAGGGATGCCACTTGGCAGGACTAGAATGGTAGCAAGTGTTTTTGGTAGGAGCAGAGTCAACGACCCTTTGAATGAACAAAGGTGGTGTTCAATGGGGGTAGATGATTTGTGGTTTTGGAGCGAGGGGGTGCGAAATGAGCATAGGCAGTGCACGTGGTGAAGGCGTTATGTGGAGGAAACAAATTTTTGCACTTGCCCCCACCCCGACTAAATGTCAGGTGGGCTTGCGGGGTGCAAAAGGCATACAAGTCTTTGGTTTATTCGATGGCAAATCATGATGTTTGAACCTTAGCGGAGGCTTAGTGAAAAAAGGAAAAAAGGCTTGTAGATGTGCATTTCCACTAAACCTTGATTAAAATTTGATAATCACACTTATATTTAATTAATTGAAATTAAATAATAAATAAGAGACATTTAAATTTTTTCGATAATACATGGGGAAAACACATTTTCTATATATATTTTTATAGATATATATTTTTCCTAGAATTTTATTCTATACCCCTTTTATTTTTTATTTTGTTTTTCATTTTTGCCTAACATTTTTTGAATTTTAATTTTCTTCTACAACATCTAACTTATCAAAACCAAATATGTTACACAACTCAAATGAACTAGAGAAGCTGATATCAATCACCTTGGAAAGGGAAATCATTCTGGACACTAGGAAAAACCATTCAACAATAGATTTTTCCTATATTGCATTTATGGCCGCAACCAAAAATAATGTGGAGTGTTTACAAAAGAGGTTAAAAGATTAAAGGAATAATTAGTCACTACACAACAACAGAAATATCATATTTGTGTAGAGAATTAGAATTGGTCCACTGCAAACATTAGCCAAGAAAATCTACAAGTAGTAATTCTTGAGGAATTCAAAGCGTTGGAGGAGGTCATAAAGCAAGTATATGATGAAATTATAATCTTGAATAAAGTAGTGGCTTCACTAATTGAAATGTAAATGTATTATAAGAAAGAGGAAAGTTGATAATATTAGCATTGTCAATCATAGATTACATTCATCAGTGGAGCATGAAGTATCCTAATGCACTGTCATGACTACTTAAGAAATATATATTGGATTCCGAATTGGATATGGTGGAGGTAATGATGTTCATGCAATCAGATGAGAGGTTGTGTAAAATCATGACTATGAAAATATACACTTATCACAAACTTCATAATGGATTGGAATACTTATTCATAGTAGATTCAATAACTTCTATAAGTGCAATAGGGGAAGTGAGGTGAGGAGAATATATTAAGCAGGAGATTAAAAAAACATTAGATCCCATGAATAAAGTTGCTGTGAAAAATGATCTGGAGGTTACAAAGGATGCTATCATACAGTATGTTGCAGAGCTTGCAATGCTACATACTAAGCTATCAATGCTTTTGAGCTAGTTGCAAACATATTCAAAGACATTCCTTCCTAATGCCTTATAATGTAGAGTGATATATGATCGTGAATTGTTGGGGCTACCAATGGAGGTTTAGCTTGCAAATGGTTTGGGAGGAAAATGTAGCAAAAAATTTTGGAGGCGAATCCCATTGGTTCTTGCGAATGTCGTTTTCTTCATAAGAGAAAAAACTATTGACTAGGGTGATTTACCAACATCGAGCTACATAATATGAAAAAATCATGGAAGCAAGGAAAAGGTCATATGTTTCATATACAAAGCCCCTTTTTATTAAAATAAAAATGATTAGGATACCTATAAAAACATTTTCTTAATAACCATACCTCTCTCTCTCTCCACATAAATTTTATAAGATTTAATTGTAAGGATTTTGTGGACAATTACATTTTATTTATAGAGGTCTCCACCACACAAGATTTGTTTCAATAAAATGTTTAGCCATTTTTTATTGTTTTTTCTATAGAGCGAGTGAGACTATCTATGGATATTGAATGTTACCCTACATTTTCATTGATTTAAGTCTTTTTTTGTGACCATTTCTTGATTTGAAGTTGTATAATGGTTGGTTATAAAACCAACCATTGGGCGTGATTTGTGTATATGAAATTTTTCTTTGAAGCATTGGTTTTCACTATTATTAGCCTTCATCAAATTGTGGAAGTTTTGGCATGTGATAGATCAAAGTTATCACTTTGAATGGCTTGGAAGAATATTAATGAAACAACAACTCTCTTACATTTTTTATGGTAAGTTAGTATGTTATATTGACGTACCATAAAAATTTCATAATTATTTATAAATATCATTTATCAAAGAAAGAAGGGAGAAATATCCCAAATATATAAATGCAAATAAAAAAATGAACCCAAAGTTATGAAGAAGTCAAGAAAGAAAGAAGGGTTTTTTTTTTCTTTTTTTCTTTTTTACATATACAAAAATGGCTTTCCATTATCTATAATAGTTAGTAATATATTTACAACTATAGAGATCTTATGTGAATGTAAATTTAAAAAAAAACAAAAACAAACCTATAAAAAAATGAATGCAAAGTTATGATTCATGAAGATATCAAGAAAGAAATAAAGAAATAAATGAATGGGAAAAAACAAACAAAAACTACATAAGTTGTACGTATAAAAATAGCTTTCCATTATCCATAATAGTTAGTAAGACTCTTATAGCTATAGAGGTCTTATGTAACCTCCCTCTTCAAGTAAAATGAAGTCTTTTTTATGAAATTTAATTTTAGGGATTTTATAGATATATAATATTGAGAAAACATACAATAACTTTAATAAAAGTATCAAAATTTAATAATTACCAGAAAAAATAATATTTTTATAGCATCATTTTTTCACCCTCATGTGATTCATGATTGTCTTTTTGGCCTTGGGCACCCATTCCCACAGACTTGAATAAAAGTTCATAAAAAACAGTGTTTAAAATCCCATACGCGGGTATGCCCAGACTTTTCTGCGTGTATACGCGAGTCCAGAGATACTTTTCCGCGTATGCCATTAAAATCATTAAAAAATATATAAAAATCCCTAATTTTGAGGCTGGGTTGATGGTTATTCCAGTAATTCAACCACCCCAGCCCATGGCCAACTGTTTGCAACTGATTGAAACTACTTTGAGGGAGTATAAAAGCCCCTCATGTGCATGGCCTAAGGGAGAGAGAGAAATTATAGATATTATACTCTGTTGGAGCCCCAATTCAAGTCTGATTTCCCGTGCCTCCTGCACTTCCCAGATTTTTACAGGAAACCCTTGTTTCCTGGAGATGTTCATTAGTTTATATGCATCTCGTGTGCACAAGTCTTGAAAGTATCTTAGCGAGGCAAGGGCGGGACGGATCCGGACAACGGTCTGTTTGAAGATCGTGGAAGGATTCAGGTGATCTCTCCACCTTTCTATCATTGTACATGCTGTTTGTAATGAAGAAGAACCATCTTGTTCCCGAATTCACGTGTTAATATCTGCTTGCATATGTGAAAAGATTATTAATTAAGAATTTATTATTGTTTATATGATGTTTCACATGGATTAGACTGACATTTAGGAGAAATATATACTGTAAAACTAGATTTCCGTGCACGTTTCTTCTTGATTTTCAGGTTGAAGAGGAAGAAGGGTTGCTGGGGGTTTTGACCCCGCAGGATCTACATCAAATGTAGGACCTACGGGCGAGTTCTACTATCAATGTTATCTAGTTTTCAGTATACAGGTGTGGTTGTGTGAGCCCTTCTTGAATAGCGTGCCCTGATTTGTGGAGGTTTTGACCCAACGACCTCTAGGGATTTATTTCCCAAAACAGAACTGGCGACTCCACTGGGGATCGCATTCTTGTGATTCCCCTGTTGGGTGGTTTCAGTTGTTTTAAAGGTTTCCAACAGTTTTAATCATTATTTCCAGTCCAGTTAGCTTTTTCTCAGTCAGACTAAAGACATGGTTCTTTAGCCAGGCTTGATCATTTTTTATTTTTCATTATTTACCTTTCCATACGCGAGTTTGCCTCTACACACTCGCGTATACACGCAGTTTTTGTTAAATGAAGTCGCGTATACGCGGGTTTCCTTTGACATAGTCGTGTATGCACGCTTGTTGAAAAGCTGATAAGTAGTGTATGCCTGGGAAAATTTTGAAATTTTTGATTTCTTGACTTTTTACTCTTGTTTGCCTATGGAGACCTGTTCCTGCAGTGTCTTTATAGTCTCTGGATTGTGTTAGTAGTGGCTATTGGTATTTTTCTCTCTTGTTTGGTTTAAGACTGGCTTATTTGGAAAATCTTGTTTTTTGGTGCTTGCATTTCTGGTTCGAGTACCAAGATCTCTTTCTAGAGATTCTTGGCTGTTCTGCTTTATCAGGACAGAGAGCTTCCGCTCATATGCTCTTTCCTCACTTTATGTTTTGCTTTGCACTTTAATTTTTGCCTACTTTTCGGTTAGTTTTCTTGATTTCATGTGACTAGGTCTTGTTGCAATTTTTGAAGAGTCATTTTTGGGTCTTTGAAGTTTTTTTTGCTGCAAGATTGTGCTATTCTTCTAGGCTAAGTTACTGAGTTTCTTGTCTTCCTTTTTGGTCGTATAAATTTTGCTACTAGTTGGCACTATAAGATTTGGAGAATTTTGTTGAAGTTTTGCTTGAAATTCAGAGATTGTTTGGCTTGGTAATCGGATAGTTTTCTTGGTCTCTTTGAAGTCTTCTTTTATAAAATTCAAAAAGCTCAAAAACATTTTGTTTTGCCTTTGCTTTTGTTTTGCATTTTTGTTTTGGTTTCTTTCCATCTTTTGAAGCTTTGTTGAGATTTCTTGCCTTCAGTTTCTGACTTGATTTGGGAAGGGAATTTTCATTGGTTTCTTTCTCTTGTTTCCAGCATATTTTGGTGTCTTTATACCGAGAGTTTCTGATTTCGGGAACTAGCTTTGTGGGCAGCCAGAAAAGTGATAAAACTGAAGGATTCTTTCGAAATTTCTCTTTTCTTTGGTAGATTTTGCATCTTAGAATGGGCATGCTCTTAGTAATTTGCATTAGGTGCACTTAAGCATTTAGTATTTTTCATAATTTTTGCGAGTGTGAAGTTTTTTATCTGAAAAGAAAAAAATATAGTCTCGTAGAACCCGTGTAGAAATTTCTTTTCATCGAAAGACAGTTACTGCATTTGCATGTAGTTTCGTTTTCATTAATTTCTTTTCTGCGTCATAAAACATCACGAGTTTCATTTCCATATTCCCTTGACTTAATATAACAGCCAACTAAAATAAGCGCATTAATTTAAAAACAACTAGCAAGTTTTTTTATTAAGTGTCATACACCAAATACCTAGGTTGTAGGGCCTTGGATTAGGTGAGTGGAGAGTTAACTCTCCAAGGCCGCTAAAACTAAAACATAGAAGTTTATTAAATGAGCGAAATCCAACTCCGTTAGGTGGATCGGGAATGCTCTCCTCCAGAGAGTCAAGCGCGAGGGGAAGTGAAGGCCGAGAAGAGAGATACCCCCTCTCTGATTTGCTGGATCTTGCCTCAAGACCGTTCCGCCCAGCTGCTGACACGGATTGGTGCCCATAGTTTCCATTCCTAGGTTCCACACAGGTGACTGCGGGGGGGAATACCCATGGTACCTGAGGCAAACTTCGTATCACTTCCAGCAGTACTTCTGGAGGGTGCCCCGGCGAAGCTTGGGTACTTGCACCGGCAAAGGCTATTGTTAGGAGGTCGGCGTAACTGTTTCTGTTACCTTAGCTAGTAGGCTTGGGATGTAATTATCCCAGACTACTTTCGGGAGGTCCTATTTTTCGCTTTCTCGTATTTTGGTGTCCGGTCCTAATCACCCGGAGCAAAAATACCTGAAGGCTACTTGCTTGGCTGTATCTTAGGGATTTTTGTAGTGAGTGCTCTTTACTCCTAGCTTGCTTAGCTTTATACATTTTTGAGTCTAATTAAATCTATTAAAGTGGTTGATCAAGCGCCTCGTCGATTGAGGAGAGTTCGGGGGTTATCTCCCGAAACTGTTGAGCCTTCTTCAAGAAGGCGTAGGAGTAACATAGCAGGTGAATATCACCCTGCGATATCTGACGCAGTGGAGAGAGATCCTCCACAAGGGCTTGAATATTTTGTAGTTGGTTCCGGTGTTGGTTCCGAGAGGAGCGTTCCGCTCACCTCGAGAGTCTTATTTCCGGGAGAGTTAGGAATAGATGTAGAGGAAGTACCTGAGTCTCCTCAGTCACTTCCATCTCCTCTTCCTCCTGATTATCCGTTTGTTGTTAAGTACATCGGACCTGAGTCAGGAAGACCAGAAAGTCCTTATCCATCTTATTCATACCTTTCGATGGCCACGACTGGGAATGCAGCTTCAGCTGTGAGTGCTGCAGGCATTCAGACTCCCGCTTCAGTTGAAGGAGGAGGCACAATTGCTATATCTTCGATTGCCTCTAGTAATGCTATGTTTGGCTCTGGTTTCACCCAAGCACATGCTTCTCAATCTAGTCCCTTTTGTTTTGGAATGCCCACTAGTGGGATTCCTTTGTTTTCCTTTTCTGCTGCTGCAACTGCGTCTGCACCCATGTCTTCCATGGCTAGTGGGTCAGCTTCTTTTCAAGGGTTCCCCTTCGGAACTGGGCATATTACTAGTTCAAATCCTTCTTTAGGGTCTTTTCCTTTTACTTCTCAGACTCAGAGTTTTAACCCTTGGTCTAGAGGTCAGAGTTCGACTACCTTTACAAGTTGGAACCCTGTATTTACAGCAGTGGGGGCAGGGAATCAGTTTTACGCTGATCAACAAGGGAATGTTTCTTTCCCTTCGTCGAGTGCTTATCATACTTTTTCCCCTCTTTATAATGCTTGGAACCCATATCAGAGGCTTTCCTCTTCATTCATTACTTCGGGGGGGGGGGGGGGAACTAGTCTGGTCTTTGGTAACTCTACGTTGGGAGGGGGTCCTTCTCCAAATGCTGGGTCCTTTGGCCCAACATTTTCTACAAGTTCTTTTTGGAAACCTAGTGCCTCATCAAATCCAGGGTACTCTTTTCAGAATGTTGGGAATTCATCCCATCAAGGATGGAATCCTCAGGCTCCTCCTTGTTTACCTTTTCTGGCAACGTTGAACTTGCTAGATTTGTCGAAATTGACGAATGATCCGATCCGATATAGTCCGGGGTGGCCTCCGGTTCCTACCAAAATACCTTCAGACATTCCAAAGTTTGAAGGCAAGAATGGAGAGGACCCGGCTGACCATATCACCACTTTCCATTTATGGTGTTCATCTAACTCCCTGATTGACGACTCAATTAGGTTGAGATTGTTTCAATGCACCTTAACTGGAAAAGCTGCCAAGTGGTATATTGAGTTAACTGGGGGCAGTTTTTCTACTTTTGGAGATTTGGCTACTACATTTCTAAATCATTTCGAGTTGCCTGTCTGTTATGATGCCAGGACTGAACTCCTAACTAATTTTAAGCAGGACGATGCAACCCACATTTTTGATCATATTCAGGAATGGCGGAGAAGGAAGAGGCTTATTAAAGCTCATATTCCAGGAGAATTACTTTTGGAATGGTTTCTGAAATCTCTGCAGTCAGATATTTCTAAGGATGTATCCCTGTCCGGGGTATTTTCTGAGGAACAGGCCATTATCAGGGCCCAACAACTTGAATTGATATATTCTCAGTTTGGTGTCCTTCATAAATATTTGCCTAATGCTCCTCGCTCCAAATTAGACTTGTCCAAGACTAAACCCGGTTCTCATGGTGATGGACTTATTTGGTCGATCAATAGTGGTGCAGCTAACCTGCTTAGTCAATTGCAGCAGTTGTCTATACAATCTTCTTCTTCTGGTCAGGCTGTGCCTGCTGAGTCATCGCCTTCTCAATATTTGTCGGTAAATGCCGTTCAGACTTCTAACCCTAAAGAAAATAAAAAATCCGAAGGAAAGAAGAAGGGACGTAATAAGAAAAAGGGCAAGAATGGGAAGGGTAATGCAAATAAATCCAACGAGCATGTTGGTGAGGGTCCAAAGGATAAAAAGAAAGTGAAGTTTCCATGCAAGTTATGTGTTGGAGACCATCTTACTCACCTTTTCCATAAAATTCAGGATGCGCAGCGCTTGTTAGCTCAACAGGGTTCTTCTAGTTCCCAGGCTGTGTTGAAAAACCATTTTCCCCAAGGGAAACAGCTAGTTGTTGGCGCAAATCAAAATACTGGGGCTTCCTCTGGGGACACCCAAGAAGGGGAAACTCCGTCAAACATATACATGATGGTGCTCACGTGGATATCGCCACGAGAACTCGTGATTATGGCGAAGATGAGTCTTCAAAAGCCAAGGGTGCTCCTGATGGTACTGAGCCGCTTCATATTACGAGGCCTACTATTGAGCCTATACCTCGGATGCCAAAAACATCTACTAAGCGTACGACAATTAATCCAAATGCTAGGGCTGCCCAGAACTACTCTATTGTGGAAGATCTGGCGCAGAGTCCTTGTGCCATGTCGGCTCTTGAGGTGCTCCAGTCTTGTCCAGCTCAGCGCAGTGCTCTGCTCACTGCTATTGGGGCTGTTGATCCAAAGAACACTCTTATGATTACATTCGATATGTCTAATTTTAAAAAGAGACTCCCCCATCGTATGGATTTCCATATCAAATCGTCGTTCCGGAAATTCAATATCTTTCGGACGATTGTAGATGAGGGTGCTTCCACATGTGTGATGTCTCTCGCATGTTGAAAGGGAATTGGATCTCCCGCAGCTGTTCCATATGCTACTCTTCTGACTGCGTTTGATGGTCATTCTCACAGATCGCATGGTATTATCCCAGCTTTGCCCATCTGTGTTGGGGGAAAAACTGTAAATATAGAGGTTGAGATAGTTGATGCAAGCTTGGACTACAACCTTCTATTGGGGCGAAACTGGATTTATGAGATGGATGCCATTGCATCCTCCTTATTTCAGGTTATTTGTTTCCCCCACGAAGGGAGGATTGTTACAGTGGATCAACTAGACTGTTCTCCTGTAGACCCAAATGCATCTACTGACCCAACTATTACAAAGTTGGATAATGCCAAGCCACTTGTTGAGAATTTAGGGGTTGGAATGTATTCTTTTTTGATGGGTACTTTTGATATTCCACCTCCTACTATTCATATAAATGAAATTTCATCCTCCAGGGCTCCTATTCAAAGATAGTTCTTCAGAACTCATTATTTTTCGGATCCTTGGACCTTGCCTTCCCCTACCTCCACATTAGCGGAAGGTCAAGTGGGTGGAATGGCATTTCTGATGTCTGCAACTGAGATTTCTTATCAATCTATTGTTGACTCTGCACAGTCCATTCCAGCTCCTCTTTCTCCGGAAGAGTTGGATGGCGATGTGGCTCCGGCTTGGACACTTAGTTCTTCTTTCGCCCAGGATTGACTTGATACCACTCTTCCATCTGAAGAGGCCATCCTGGAAGCTATGACTAGTATAGATAGACCATGGGATGATTTGCATCATCGGTCTTAATTTCTACCTGATTTGAGCGAAGTTGAGTCAAGTTTTCCAAGTGCTTTGTCTACTGGTCCTGTTCACCCAGTCCTAAACCCTTTAGCACCAACACAGGTATATGCTGAAGGGAACATGGCTGTGATTTCTCCAACTATCCCGGTGAACATTTCCAGGAATCCCAATGTTATAGAGAATGTCTTCATGGGAGCTGAATGTTCCCCTGAAGAGATTCAAATTTACACCGATCTTTTTAAAGAATTTAGGGATGTGTTCTCTTGGTCTTATGAGGAAATTCCTGGTATAGATCCATCTATTGTCCAGCATGAGATCAAGACTTACGAAAATGCTAAGCCTGTGAGGCAAAAACTTCATCCGGTCAATCCTAGGAAGGCTGCAGCTATCAAAGCCGAGGTGGAGAAGCTGCTCAAGGCAGGATTTATTTTCCCTGTTCCTTTGACAGAGTGGGTTTCGAACCCTGTTCCTGTAGACAAAAAAAAGGAACAATTCGAGTTTGCATTGATTTCAGAGACCTTAATAAAGCATGTCCGAAAGATAATTACCCCACACCATTTATAGATCAGATTATCGATGAGTGTGCTAGTAACGAGATTTTCTCCTTCATGGACAGTTTCTCTAGATATAATCAAATTACTATCCATCTTGAAGATCAGCATAAGACTGCCTTTATTTGTCCCTGGGGTACTTTTTCTTACAAGAAGATGCCTTTTGGTCTTAAAAATGTTGGGGCTACGTTTCAGCGAGCCATGTCATATGCCTTCCACGACATCAAACATATTATAGAGGCACACTTGGATGATTTAGCTGCTCGTTCTCGAAAGAGAATTGATCATCCTGCTCACCTCCGTCAAGTATTTGAACAATGTCGTTTCTACAAGATTAGGTTGAATTCGAACAAGTGTGTTTTCGCGGTCACATCCGGTCAGTTATTGGGATTTATAGTGTCTAGGGAAGGGATTAGGGTAGATCCCTTCAAGGTTGAGGCAATACTTCGGTTGCCTCCCCCGTCGTCTATTCGTCAACTTCAAAGTCTATAAGGAAAGGCTAATTTTCTTCGGAGATTTATCGTAAATTATGCTGAAGTTACCAAAGGATTTATGAGACTGTTGAAGAAGGGAGTTCTATTCTTTTGGGATGACTTCGCTCAGCGCTCATTCGATGCTTTCAAAAAAGCATTGACCTCTGCTCCTTTATTGAGTCCACCTGATTATAGTAGGGATTTCCTTTTGTATCTTGCAGTAGCAGAATCTACCATTGGTATGGTTCTGGTTCAGGAGGACGATGCTCTGGCAGAGCATGTTATATACTATATTAGTCGAGGCTTGGTAGGACCTGAACTCTGGTATACTCTGATAGAGAAACTGGCTTTAGCAGCTGTTCATGTTGTACAACGACTCAGACATTACATTCTTCTATGAAAAACTTATGTTTTGGCAGTAGCCAATCCATTTCAGTTTGTTCTCGGTAGGCGAGTGATTGGGGGAAAATACAATAGATGGATTATGATTTTGTAGGAATTCGATCTTGAGTTTATGTTTTCCAAGTCCAAGAAATCATTGGTTTTCGCGGAATTAATCTCTGAGTTTCCCTGTGCAAAAGAGATAGTCTATGATGAATCCTTCCCAGATGAACATTTGTTTCTCATTTCTCCACAGGATCCTTGGTATGGAGATATCATTGTGTATCTTCAGACTGCGAGGTTTCCCTCTACTTTTTCGAAAGATGAGCACCGTAAGTTGCGTCACTTGGCTAAAAATTACTTGATTATTGGTGATGCTTTATACCGTTGAGGGGTTGATTCAATCCTGAGATGTTGGTTAACTCTCGAAGAAGTTGAGGTTGTGCTGAATGATTGCCACAGTGGAGCTTGTGGTGGTCATTTATCTGGGCTTGCTACAACCCAAAAAATCTTGCGTGTTGGATACTTTTGGCCTTCAATTTTCAAAGATTGTGTGGAGTCGGTCAAAAAGTGTCATCCGTGTCAAGTCTATACTCGAAAAATGCGCGCTCATCCAGCTCCGCTTTTTCCATTCATTACTGTCGGTCCCTTTACAAAGTGGGGTATTGATTATACTACTTGTAACCCGCCTTCGGCTAAAGGTCACAAGTACATTATTGTAGCAGTAGACTACTTTACGAAGTAGGTTGAGGCTATGCTTACTTTTGGGAATGATGGTGAGATAGAAGCTCTTTTTCTTTTCAACCAGGTTATTGCTCGTTTCGGTATTCCTAGAGAGATTGTCACTGATCATGGCAGTCATTTTCAGAATAGCATGATGGCTGAGTTGGCTCTAAAATTAGGTTTCCGGCAGGAGCATTCATCTCCGTATTATCCTCAGGCCAATGGGAAAGTGGAAGCCGTGAATAAATCCTTGAAGACCATTCTTCAAAGGACGATTAATAAAGCTCGATCCAATTGGCATATCATGCTATATCCTACACTTTGGGCATATAGGATGTCAGTAAAAACTACAACTGGCTTTACTCCGTTTCAACTAGTTTATGGGCTGGAATCCGTATTTCCCATTGAATGTGAGATTCCTTCTCTTAAGTTAGCCGTTGAGCTTCTTCCTAACACTTCTAGTCTTGAAGAACGTCTCCTTCATCTGGAACATCTTGATGAGCAGCGTCGGGATGTAGCCACGATGAATGAGGCACATAAGAAATGAGTCAAAGTTCAATACGATAAAGCAGTCAAACCTAGGGTTTTCTAGGAAGGTGACCTTGTTTTGGTCTATGCCCAAGAGAAGGATGCCCTGGGGGCAGGAAAGTTTAAGTCTATGTGGTATGGCCCCTTCATTGTTAAAAAAGTCCTTAAAAAAGGAGCATATACCTTGGTTGATTTTGAAGGAAACAAGTTGCCGGAGCCCAGAAATGGGCTCTATTTGAAAAATTATTATGCCTAGGCTTTGGCCTGGCATTTTGCTTTTGTATATAGTAGTTCTTATTTTTGTACATGTCTGGTTTTTCGGTTTTTGACGTGATGGTGATGTTTTTGATCTGCTTTGGCAGGTTGTGTCGAATGTCATGAGTCATTATGGTTTCACCGATGGTGCTAGTAGACACACCCGGAACTTGGCTTCCGCGGCTTGGGTGCTTCATCATCCATCCGGTCAGCTGTTAATATCAAGAGGAGTCTGCATTGGTCCTACTTCCAATAATGTAGCAGAGTACACTGAAGTCATTCATATACTCTCGGAGGCAATATCTTTGGGTGTTGATTCGTTGGTAGTTTTCTTGGACTCCCAGCTGGTGGTGTCGTAGTTGAACAATACTTATCGGGTTCCAGATCCATTTTTACTCCGATTGTATTTGAGGGTACATTTGTTACAAAGATCATTTCAATTTTTAACATTCATTCATATTCCTTGAGAAAACAATTGGATGGCAGACTCATTAGCTAATCAAGCAATTGATTGGCATATTAATCATTCAATACATTAAAATTTCATTATAAAAAAACATCATACATTTTTATACATTTGTCACATCACATCATAAATCGTTGTATATATATCTCATCAGAGTGTTAAAAAACTATAAAAAATTTGGATCCATAAGTCGTACAAAATTAGGGCTTATGCCTGATCATGTTCAGTATCAAAAAATATACATTCATCCGGTAATCATATCTATCTATTCCTGTGGTCCCTGCCCAAAATTCGTGTTCCTATAGAACACGATCGCAGTAGCGACTCGGCGAAATAATCACACCCAGTCATGTGGTACTCCCACTACCCATCTCTGGATGGCCTCAGGTAGATCTTCCACTGCAGCCATAGGTACTTGGCGGGTCAAACCCTCCAAGTTCCTCTGTACAGCATGGAGGGTTATGTCTGGGTCTACTATCTCTGCCTCGCCTTTGCGGTGCTTATGCCGTGGGTAGCCCTCAGGACGGACTGGTCCAATATCTGTATCCTGATCATCATAATATCATAAGTCATTTGGAATCGAATCAAAAACATGTTTTGTTTTCACATTTTTTCACATATATTGAAAAAATCCAAAAAAATCACATAATTTAAAAATTGCAATATTACCGATTGCACCCCATGCTGCGCCAGGTGGAAGGACGAGGTCTGGATCACCGCAGAAATCCATCCCAGCATAGGGGTAGTCCTCCAAGGTGATGATTTGTTCTCCCCACCATTGGAAGAACTCGTCATCCCAGGTGGTTCGGGGAACTTCACTTCCCCCCAGTCTCTTAATCAGATCTGCCCATCGGGCAATTCTTGGGTCTCTTGGGCTACTGATTGAAGAGATCACTTTGGGTCGAAGCCCAGGAATCTTCTTAAAGAATAATGTCATCAAGATCGTACCATATCCGAAATGTTTTGTTTTTTCTTTGTGGATGGAAGTCAGTTGTTGCTTCATGTTCATTAGTAGAGCTGTGCACCAATCATATAGGTGAACTAAGCATTCTACTGCTATGCTCATCTGCGTCCTGGATGCATGATGTAAGGAAGCAGATCCTGCCACCCTGCCGATGGTAAACAGGAGAATTTTCATGTGCAAATCTCTTAAATATTTTATAGCGATTTTAGTCCCTACTTTCTTGGACCCCTCTACATAGTAGACGTGGACATAGTCATCCACTGTAAGCCCTCCCAAAGGCTTACTGTGAAAATCTACTGGGTCTCCCCTCCAGGAGAGTCTAGTAATGAAGTAGATGTCTTCTACCTCTATGTGTATTGGCATTTGATCTATGATGAAGCAATATTCCTCCGGTTCCCAATAATTTACGAGCATTTCGAGCAACCGGACATTACTCTTCATATTTGGCATTTTGAAAAATTTGAGCAATCCACAATTTCGGAGGACATTGAGCGACTGTTGGTTTTGCATGACTTCATTTTCAATA